>JAGWEN010000074.1:0-352500 GCA_018703685.1 Orius laevigatus
CAAGTTTCAAACCTCGAATCTGCTGGGTTAAAAATTGATCGATCTTTTTGATCGGCATTTTGTCCAAATTGGGCCCAGTTACATCCAAACTTGAAGTCATCGCCGTCCTGCTTGCACATTTTTCCGTCACCTCGGTTTTCGGTTCTACAACAAAAGATGAAATGCAAATCGAATTAATCCCCTACCTTTTTCTGTTTCCATTAAATTCATAGTGTATGAAAATGTTGTTTGAGAAAGGCTAGTTGAGCTAATTTCTTTTATTGGATGATACGTTGAGTCTTCAGCACGATAAAGCGGTACGGGTGCAATCGGTTTTTCTTCTTTAGGATATTTTTCTTCAATTTTGGTCTTCTTTGGATGCAGCGAACTACGAACTGTGGTTTCCGATGCGATTTTTCTTGTCTGCGTCTTTTGGACGTCGATGGCCGAAAAGCTTTGCGATCTGTGCACCTCGACATTCATGACGGTCACCTCTCGGTTTTGAGGTTGAATCGTCGCTAAAAATTTTGATGTTTTAGCTGATTTTAAAGGAAAAGAAGCTATTGAGGTCGGTGTTATGGAGGCTCAGAGACCGATATATGATCAGGGCATTCTGGGGATCACGAAAATATACTACATAACGAGGTTTTCCCAGAGCTGGGACCTGGCTTAGGAGTTTAAACTCGGGGCCTAAAGTACAAGTGGTAATTTCGAGAACTGAGGAAAGGGTTGAAAAACATCATGGGAGTGCCTCGTAAGATTAGAAACGTTTTAAATGGTAAAAACAGACCCGTGAATTTTAAAAGTAAAAGATATTTTATCCCGGTGGCTCAATGCACTGTCCTCAAGAGCTATCCTTTGGAAATCAGCGGTTTCACTAATTTTTACTTGTTTTTTGTTTCTGTGAAACTGATTTTGGTGCTGGTTCCGCAGGAGGGTGCTCAGTGCTCGGCCGAACTTCTGGCTTTTTGGCAGTGAACAAATTTCGATTGGTTTCTTTTGCCGTCTGCGGTTTCGTCTCCCATGGCAACGTTCCCGAAAGCGACGAAAATGAAGAATCGCTATGATTCCATTTGGGCAAATCGAGAGGCTTCAACTTCTTCGGGACGATCCTTTCGTTCAATATTTTATCCAAAATCGGATCTGGAGATTTTACAGGGAATCTGACAGGACCAAGAGGCTTCTTGAATTCAACTTTGTCCGTCTGTACGGACGAGCTGATCATCGAATCCAATTTCTTCGCCTTCAAAGGAGGCAAATTGACCATTTTAGAATTTTCGAGGTTAATTTTTATGATCGCTTCTTCAATTTTCTTTTTGAGATCTTTTATCGAATCTTGTAGAGAGCAGGATTTTGAGCAGAAACATTCAGGAGTCGAAGTGCCAGATTTGGACAAAGTTAATGATGAGACTGGCGACAAAAGGTCGCCATCGCTGGAACTTTGGCAAACAGCGTAGGTCATAACGGTCGACGATTTGCAGTGACAATCCGGAGTCTGGCATTCATCGGTCGAAATAATTTCTCGGCTTTTCTCCGGCAAACTGGTCAATGAAGGTATCGAACTCATAAGTTCGCTCTCGGCCGAATATTTCCCGGTCAATGTCCCTTTTGTAAACGAGCTAGAACTTTTTGAAAAATCTATTTTCGCTTGGTAAACTTGTTTGTTTAAAAAATCCGTTTTCCACGTTAGGAAATTCGGAAAAGACGTCTTCGTCGACGTTTTGTCTTTTTCTGCGTTTGAAGAAGGAATCAAAATTGGAGTTAGAAGATCATTTATGGCGTCGCATTCTTTCAAAATATTTTTAAAACTTGTATCATAACTCTTTTTGTCTTCAAAGTCTGAGAGGTCGGAAAATTCAAAGTTTTGTTTGAACGATTCTTGAGTGGAGGTTAATAAATCATCAAATTTTTTTAGCCTGTTTGCTATGCTTGATTTATCTGGTGTGTAAATTTTTCTTTCGTATCCTGTATACAGATCATTGTAAAGCTTTGGGAAAAGTGTCTTCTTTTCAATGGAAGGTTCGATTTGAGGAGTTTCGCTTTTTTGGGTTTCTTTCTTTTTGCTGAAGACATTTTTGAGACGTTCGGCGTTTCTTTTGAGAAGGGAGCTGATGCTCGGGGTGAGGCGAAGTCGTCGGTCCATGTAGCGCGACTGGACGGTTTTGAGTCGAGGGTTTTTTGGAGGAGTCTGAGTTAAAGATGATATTGGAGATTTTGTCTTTTTTGGCTCTAGATATCTTGGCCGGACGTGTTTATATTTGTTGTTTGTCATTTTATATTTTTCCCTTATATCGTCTATGGTGGTCGGCACTACTTTTCTCGTGTTGACCCATTCTGGCTTTTTAGCTGAGGAACTGCTCCGGCTCCTTTTTTCTGGCTTCTTTTTCACTTCAGTTTTCCTTTCTTTTTTTTGAATTTTTTTGGGGCTGAAGTTTTTTTCAGGGATGTTTTTTAAGCTGGGGGCAATGCGGAGTTTGTACGTTTTGGCAGTTTTGGGCAAAGGGATGACTTTGTCGAAAGTCGTGGCTATGTCTTGGAAACAATTTTTGATTTGTCCGACTGTTTTTGGCTTTGGGGTGATCTCTCGCTGTAAATCTCGGAAAGAACTCTGCGAAGATTTGCTTCGCTTGCGACTTTGAAGGAAGTTCCAGCTCAGGGGAGCCTCGTCGTTGAAACTCGTTTTTTTCGAATCTTCAGATGGAATTTCAATTTTCAAATTTTCTGCATTTTCTGATGTAATTTTGTCTGAATCGGACAAAAATGCATTTTCGACTTGTGTTATTTGGTTCGCCTTCCTCCTCGCTTCAATCCTCTCTTTCAATCTTTCGACCAAAGTTAGTCTTTTGGAGCTATTTTTCGCTGGGACGTCGTCATCAATGTTGATTACTTTGTTGACTTTGGTTTTCGTTCTGGGAATATCTTTGCTTCTTATTTTTGAATCTCTTAGTGCTGCTGGGACGATATCAGGAGACGGTTTTTGTATTGTTGGATTATTTTTATTCCGAGGTCCTCTCCCGAAATGCTGGACCATCCCTAAGGCTTCTTCTATTGGATATTTTTCGTCTTCTCGGTCTCTAACGGGTATGAGCCTTCTAGGCCAAACTTGTTTTCGTTTGTCGAAAGATGGAAGTTTGATTGGTGCTAGTGGTTCTTTTTCGACCGGATATTTTTTTTCTAATGGTACGAGATTCGTTTTTCGGTGATGCAACGATGGTAGAACAATGGGTCGGACCATTTCTTTCTCTTGGGGGTATCTTTTCTCCAGAGGTAAGCCATGGTAGTTTGAATACGGTTTCATTCCGCTGTTATGTTTGTTAGACTTAAAATTTTGAACTTCTTTTGCTAAAACTAAAATAACTCATATGGTCAATTTCTGTAAAGGTAAAGTTTCCTAGGGTAAATATAAAATTGGTGCAAGTTCTCAAGACGTGCATTGAAAAATGTTCAAAATCTGACTAAAAAGAGGCTTCCTCAAGGAAAAAGATGTAGCATTTACTACATCATGGACAAAAAGGTTCAAAATCTGCCTACATCTGCCTAAAAGGGGTTAAAACCACTCCAAAAAGGATCTTTGTCATGGAAAAAGGTTCAAAATCGGCCAAAAAAGAATCTTTTCAAATAGAAAAAGGTTCAAATTCTTCTGAAAAGGGTCTTTCTCGTTGAAAAAGGCTCAAAATCTGCCTAATCTACCTTAAAAGAGGAATCCCCAAGGGAACCACCCCGGATCTTTATCATCTAAAAAAGTATAGGATGCTGCCTAAAAGAGCGTTTTTTCATAGTAAAAGTATAAGAGGTTCAAATTGTGCCCTTCTCAACGAAAAAGCATAAAACAACCCCAAAAAGTTATCTTCATCATGGAAAAGTTTCAAAATCTGCCTGAAAAGGTTCAAATTTAGCTTGAAAAAGGTCATTTCTCATTTAAAAAAAAAGTCTAAAAATCTCCAGAAAAGGGTCTTTAAAAAAAGGTTCACACTGGAGACCCTGGGGTCCAATTAAAAAAAGGCGAAAGCCTCCGTGAGGCCGACCCCAATAGCCTGCTTACCTCCGGAAATCCGCTAAAATAAATAAATATGTACTTACAAAAATAAGACAAATCAAGTTACGAACTAACTTTATTAAAAATTATGTGAGCAAATTAGCAACAACAGGAGATCAATCAATAAATTATAAATTAACTAAATACATAATAGGAATGTATAATTATTCTAAAATAACAATATTTTATAGATGATTCATAATTACAAGAAATAACATGGCTCAAAAAACAATTTACAAAATCCGCTAAAAAATTATTCTTCTTTGCCATTTTATGGATAATTGATAATTATAAGAAATAACATAATCAAGGTCAAAAAACAATAAAAAATGAGTCTTCTTTGCCTAATTAAAAAAAAACCTAGGTAAGTAAATGCAAAAAATTGCTCAAACCACATTTTCACCCTTAAAAATCAGCGTAAACATAAAAAAAAAAAAAAAATTTTAAAGTGGCAGTAACCGCAAAATAACAATTCTCTTCCCACACTCTAGCTAAAAAGAGGATTTATGTATAAAATAACTTTTCAAAAATTGAAGAGTTTTTGTTACTCTTCGAGCTATAAATATGTATGTATAAAAATTGGTCAATTTTTAGGGTTTTGAGCACTTTTTACAAAAATTTGAATGGGAGAATTTTTTTTGTGTTCAGGATATTTATGGTGCGAAACCCATCATACAATCGATCGCTCTGACAAATAAAATCGGATTCTGTTTCGGATAAGGTCGTAAAGAATTGAAATTTGTTTTTTTGATGCTATTGATGAAATTGGCGCATGTTGTGTAATGGAGGTATTTCAACTCGCTCAGTTTGAGGGCGACTTCGAATTGGTGGTTGTCCATCAAATCTTCGTTGACGACTACCAAAAGCGCTTTTTGAAGTTCGAGCGTTTCAAGGCAACTACCCGCCCCAGCATGGCTTATCACGAGATCCGCTTCAGCGATGTCATCGCTAATCGAGTTCTTGTATTGGTAATAAGTTATCTGGACTCCGTCGATTTCAGTCTGATCTGGAACTGTGTTGCCTTTACCGATTTGCAATTTTATCCTCTTACATCCTCGACATTTTAAAGCCTGAAAATAAATGATCAGAATAAATGGTGAAGACTGTTAAGTCAAAATTGTTCATAAAAGTGACCCAGAGAAGGTAGAAACTGGCAAAAAATTCAACCAGCTGAGTGCAATGGATACAACACTATGATTGAGTTTTAGGCAACCACATTCTCTAGAAGTTACAAAGTGACAAAAAGACAACCAGCTGAGTGCAATGGATTCAACAGTTTGTAACTTTTACCTTAATTGATTCCGGATGAAGAATAGTCTGGATTAGTTTATCAAACTTCGTTGTACCCACGGTCACAAATATATTTTCCATCTTTATTTTATGAAAAGGCGAATTTCACGAAAAATAAGTCTACACAGTCCACACGTTGCAGAAGACAGATATTTGGATTTGTATTTTTGTTATCTGATATGGTAAATGGTTATCAAGTAACCTGCTTCTTGCAACCTTACAATAACCTGCCTGCAAAGTGGAAACCATTATTAAGGTTGCAAACTTTCGCGCCATTTACTCGTTTTGTTTTCTCATAAACTTTCGACAGTCTTTGAGTGTTTTTGTTCTTAAAAATCGATTTACCATGGAATTTAATCCGGAGATGGGTTTTAAATGTCTTAAACTCGAATTTCAAAGGAAAAGTACGTATTTTATTGGTTCTGGTGCTTGAAAATGAAGTTTCAGTTATTGAAATTGTTAGTCAGGATAAGCGGCGGCTTCCTTTTTGGTTGAAACCCTTCAGCCGACGAAAAATGAGGAAGTTTACTTGTGAGTTATGTCTTCATTGTGTGCTCTTTGTTGTTTGCTGTTAAAAATTAATAAAAATAAACTTCCCCACCTCCCCACACTTCCATCACTTCCCTCAACTTCCATCGTCTCAACACCCTTCCCTCTCACCTTCAATATTCCACCTCCTTCCACCATTCTCCCATCCCTTCCCTTCTCGACCCTCGTCCCTCCACCACCTCGCTCAACCTTCCCCACCTTGCCACACTCTTCCCCTAACTCCCTCCTTATCCTCCCACTCATGACTCACTCATCACCTCAAAACTCCCCCACCTCCCCAAAACCATCACCTCCCCTACCCTCCTCACCACCCCTATCTTCCTCCCACATTCCCCCAATCCCTTATCCCATCTCCACAGTTTCCCATCTCTTCTCCCAAGCCCCAACTTCCCCCCATATCCCTCAACCACTCATCACCTCAACCCTCCCCCGACATTTCACCACTTCCCATTACTCTTATATCCCTACTCTCCTTGATCCCCTCCTCTTTACTCCCACCACTTCCCTACTGATGATTGCTGTGCAATAAGTAGTATTCTGTTGATAATCATTTACTTATTTTTTTCAGATGATGAGCTTGACGAAATGCTGAGTAATTTGGGATTTTTGGATATCAATTCTTTGTTGAATTCCACTGAAGATTTGCCTTGTGTGGAGGTCCTTCGAGTAAGTAAATTCATCGCATATTAAATAAAAAATTGGACTTCACTCTGAATTGAATTTTTTAATGATTTTTGTTTTACAGAAATGGGGAGTGACTGAAGTGAGCGAGTCCAAGTGCTTGATGGCATTTACAAATTATGAAATGAAAAAAGTCCAAACCTCAATGAGCAATCTGTGTCTTCATTCTCAAAGGAAATTAATAAATAATAAAATTGGAGTAGTTAAAAAGTTGAAAAAAGAACTGCAATGGTAAGCTATGAATATGATAAAAAATGTCACTTTTTTAAAACTTGATATAATTTTCCATAGTAACAACTCCATCATAAAACGAGAAATTGACAAAAGATCATATAAAATATATCAAGATGGACAAACTGATAAACAAAATGAAAACGGAGATGAAAAAGTTGATATGAATATGGTAGGTACACCTATAACAATTTAAACTAAAACTAATCTCACTCCAAAGGATGAAATTTACCTGCTCAAGGAAAAACTAGAAAAAGCAAAGCAATTAGAAGTATTGAAAAAAGAAGTTGAAAAATTAAGAGAGAAGCGGAAAAAATACTTGGATTTGCCACCAAACTTGAAAGAAGCCCAAGAAAAACTTAGAGAAGCGCAAGTAGAACTACATAATTTAACAGAAGCCTATGTAGCATCGCTAATAAAATAATATGTAATAAGAAAAATAATTTTAAACATACAAATAAACCTTGTTCTCTACTTTAGAACATATCAACCCAAGTTATTTTCATGGCTCCCAAGGGGTTGTTCGTGTCTTTTCTATGAAAAATTATTTAGGAAAATCGAAAATCAATATATTATTTAAATATATGTAGTTTTGTCCGGCATAAGAATTGACCACGCCAGACAAGGACGGAGAGACAGCTACTGAACTAAATTTATTCAGGATCATCTAAAAGGCAAAAGGGAAAATTTTCATTTTGGAGGACCAAAAATTTTTAGACCTCTTGCAATGGTAAGTGAGGAAGCAAAATTAAAAATATGATTGGAGGGAATTTTCTTTTTTGTTGCAAAATATGAAGAACATGAAAATTATTCTGTTTTTATTTTTTCTCTTTTAGCTTTCTTCAATATTTTATGACTAACAAGAATCGAATGTTAACTCATGTATGGAAATTTTATTTATCATTTCCTGCCGCATCGCAAATACAACCAACAGTAGCCTTGAAAATTATGGCCTTTTCGAATTTATTCCGCTTGAATTTTAAACAATAATTTCATTAGGCAAATAAGGAAAATAAATAAAGAAATGTTATTTATGAATTTTTAAACTTCTAGGTGAGGGGAAGAAAAGAAAAAGAGGGAGGGGGAAAAAAAAAGCTTATTTCAATCCAAGAAAAAAAAAAGAGGGTTCAAAATTCCTAATTTATTTAAAAGGAGGCATTATTGAAGTCACTATCCCTTACCCCTTCCCTGTCCCTCTTGCTTTCCCTTCTCCCTTTCCCTTCTCCCTTCTCCCTTTCCCTTCTCCCTTTCCCTTCTCCCTTTCCCTTCTCCCTTTCCCTTCTCCCTTTCCCTTCTCCCTTTCCCTTCTCCCTTTCCATTTCCTTTCTCCCTTTCCCTTCTCCCTTTCCCTTCTCCCTTTCCCTTCTCCCTTTCCCTTCTCCCTTTCCCTTCTCCCTTTCCCTTCTCCCTTTCCCTTCTCCCTTTCCATTTCCCTTCTCCCTTTTCCTTCTCCCTTCTTCCTTCTCCCTTTTCCTTGCCCTCCTTGTCCCTTTCCCCTCTCCCTTTCCCTTGTCCCTTTTCAAGTCGACTATCTTTTTACCTTCGGGATGCCCTTCAATGGTAACATTTGGTTTTCAAAGTGAGAAAAGCTGACACCTTTAGCATCATTTACGCCTTTTGAAAGAAATTCAAGTCGTGACTTGTTGGAGCTGGTATTTTTACATCGCTCCGTTCAGTTGAAATTACAAGGAACATTTATAACGAATAATTTGATCGTTATGATCTTATATCGGTGAGCTTTCGTGTCAAAGCCGTCTTCGCCTCCTTATAAAGGATGCTGGGCCTCCGGTCATCCCATAGCAGGACGGAGTAAGGATTTGCACCATTTTTTCCTCTTTCTTCGAGTAGCGCCCTCTCTCTTTTTATTGTCGGTAAAAAGGACAAATTGCTCTGATCTTTCACGCCCTCGGACTCGCCGCCGGAGCAAAACATGTGTCAGCCCGCCACACTTTTCTCGGCAAAGAACGCGACGACTTCATGTAATCGCTTTTACAAAACGAGCGAGATCATCTTTTCTTTTTGTTTTTACACAGAAATGAGTTCAGTCTTGTGCAATTATATACTTGAGCACAACGGCAAAAGACTTTTAACTGAACTTGTGAAGCTGGAAGATAAATTTCGAAATTGCTCACGTTCCATATCGTTCAGTGCGAGGTGAAAGACAGACTGCTTATCTCTTAAAGCAAATTGTTTTTCTTTCCTAAAAGACTGGGAAACGTTCGATTTTAAAATGCATGGAGGAGCCTAATGAATATTTGAGGTGAGTGACATATGGAGTTCTTTAACCTTGGCAAAACGTGACACTGGGATGATACCCGCGGATTGATAATCCTGGAAAAGAAGAGCGAGTGTAACTCGAATCTTGTGATTATGCGGAGGTGGAGACTGTCGGTGTCGCTCTCTCTTTTCTCTTCTCCATTCAGGCGGAATCGCCGAAGAAATTCTTCCGGATCGTTGCTGAAATTTATACTTTAGGCCGATCGATTCATCACCGTCACCCAAAGGATTTCATCCAAAAGCGATAAATCCTCTCACCGAGCTTTAGAAACCGGACAGTTTTCCGCCTTCCAAAAAGAACGTGAAATCATAAGACGCTTGAACGCAGAAGACGCTTTTTATACTAGCTGCCAAAGTTTCAACCTAATATTGGAACACTTAATATGCGGTTTGCAAATTGCGTTTGGTAGTTCGGACCCAGACTGGTGGGCACCTCTTTTTAGCTTATTTATGCTCTTTTTTTAGTTTTGGGGACTGACCTTCTCTACCGATCCTCCAACCCAAAAATATAATCAAGGTCAACACACCAGAACTTCATATTTTTTTAGAGTTTGGATCCTTTTAAGATTAAAACCCGGTGACGCTGTTTGTACAAACGCTGTAAAAATCGCCGAATCTGGGGCTGCCTAATTTTATTTTAAAATCTATTTAAAACTCACCTTTTCTGTAACTCTTTCAGGGAAATAAAGTCAATATTCTACTATTATTTTAATCGTGTAAAGGCCCTGGCAATCCTGCAGAACCGGCACTTTCGTGTCGCAGGTAATTTTTCTTCCAACATGCTTCTGATTAATTTGAACTACTTGAGCTGGTCTCGGAGGTCGCCTTTAGGTCTTTTAGCTGGTATGACGACCTTTTACGCATTCAACTCTTCTTTAGAGTTTTTAACGGTGTAATAACTGCTAATTAGAAATAGGAATTTTCTCGCTTGTATATTTTTTCACGTCGCTCATCAGGAAGATCAATTATATACTCGGAGTCGGTGCCTTTTTTACTCTTTTTCTTCACCCCTCCGGCTCCTAGAAGATCTATGCAAGATGCCGCAATGTCTATAATCTCCTAGACGATGATTGGACCTCATATTTCTTCAAAAAATCATGTTTTTTCAGGGAAGGTTTTCTCAGGAAAAGAAAAATGTGATTCTATCGGAACTAGAGCAATTAGACTCGTGAGCACCTTCAGAAAACCCATCGGACATTGTACTCGGCAAAAATGGAACGTAAGTTCGTGATTGCTCCTAGCAAATATTCCCAAGCATGTTTCAAATAGTTGAGTTCATAATCTAAGTTATTCCGCAAGAGTCGTGTCTGTCACTTTTTAGTCGACAAAGGCCTCGTTAAGCCTCTGGCCTTTTTTTTATAACTCGTTTTAATGATTTCGCGTCAAAAATGGTTATCGGGAAAAGAAAGAAAACTCTTCGGAATCACCTCGTGTGAAATAGAAATATTAAAATTCCGGCACGGATAACAAAAGAGGAACGCATTTGTTATCAACCTGCGTGACTCAAAGATCAAAGGAGCAACTTGTCCGATCGGGCCTCCAATAACGAGACTCGAATGAAATTCCCTTAATCTTGATTTAAACCCCTTAACCTGGAACATTTCTTTTCCTTTTTAATTTTTTTCAAAAGAGCCCTATTTATCTAGATTTGTGTCCCATCAGACGGTTACGAAAATTTGAAGTCGAGTGTCCTGGACAAGTTAAATTGTTTGTTTGGAGAGTTGAAAAATCGTCTTCATTATTCAAGAATTCAAAATCAATCAACTTAGTGGTATTTTACTATCGGAATGTCAAAAACTAAGCAATAATGACCCTAATGAGACTGTAAATAATTTTTATAAATTTATTGACCTAAATATACGAAAGAGGAATTTTAATTAAAAAATAAATAAATAAAAATATAAAAGTGGTTGACAAAAAGCTCTTTGAATAAAAAGTGCACTTGTGCCGCTTTGATTTATTTGTCAGTGAAACTTTTTGATTTATTAAATCCAATTTATTTAAACGCACTTTATTATAAAATGGAAATAGAAAAAAAATTGTCTTTATTGGGCCTTCCATTTTTTTTTCTTTAATTTAAAACGATCCTTCTTTGTATCGCCAATAACCATAAATCAATAAAGCGTGTAATGAAACCAATTTTGAAAATGGCACCGTCTTAAATTTTGTTCCGGGATATGACTAAAAGATATTTTTTGACCTCAAAATGATTTATGGTAAAAAATACGATGTATTTGGGTTGACCGATTTGGAGTATCAAGGTAGCGTTTGGTCGGAATCGGTTCTTTATTTACGAAGGGAGGTCGTTTGATGTCTATTCAATGGCGAAAAAAAAAAGTTGCCTTCTGAATGTTTCAGTTTGAGACTGGCTTGGACCCTTTCGGAACTAGTGTAAATCCTTTTTAAAGAATTTGGACCTCTTTCATATGTTTTGGACCTTTTATAATGTGGTTAGGAGTGGTTTGGACCAGTTTGGGACTGGTTTGGACCCTTTCTAGACTAGTTTTAACGGAACTTCTTTCAATGGGTTTGGACCTTTTTTAGATGGTTTGGACCTGTATTCTATAGGTTTGGAACTCTTTTCATGTAGTTTGGACCCTTTTTAGACTATTTTAGATCACTTTTTATAGTTTAGAGCCTCTTTTAGCTGATTAGGACCTCTTTTCTTTTGATTAGGAACTCTAGTAGTTTGTGATCTTTTTGGACTGTTTAGATAACTTTGTAAGGATGTAGACTTTTTTTAGTCATTTATGGGAGAAAAAAGTACCTAAATATTTTACTATTTTAATCCAAGCCTCCTTTTCGACCCCAACTGAAGAAAACAATCTCGTCCAAGTAAGATTTTAGAATGTTGTAATTTTTAATTGAAGTTTTTCCTTAGAAAATTGAATAAAACTTGACAAAATAACTGCCATAACTTCATAAATAATTGAAATGAAAAATTCACAAAAGAACTCTCGGAGAAACTCTAATTAAAAAATCGTGCACTTTCAAAACGTCTTTCTTGATTAAGTTTCTTTAAAAGGATAAAGTAAAATGTCAGGTATGGATTCCATCGAATATCGAATTACTGGTTTTATCAACAAAAATCTTCAATGATTTAGCTCTTAATAATATAGACTCGTAATTGATACATTTCAAAGTTTAAAATGTAGAATTCTCAAGATTGATCTTGACGGGAGTGAAGTCGAAATTGAGATTTATTTAATTTCGGTTTCTGATGAACTCATCTAATATCGTCATCTGGGTAATTACAAGCCCCGGAGACTTATTTATGTGGCTCAATGCCCGCTTTTGATAAAGGCGCCTCAGGTTAACCCTTTTAAAACGGCCTTCCTTTTTTTTTACCCTCCTCTTATCAATTTTTACATCTATGAACGGTGTCTTAAAATGGTTATTAGTGGATGTAGATCGCAAAATTAATTTTTTTAAAATCACTATATATGTTTCTACACTGAGCCTCAAATAGGTGCCCTAAAATCAGCAATTAAACAAAAAATAAACATTTTTTTTCCTCCAACCAACTTTATCGGAATTTGGCACAATTGGGGACCTTTTTTTACTATAATAATATTAGCATCCAACTCACTTCGTAGGGGTCGATAGAGCTAAAAAGTTTAGTTTTTATGGTATTTTATGGTTTACGAGTTTATTTTTGGTTTACCAGAGAAAATGGTTTAATGGTTTCCATGAAAATTCTTGTAAAATTGGTTTAGTTTGTTTATTAAGGTTTTCTTCGAAACATATTTTACTAGACGAAATTGGTTTACTGTGGTGTATTGATTTTTGGTTTACCAAAATTGTTTATTGGTTTCCATGACAAATGGTTTAGTCGATTTTTGGTTTACAAGTTCGGTTACAAGCTCCTTTAAATTACCTATAATATTCCTTAGAATTTGTTGTAATTAAATACGTTCGATGATGCCAGTCCTGTTTAATAAATTTTTATTTATTTATTTTTTATTTATTAATTTTTTTCCTCTCTCACTCTTTCTTTCTCCCTTTTTTTTTCTGGTCCAAAGTGGATGCCCACAGTTGCTAAATGCTGGGCCAAAGTGGTTATAAAAATTGATCTAAAGTGGCTACCTTTTTGAGAAATTGATCCAAAGTGCATTCTACCGAAAAATGGTCATTGTTGGCACTTTTTAATTGTTCTATTTTGGGTTAAATTAAAAAAATAAAAATTTTGTTTGCAATGCATCTTTAGCCTTAAATTGTTCTCTTTTACGACTTTGAATGATTAATTTTCAGCTTCAGATGAATGAAGGGTCAATAAATTCAATTTCTCTTGTGCGCATATCCTATAAAGGTTTACCTATTATGAACCCTGATTATGAACGGCTCTTAGCGATTCGATTGCCTTTCCAGGGTATTTTCTATTTGTGTTTCGCAAGGACATTATGATACGTTTAATTAGAAACAATAATTCAAACCCTAGGACGTAAGGTAATTAAAAATGAAATAGCTTTTCATTATTTTTTCCTTCTCTTTTACCAGGTCCTAATTGGATCTTGAAATTCCCTAGCAGGTAAGAGACAATCGGACTATAATTTTAGAGAAAATAAAGAAAAAGAAAAATTACAGCAATTATGGTTCGAGGACTACCGTTGATTAAAAGTGTGTCCGTCATTAGCCATATTGCTGGTTTCTGAGTAATTACTGAATTTTGACCATTAATGAAAAATATTAAAAGAAAAAAAAACTTTTTGGACAAATTGGTTTTACTGTTATCTTCCTACTTGGGTGGCCTAAAGAGAAAATTTTATTTTTAGATTAAAAGTGTTATTGGATGGGGAGGAAGGGGAGACATTTTGGATACTGGGGATTTGGGGGAATATTTTGTTTTAGTTGGCTTGTGGAGAGGGTGGGGGTGTTGGGATAAGGTGGGGGAAGGTAGAGGATGTCATGAATGAGTGGGGGGAGGTGTGGAAGGTTGGGGCGGTGTGGGGGAGCTTGTGGAGAGAGTAGGTGGTGGTGGGGGAAGATAGAGGAAGTGATGAATGAAATGGTGAGGTGGGTGAAGAGTGAGAAGCTGTACAGTGGGGTGGTTTGTTGGCAGTGGGGGAAGCTTGTGGAGAGGGCGGGTGCTGGTGGGGTCGAGGAGGTGATGAATGAGTACCGAAGGTGGGGGAAGTTTGGAGGGTGGTATGGTGATTTGGAAAAGGGATCTTTAGTGCTAGTGGAGAGGTCTATAGAGCCCCCTCTTTTTGAGAAAGTTATGGAGGTTCCCAACTACCAAACCAGACCTTTTTCTACTTGAACTTTCCAGCCACTAAAACCTCTTGCTACAGTTTCAATCCCATTTGTGATAATCGGAGTTTATATTTTAAGTAAAAGGTCAACGAAATGCTCTCTGATTTAGTTGTCCATCCGACTTTTGCTTCTATGCAAATGCAACTCAACCTAAATAAATGTTGAACCGTTTAAACTGATCGGGACCGACGGGAACACGTGTGAAGGCCAATGAATCTTCCATTCAAAAGGTCATTTACATTCAATAAACTAAAAAGTTTATAGAATTCCCGATTCGAAATCATGTGAACAATGGGAATATAAATAATTTCAGCCTTTCCGGTATGGCCGTAAATCCTCGACATAATTAAAAAAAATTTTTTATTGATTATAATTGTAAAATAGGAAAAACAGCCTCGTAAATAGATCGTGGAAGATAAATAGTACTGAATCAATTAGCCTTTCTGAGTATTGACATTAGTTGGCTGGAGGGCCCCTAACGGGCTACACTTTTTATATTTTGCATAATGACATGTTGCCATTATTGAGATAAAACACGACTCTATGGGAAATCGACATCTAGTTCTAAAAAAAAATCAAGGCTATGAAAAACCTCCAATGCATAATTCTTAAAATCCATGTAAAAATAATGACCTAAGGATATTCTAAGTGATAAATGATTCAAAAATGGCAGTTCCGACTTGTGTTTCTTATTTCAAAATTAAAAGAATTTGATTTCATCACACCGTATAAATGTTTATGGTCTTATTAAAATATTGAACTGCCAAACTAACCATATTCATATGCACGCGATGGTTCTAAAATTAATACATAATTTGCATAACTTTTAGTTTTTATGAGGCACATTCGATGTCCTTCAGAAAATCAAATTTAAACCCTCACCCCCTAATCTTCCGGCACGCAAACCTTGGTTTGACGATGACTAGGGAGAGCAATAACATCAAGCCCAACCTAGCCAAGCAAGCCCCCTCAGAGAGAATCTGTCTGTTGATGTGAGAAATGAATATTTAATAGAAATTAAGATGTTATTTAATAACAATTTAGACCCAAAAAGAAACATGAAGAGCCAGGGGGAAAAAAAGATGAAAATGACCAAAAAGTGATTTCGAGAAAAATGAAAAACAAAGTTTGATTTCTATTAATCCTTTTGTAATATCCTATTGTAATGCATGTAACATTCATCTATTTTCCCCTTACCCCGTATCTTTTCATGCATATTTCGGACGATTCCTATCTTTCTTCCCCTTTGTTTTCTACCAGATGATAGGTATTACTCCTTCATAGCCAGCGCTAATATCTCAAAATCGACGAAATTGTGACTTTTATCTTTTTTCCCCCTCTTTTATTATTTTATTTTCTCTTCATATAAGGTATCATTTATTTTCCTCTTTTCTTTCACAGGAACGTCTTAATTTACTTTTATTTTATTTTTGTCTTGTAAATATCCTAAGCCAAACTCTTTTTTGTTCAGGGCACAGTCCCTAAAAACAAATGAATTATTCTATTTTATACTTGATAATAGCGGTTTCGAGTAAAAATAAATTTTTTAAAAACAATAAGAATGGCTAAAGACGATGGTAGGCATCAATGTAAAAATGATGAACTTGACATTTCAATGCTTTACGGTATTCTTGACGGTCCATTTTCGTCTGAAAATATTGCGGTGTAGAATCCCGATGATCAAGTCGAGATGAGGACGTCGCAAAGGGAACGGGATGCCCATCCATGGGATCGCCCCTGACAGCATAATAGAAGGGGGGAGCCATCGAAGATCTATTGGAAGAAGTCACATAATTTCATTAGCGGAGGATCTCTAAGGCCTTAATTGATGTTGAAAGAGTCGGAAGCATGGCGATATTATATAATAAATAATGGTCATCAGTGTCAACCTCGTCCCGCGGTCCTGCCAATTTGAGTAATTCCAGTGTTGATCTGGTTCAGTCACATCTTCACCATAGATCACGCCCGACGACCTTTTCAGGGCCTCGATTCCCACGGAGTTTTTCTTCAGGCATTCCTTGTCCAGCGATTCTCTATTATTTTATCTCATTATATCATGAACCATCGTTTTTAAATATCCGGATAAGCCACTTAGGCATAATTTATATTCCTTTTTAAAAAACATAAGGTGTAAATAATATGACTCACGGTGACAGCTCCAGGGTCTTCCCTTCTACTCCTGTTTATTTTAAAAAGTCCCTCTTGAGTTCTTCGATGGATAAATATGGAAGTGATTGAGGTCACGATTTTGTCCAAGAAGAGACACAGATTGGCGAAAAAAGAAGAAGAAGAAAAAAGAAACCGCACAAGTTGTTTTCTTGTAAGAAACAGCATGTTTGTCGTGAGGAACAATTTTTTTCTCATGTGCGCCGACCACGTATGTCAGGAGAGAGCGAACTATAACGCATATTTGCCGCATAAATTGCCTTTCTCGAAAAAAAGATTAAGCGTTTCCTTAAAAAAATGTTCCTCGTTAAATTAGTTTTTAAGCCATAATCATAATTCAATAAGACGTTGAAAATATGCAATTTTCCTCTTTCAAAAAGCTCGAGGCGAGATAATAACTTTAAAAAAAATCTGTAAAAAGACTGTCAGATTTATAAGATTGTGATCATTGATCACTTAATTAACTGTACCTGTGGTTTTATACGTTTATATTCGAACCCCTAAGGCAGGACCGGCCTTTTTATCTTAAAACCCATAACAGAGCCTATATCTCGACTGCAAATAATGGCTTTAAAAACGTTTAAAAATTCAATTCCCCGTTATTTCCGATCTGCGAATTCGATACTAAAGTGACGTAATTTAAAGAAAATTTCAGACTAAAAGATATCATGAATGACTCGAAATTAGCAGGACAATTGTGGGAAGTGCAATAAATCGTGAGTCCCTCTAGAGGCAATTAAGTCCAATTTATTTGTTATTGTCAACGGGTTTCGGGAATACCTCGTGATTTCTCGAGAAGGGGTTAATAACAAGGTGGTTCGGTTCTCATCATTTTGTCACGTCGGCATCTTTTATTTCATTACAATGTGCACTTTATCACGAATTTTGTGGTTTATTCCATGTTCCAGGCACATTTTTAACGCTATGAGTGTACATGACCCTTGACCTTCAGGATAATCAAACAATGCGTGGGCTTTTTTTGAAAAATTTTTAACCTCTCAAATCACTCAAAAGGTCTAAAAAGGAAGAAATTTTGACCTAAATTCGATGGAATACGATATCTTTGAATAAATAAAGAGGAACAAAAAAAAAAATATTTTATTGAACCTTGGGATCTTTATTTATTACATGTCTGAGAACACCTCCCATAAATGGCTCTAGGTCGTAAATAGGATGACTTTACGTTTGGCCCTCATATTCCAGTTCAATAATAGAGAACCGTGTATGGAGAACGCACACCCTTTAATATCAAACGAGCGGAATCCTCAATTTTAATGAGCCATTCCGAACTACGAATTTGGCTCCTGGAAGATAAGGAGGAAGCCTCTAATGAGAGAAGAATTAGTAATTACTAAAACGCAACAGTAATCCTGTCATCGGAAGTTTATTTTACGGCTACTTATTACTTTAATTTTAATTGAGGCTAATTTAAGATTAAACTGTCGTTAAATGTTTGTTTGAAACATTTTATTTTGATGCTTTCTGAAGAATAAGGAGAGAAAGGCTGCATACCTGGATGACATGAATGTATTGCGGGTATGTAGATTTTTAAATAAACTTTTTTAAACCAAAATATCTCTCATCCGAAGGCAATTTATTCCATTTTCTCTATCATTTCATTTAAATTAATCAAGATTTAAAAAAAAAAGTATTGAAAAGAATTTCATCTGATAAATTGACTCTACTAAAAGGATAAAATGTGAACGGTTTCTATGAAAAGAGAATCCTTGATTGATAAGTTTTTCCTTATTTGAGGGAAGAGATGAATCAATTTTTGGAAAGTTGCTTTAAAATTCGTATTTAACTAAGAAATGCGGAACGCTGACGCGTTCTCAATGAGTTTTACAGCCCTTTTATTTATCGTCCGGACTATCTCCATAAACGTAAGTTTTATTACAGCCCAAGAAAACTTTTATTTTTAGTTCGAGTAATAGAACTTAATTGATATTCAAAGAATTTATGGAGTTCACGTTTTCCTTGTTATAACGCACTGATTGTAATAAAGTAGCAATTAGGAAGATCTTTTATGGTAAAAATATCGATAGAAAGCGGAGACTAATGCTGCATTTAGTCATTAGCATTAGAAACTATGTCGTTAGCATTTTTTAAATGAGTGCATTTTGTGCCAGCTATTAGGGACTAACGGGTGATGAATTTTAAAAAAATGGTAAAAGGAAGTAGGAAAAAAATAATGTTGAGACCAGTTTAATAATTCACGCGTCTCTTCCATATTTATAAGTGGGCTAATTCTATGTTTTGGTCCCATTTTTATGCCGATTGATTAGTGATTTTGAACCTTTTAAAGCGTCGAGGACACGGAAACGCCCACATGTCAGCTCCCACTATCTTCCGATCTCCGTGGCCGATTTTACACGCCTACAACAAGCGAATTTTATTTTTACAAGTTCAATCAACCCCGTGGCAACGAACTGTAATTCATATTCAGGATTGAAATTTTATACGTCTTGTGCCCCTTACGCCCGAATCCTTTGGCTGCCTGTGTAATTGCGATGACCGCTCACTGCAATTATATCGCTCAAGATTTTAAAAAGAAGGGGGGAAAAGAAAAAAGTTTGAGTTATTGCTTCAGTCCTGGGAAAACACGTTGTCGGGCCAGATAAGGTCCATCATCCGTCCCCTATCGTTTTTCATTACGGACCTTTTTCTTGATTTTAAATCAATCATCCGTTGAATTATCACGTGCGTCTTTTTCCTTCTTCAAAAGCCACGGCGATTTAGGTCGTAAATAACTGGAAAAAAAGTTTGTCGGACCGTATCGTAGAGAGAACTCACGAAAAGTCTGGTCTGGTAGTTATAAAGGAAGATCCCCCAAAACTCTAGATTTGCCCTAAATACCGACTATACCTACTTAACTTCGCAGAACCACCTCAGCTCATAACAATTCCCCACCACCGCCCTTCACCACCCCCTTACCTCCCAACAACTCTCTCAACCTCCAGCCCGAGGCCTGTGCTTACGACTAGGAAATAACGTAAGAAAAACCTAATTATTTTTTCTTTTTTATCGGAGAATAAAAGGGAGAAAACTTGAAAATTAACATGATAGATTTATTATGAGAGACGTTTGTGTATAGTCGTGTGTTATTAGGTAGTTTGTACATGAATTTGAGTGGCACCGCGTCCAATTTGAATATGCATTCGCATTATACGAGCACAACCATTAATTTTCGGTCTTTCAAGAAACCTCGTCACGTCGCGGTCGGCTCAAAACCGTCATTTTCAAAGATCTCTTCTCCCTCTTCGTATTTTTCTTCGAAACATTAAGACATCGGATTTTTTTTAAATATATACCTACCTAGTTTAAAATGTGTAATTTTCGAAAAGAAAAATCCGTTTCTTAATTAAGTTAGTATCATTTTTCTCCTTTTTCTTTTTCAGCTTAGGGATAGCTTTTTAAGAATAGGTTTCAGTGTGGGATAAATGGATTTTTTAAAAACTGATTTTTTTTTAAATATCCTAAAGTAGATTTAAGTCCTAAAAGGGTTGCAAAGAAAATATCTTGGAAAAAAAAAGAAGATTAAAGTTTAGGAATTCGTCTGTGGTCAAATATTTGGTTTTGAGGAGGGAGTAGATTTTCACCTTTGGGATGAAAACAGGTGCAAACTCTCAGGCCTCTCTAATCACGAGGTGATACTGCCGAAAGTCACGTCTGGCTACGTGAGACTGGTTAGTAACACGACTTTTCGCTTCAATTGCGTTGGAGATCGATTCCTTGGCCCATTCAACGTCGATCGGGAAAAAAATAAACCAAAAATTCTTTTATTTTAACAGTTTCGCTCCAAAAGTTACAAGTCGTTTATTCTAAACTAAAACTTATTCATGGTGGAAAACTGAGTTTTTAAAGTTGTATATCGGCTCCCTTTGGACGGTTAAATAGTAGAGGTCTCTAGGTAATTATTCTACAGAACTTCCCAAAAGAACAGAACAGACTAAACACAGGCCTCTTTCTACTGCAGAACAGGCCAAAAAAACTCGCTAAGAAACCGAGCCAACTTATTCTATGCTATGCAACAATGTTTCCTATTGTAATCTCTTCAAAAAATTAAGAAGAACTTTTTTATCTAAATGTCCAGAACTTGCGAATTTAGGTCTTTGCGTTAATTTTTTAGTGTGATATTAAACATTGATATCGACAACAGTTTTTCTTCCCGTACGCAATCACGGTGTGTGAACTTTTTTCCCAATGGGAGGCTTTAGGCTTAGGGTTTTTTTTATTTATACCTAATTATAGCTAGTTAAAAATATATTGCTGCATTTTGATTTTCAAATATACATTTGCGTGTGGATTTCGCTAAATGTCAATACTCCATTCAATATTAATAAAACAACTTTACGCCTGTAGTCATTCTCATTTTGAACTCTGAGAAAGAAGAATGGATCCTAAAGTAAAAGACAAAAAGGTAAAAACATTTTTTAATTTCAAAAAGAAGGAATGAACATAAATTTAGCAATCAAAGAAAACATGGAATTTGAGGGAATGCAAGTATTATAAGGAAAACTATGGTCGTTTTTTGGTAAGGCAATAGCATTTTTTTTTATTGTGACATGGCATTTAATTTTTTTGAATTTTAGGCTTGGGGTATGTTCTTACCGAAGAATTATTTCCAAAACGTTTTCTACTTAATTATCCTGATAATTCATATTCCACTTTGGGCTTACGGTGGCGCTTTGATGGTCGAAGAAGAATTTGCTGATTTTACAGAAGTATTTCACTTTTTGGTGTTATTGGTGCTGTCGTTTTTAGGGTGTGCGATCATTAGTTGTTTGAAGTCAAGCCTCGTTTCGATGATAAGGTAAAATTGAACTACTAAAACAACCCCTCCCAGTCATAACCGGATTTAGGAATGGAAAAAAAATGGAAATTTTGACGTCAAAAACAGGGGGGGGGGGTATTTCTTTGGTAAGGTCGAAACAAAAGGATGTTTTACAATTTATACCGACTTTCATTTTTTGTTTTTTACCCTCAAAATAGTTTAGATTTTGGATGAAAAAAAAATAAAAATACACATACCTACCTACAAAATAAAAAAAAATTACTTTTTTTGGACCAAAAAAGAAAAAAAGGGCCCCCGTGTTTTTGGAAGGTAGGTATACGTATCGTAGCCTCCTACTTTCACAAATTCCACGACAAAAACTCTCATTAGAACATCTTTTTTTCTTCCATTACAACTATGTTTATTTTGTAAGAAATGGTCGATAAAACATTGAACTAATACTTCCATTTCAACAACACAAATAAAATTCAGGATTTTCGTATGCCTAGCAGAAGGCCACAATATTCGACTACCTCCCACCACTCTCCCATCACCTCCTCTACTCTCTTGAGTCCTGGGCCCTCGTTAACCTCAACATTTCACCACTCTCCTAGTGCCTAGTACATAAGCAAAAATGTCGATTAACTTAGAAATTACGTTACGCTTGGTATTACTCCAGACAGCTGGTTAGAATTAATAATATTTTTTGTGGTTAAAAAACCCGGGGGATATGAAATTCCAAATTTGGTATGATGGGGACCGGCGTGGCCGGGGGATTGGAACGATTGGCCCTTGATCTAATCCTCTCGGCCACTAAGCTCGTGGGTTCGATTCCCGCACTGGGATAATTATTTGGCCCAGTCGTTGGGTGTTTGAGGTTACTCCCCCCGGAACGGGAAGATTTTGGGGAGGAAAAATAGTAAAATTTAAAAACGTGTATAATCGTTATAGTCCAGTCAATATATACATTGAACATGGAAAAAATTGGGGACTTAACGACACTTTAACAGTTTGTTCGGGGCTATGGTGGGATGACTCTCTTAATTTTTCGAACTCGAGAAACCTGTGCTACCCTCAGGAGGGGCGAAAAACCAAGCTGATTTTCGGTTTTTTGCCTATAAGTCCTAAACTAAGCGTTTTATGACAAAACACACTCTATTCAATATTGTAGGGCATACAATTTTCAACAATTTTTAACTTAATAAATTTTCCCGTAACCTTACTGCTTATCGAGATACGCCCTATCAAAGTTTGAGAATTTCAAAAAACAGATGGTTTAGGCCCTCTGACAGATGGTATTTTAAATACTAATTTTTGGGTCATATCTGACATAAGAAGACATAAAAATCATCGTCAGCCATTTGAAAGTGGTTGAGAAGGGGTGGCAGACGGCCAGCGTCAGGCTGACGGTGGTTTGATTTCCACTTTAGTAAGCTTTACGGGAGAACGCCAAGTCGCAGCAAGTCCAGATTAGTCTCATTTTAAAGGTAATTTAATTAGTAAGGATGAATACTAACAGTCGAATTTCGCTATCTTTTATGGTTTCGAAATGGTCAACAAAAACATAAATTACTTTGTCTAGATCGCGAATTTCTCGTTTCACTAAATCGCTGACTGCTTCCAAACCACAAAAGATAGCGAAATTTGACTCTTAGTATCCGTCCTTAGCAATTAAATTACCTTTAAAATGAGACTAATCCGGACTTGCTAGGACTCAGCGTTCTCCCGTAGCACCACTAAATGTATGACACAATGTGAAAATATTGGAAATTTTTCAAATTTCAAAGCCTTACCACTTCCAAACCATAAACGATAGCGAAATTCGACTGTTAGTATTCATCCTTACTAATTAAATTACCTTTAAAATGAGACTAATCTGGACTTGCTGCGACTTGGCGTTCTCCCGTAAAGCTTACTAAAGTGGAAATCAAACCACCGTCAGCCTGACGCTGGCCGTCTGCCACCCCTTCTCAACCACTTTCAAATGGCTGACGATGATTTTTATGTCTTCTTATGTCAGATATGACCCAAAAATTAGTATTTAAAATACCATCTGTCAGAGGGCCTAAACCATCTGTTTTTTGAAATTCTCAAACTTTGATAGGGCGTATCTCGATAAGCAGTAAGGTTACGGGAAAATTTATTAAGTTAAAAATTGTTGAAAATTGTATGCCCTACAATATTGAATAGAGTGTGTTTTGTCATAAAACGCTTAGTTTAGGACTTATAGGCAAAAAACCGAAAATCAGCTTGGTTTTTCGCCCCTCCTGAGAGTAGCACAGGTTTCTCGAGTTCGAAAAATTGAGAGAGTCATCCCACCATAGCCCCGAACAAACTGTAAAAGTGTCGTTAAGTCCCCAATTTCTTCCAGCAGACCCCCTTTTTTTTGCTCTGGCGACTGGACTATTAGGCAATTAAAAAAAAATTGGTATAAATTGGTCGAGTATTTTTTAAGTTAAGTTCCGCTAGGTATTAACTCCAGACAGACGGAAAAGTTCTCAATCGACTCCCTGGTCGATTGGTTAATTGGTTAGGTTGAAGCATTGGATAATTGGTGAAGAGGAACAGTGAAAAACCGGTTTTTTACAGTTTCAGATCTTGGCACCATGTGTACCGATCGACTTGGAATTTTCAGGGATTGAATTCACTTTAATCCTCAGTGTTATTTTTCCATCTAACATAACAGTTGTTAAAGTGGGAAAAACTTGTAAATAAATCGCTAAAAACGATGGTAATAATCATTATGACAATGGAGCTTGTTGAATCTTCAAAAGGAAAACCCTCAATCATCTACCAGGGGTATAACTACAGGAAAAAAACCCACTTAATAGTGGTTTGATATTGGGAGTGCATGAATGGTTGTACACGGGACCAAGGGTGCCGAGGATGGACATTCAGGATCTTCCTCTTCTTCAAACCTTTCCAGTGTCGATGATGATCCCATTAACAGTGCTCAAGTTTGATCAAGTTTCCTTGATTTGTTGATAGATCAAGGTTCCTGAAAATTACCCCTCCCGCCCCATTTGAGGGGGAATCGATCGTGGCCATATAACATTGCCAACCTTTATGCCTAAACCATCCCTTAGGCGCGGAAACGAGACGCTTGGCGCGGATATGGGAAGAACATGGGTCAAAGCAGGTAAGAATTAGGTAGTTGCGGCGCGGAAGTGGGCATAATCCGTTGGATACACTATGGGTCCCGTCGACTAATATGGGGATTAAAAATGTACACCATGCCTCCCGGCAATAAAAGTAGCCCCAACACAATGGGTCCCGCCAGTACCTGCTGAAATTGACGTCAGCGACTCACTTCGTGCGTTCCTAGAGTAGAGATTCAATAATTACAAATACATAGTTGTGACCAAAAAATCTTTATTTAGGATGCTCGACGAAGGTCTTCATAATTACGGAGACACAATCGATGAAGAGACTGCTGAGGAAATCAATCACACTACTGAAAAAATACGAAAAAGAAAATATTTCTGTTCGCAATTCATGATTTACGGTTTAACTATATCTGCGTTTACCATTCTTTGTCGACCAGCTTACGACTGGGCCATTGGCACTTTTGAAACCCCGAACTACAAACACAACATCCATAGGTAGGTACCTAAATAAAAATAAAAATAAAAATAAATTACTTAACATAATTTTAAGAATGGTTCCTGTAAAAATGTACCACTTCTTGGACCCATCATCTATATATGCAGTAGTAATTGTAAACTTGATAGAATACTACATTCTTTTTCAAACATCATTAATAGTCATAGGTAAATAATATAATAAGCCAATTTCAATAAAATGAATTTCTCGTAGCATCGACCACTTTATATATAACAACTTCGGAAGAACTATGTGTAGAATTATCAACGTTAAATATCACGCTAAAAAATTTAAAGCGAAGAGCTGAATTCGCAAGTTCTGGTCATGTAGATAAGAAAGTTCTTCTTGATTGTTTGAAGAGATGTATTATCCATCACCTCAATATAATTAAGTAAGTGCATTAGTTTGGCATCATGTCTAAATTTGACTACTCAGTAGTCACTCTTTTCAAACGAACAAGATTGGCAACTGTGACAGTTGGTGACTGATGTTATTTTGTTGATTTGATTTTCAGGTGTTTTAAAGCCTTTCAAAAAGTGTATTATTGGATTTTGTGGTTAATATTGACCATTTCAACCTACATGATGTGCCTCTGCGGCTTTTTGATGACAATGGACGGTGTCGAGATGAAACTGACAAACAGAATCACGTCCATCTTTTTCCTAGTACTTGAAACATTTCATCTATTGGTTTATTGTTGGTATGGCGAAGAAATTCAAACGAGGGTAACCTAAAAATTTGCAGTTGTTCAGAAAATATATTAGTAATTTTTAGAGTTCCCAGCTTCATTTCAATATTTATGACTGTGACTGGCTGGGACACAGCATAATTTTGAAAAATTCAATGAATATCATTCAACTTCGGACGTTGAATCCTCTGAAATTGACTTGCGGAGGCTTGATGTTCGCCAATCTTAACACTTTCAGCAACGTAAGATTTTGCAAATGGTGAAAATTTAAATGAATTTTTTTTTTCATTTCTAGATTGTCAACACTGCATACTCATACTTCAACCTACTTAAAGCATCAACATAATTATTTCAAAAATCGGCTTATAAATGGGAAAAAATTAATATTTTAGGCCTCCGATTTTTCTCCAGCTTTTTAGATAATTTTCTCTTTTCAATTCAGCTAGTTTGTTGGCAACAAGCATAATATTATATAATTTATACTTTTAACCTGAGAGGATATAACCTTGTACCACTGGGTGATAACTGATAAGTGATAACCCTACAACATGTGTCCTGTGTGGGCAGGTGGGCAGACATATAATCCTTATTCTCAAATGCTTTTATTATTTCCATTGCCAGCTCACACATTGCCGTTGTTGCAGACCTAGATAAATCCAAAACTCACGCTTTTCAAAGGAACATTATTCACAGCGATTATAAGGTTATATCCACTTGGTGTCTATGTTATTGATTTGATTTTTAGTTGTTTTAAAGCCTTTCAAAAAGTGCATTATAGGATTTTGTGGTTAATATTGACCATTTCAACCTATATGATGTGCATCTGCGGCTTTTTGATGTCATTCAGGGTTGGCAATATTTAAAACAAACTTTTAAGACGACTTTTTAAAACACTGTTAAAAACGCCATTTTAAAAAAACACCCTGTTTTATACAATATGAAAAAAAAAAAAGTCCCCTAAGCCGAAAGCCTCAGTGAGGCCGACCCCAATAGCCTGCTTTCCTCCGGAATTTCTTTACAGAACTTTATATTTTCGTATTTTCCACGAAATTCTCTCGCCCCTTATCACCTAGATGTTACCGAAATGCCATTGAAATAGACGTTTGACACCCAGGGCCCTTTGCTTTTATGCTTACACGAATCGCGGATTTCCAAGAACGATGGCAGAAGGGGAAGTTGAAATATGTACTTAATTAGTTTCTAGAAAACTTTTTGTGGGGTTGACTATGGGCACAATAAATACAAATTTACACTGTTATAACTTATAATACATATTAATCTTTCGTTCACAATATTAAGATAGGTAGGATTAGAAATAAAGTGAACAGTAATAACTAATAAGTAATAACGGATTCTTCAATTCAGCATCCTTTTTATTTATTTTTCATTTTGTCGCTCAGTTTTGGCACCTCCTGGAGAACCTCCACCATTGTGGTATCAGACAAAACTGAGCGAAATACACAAACAATTCTGTATTGTGGACGCTCTGAAGATGGCAAAGATTTTATTCCGACTTAAGACGGTGCAAACAACTCGTTGTAAAAGTTGGAGAGTCTGGACCGGCCAGGTGAAAAAGATGGTTACCGAAATCTACATTGCTGGCGGTTTTTGTACTGCTCAAAATAAGGGGAGGAAAAATCGTTAGCGGTTTTCGTAATAAGAAAAATTAGGGAGGGAAAAATTTTGGCATTGATAATTTATTTACTATCTCGTGTGAAGACTTTCCGTGAAAATTAGTTTGATTTAAATAAGTAATCAAGGCATTGAAGTTCAGTTAAAAAAAGTATAGATCCTTAATAAAAAAAATAAACATGCGGTGTTTAAAGGTAATAAATATAATATACTTTTTTATACCACGGTTTTACATCAACTGATGTTATTTATTAAAAGACACCCGTCTTTTTTGGATAGCCGCCACATCATCTCCCTCCCCGAAAGGAACGTCTTAGTCGGAAATAAGCACAAATCTCGGCTTTAGACGATCGCGAGACACAATGGTATATGTGCCTTCGATGTCTATGACAAATGTCTTCCGTTTGTTTGAAATCACTTTATGAGGACCTGAATACGACGCATTTAGAGGTCCTTTAATTTTATCGATCCGTATGAACACGTGGGAGCAATTATCCAATTGTTTGTTCTGGTATCGAAATGGTGTGGTATACCACGATGGCTCAGGTGGTATCAGTTCACAGCATTTCTTTCGTTGGATTTCGAGAAATTTGTCTTGACTACTATGTAGTAGGCGAATCGTTTTCGTTTACGAAAAATTGACCAGGCAGCCGTAAACAAGTTCGCTAGCCGCCACAAACCTTTAAACATCTACAAGTTCAACAAATAAGTTCAAATTTTTCAAAATCTTGACACGATCATGACAACACAAGCACATTACAGTAGACATTTTGGATTCTTGAATGAATTAATTAAATGAATTGAACCGCAGACATAAAGGAAAGAAATCTTATAAATTATAATTAATAAAACACCTTCCTGATGTCGTGGTTCAGCATGCTTCATGCATAACAAAAAACTAGCTGAATATCGAGGCCCCATTATTTATTAACAGTTCGTGGAAGTCCGAAATGCAAAAATAGTGAGGGGCACCCAGGAGTATGTCAGTATATTATTTAAGAGTATAAATCAACATTTTCAGTCGAATAAGTAAATAATGCTCCCGTCGTATACCAAGAATAGGATATTCTTCCGAGATTCTTCTAGGTGTTCTCATTGTGCCAACAAAATATGGTTGATGGCACAGGTCAAGAAAAGAATTTTATTTAACTATTTAAAATTGGGTTAGGTTCATGGCAAATAGGACAAAAAACGAGCGAAATCGAATCATTAAACGGAATCAGTTTTTCCTACAGACACATACAGGAACACAAGGAACCACGGTATTTGCATCGCCTAGTTAATAAAATCTGTTGGCGGTTTTTGAAAAGGAAAAAAGGGTTCATAATCTCTCTTTCACTAAGTAATCGGATTAGTCCATATTTTCACGTGGTTTTTGACATTTCCCTTCCTCTGGTCTGGTGGTTATGGAAGTGGGACTCCAGGAACAGAACTTTCTCATAAAGTGCCCTCCTAATTCCCTAAGCTGTATAGGGTGCAAATTTGGTGAAAATCGGTTGTGTTTTACCGGATTTACAATTTTTAGGGAGGCGGAACTCTGCCGCGCTCGTAGCTCTAATCTCCTTATGAGCTACTCTGTATGCGGTGAAAATCGGGTGGAGATCGGACCGCTAGCCACGCTATTATTGCACTTTCATCAACAAACATACAATCATCAATAACTATCGATCTATTGAGAAATTCGTAATTTACCTGTTTCATTTTCAAGATAATGTGTTGAACTTTATTTCTGTGAAGTTTTATAAAGATCGGATCAGGATTGTAGGAGAAAAGTTCCTCACAAAAATCAAGGGAAGAAACCCCTAAAACGCGATCAAAACCTCTAAAAAACTTTTTCTTTAAAAAAGTTTGGTATCTATGTATTTCAATTTTTTTGCTTTGTCGGGGCGGAACGCTACCGCGCCTTTTTGATGACAATGGAAGGTGTCGAGATGAAACTGACAAACAGAATCACGTCCATCTTTTTCCTAGTGCTTGAACTATTTCATCTATTAGTTTATTGTTGGTATGGCGAAGAAATTCAAACGAGGGTAACGTAAAAATTTGCAGTTGTTCAGAAAATATATTAGTAATTTTTAGAGTTCCCAGCTTCATTTCAATATTTATGACAGTGACTGGCTCGGACACAGCATAATTTTGAAAAATTCAATTAATATCATTCAACTTCGGACGTTGAATCCTCTGAAAATGTCTTGCGGAGGCTTGATGTTCGCCAATCTTAACTCTTTTGGCAATGTAAGATTTTGAGAATGGTGAAAACTGAAACTTTTATTTCTCATTACTAGGTCGTCAACGCTGCATACTCGTACTTCAATCTACTTAAAGCATCAACCCACTAAAAAGTGGGGAAAACTAATAATATTTTCGCAATATCTCTCAATATACAGACCTAAATTTAATATATTTATGTATTTAGTTATGCATCTGTATGTAGATTTATGTACTAACTTAAATAAACTAGTAAATAGTTGCTTGCTAAAGCCATAAAAGAAAAGAAGGAAAAAACAAATTTTTGTACTTCGTTGTTGCTACATTGTTGATTGTAGAATGAGGAAACATAAATGCCTGAACTAGGGTCCGTTATTTTAGGCGCGAAAGCTTCGGAAAAGCGTCTCTCACGTTGCCTTCATTTAAATGTCGACGTGGATCACGAAGAACGTTCTTTTGCCGAAAACGTCGCGCATTCGCTCACAAATTGCATATTAACGACTGAGCTTTATCGTAAAAAAAAATTCACCGTTCTTCTTGAATAGGGAAAAAAATGAGACGATTTACTATGCTCGATATTTCATTGAACTTAGTCAAAGATTTTTTATCCTTCAGATGTTTTTTTTTTATCAGGGGAGTCCCCTTGCCTCACCCCATTGGGAATATCACCCCCGCCTACAGGACATAAATTATAAATAGCTTTTTAACGATGCCTTGAAATAAGAAAAATAAATAGGAGATAAGATACAAATTACCTTTCAATTTATACTTCTGACATCAATTTTACCTGAAGAAGGTCAAAAACTAATTCCGGCCGTTTTCCTTTCGCGGACACGACTTTGCCTACTTATCATCCATTAGAGGAATGATTGATTCACTTAAAAATTCACAAAATATCCATTAGTAATTCATTCAATTAAGTTATAAATCCATTTTTCCACCTACCTATGACTGTAATTTTTTTTATTTTGTTAATATTCTTACCAACACTTATTTAAAAGGTGGCGCCTAAAAGAACTGTTATTATTGAACATGTTAATTAGTTTTCAATTTTTTTAAAATCCACTGGAAATGCAAATTTAAGATAATTAAGGAGTTTACTCAATGGCTAATCCTATAATTAAGTGGATCTTTTATCTCGATATCATGTAAGGGCGGTATAAACTTTTTTTTTTCTTAAGAAAAAGAAAAAAAAAAGAAAAAGAAAAAGAAAGAAAAAAAGCGAATTTTCAATAAATCGAAGATGGTGACATCCCTGAGGGATATTAATCGGATAAGTGGGACCTAGTGACTGTAAGTAATGAAGGAGCGGCGAGCTTATAGAAAACCCGAGTGGGCGATTTCTTTATTAATGACCAGCGGGAATGCAGCTTATAAGTGTAACGGAGATGGTTGAAGTTTTTTTAAAGGTTTTTTTTAAACCCAATACTGGTTGTACATATTATAAGTTAAAAATACTGGCTTTCCCTATTAAAATATTAAAGTAGACTAGACTTTCTGCACTTAAATAAATAAAGTGGTTTGAACGGTTTGTTTTGACTTAAATAATAGAAGTTAATTTAATTAAAGAAGTTTATGCTCGTAACCTTAATGACCGAACACATAACATTTTTTCTGCAATGTTTGGGATCCGCATGAACATTCTAGGAGAGCTCCTGGACTAAAAGAACATTTTAGAACGTTCTAGAACAGTTTTACAGACATAAACATCGTCCTATTCATCATCACCCCTCATTGATGCACACCTTCAAACTCATTCTTGTGGAATTTCATTCGTATTCCAAATCAAACTACATAATATCCGTCCCTCATGATGATGAAGAATGAGACTAAGCTCTAGACATTTTAACAAGCTTGTAAAAAAAGTAAAAATTTTAATACTCTTCAATCATTGACTATTTAGTATGGCAATATGTACTGGAAAAATCCGATCATTTTTTTGAATATTTTTCTATATTTTATTTAAAACTTTATATCTTTATTTGACGTGTCCGGATGTGTTGCATATTTTTGTAAGTTGAACAAGTATGCTGGTACTACCATATCATGTATAGGGAAACTTTATTGGCATTCCTTCCTAGCTCGAAACATCTTGATACGATTTGCAATTTGATTGGCTAAACCGTATGGAAATGGGAGTTGAATATTTTAAAAAATCGTTAACCCAAGAAATAGTGTATCAAACGATTTATAAGGCGACACTCTTCACATTCCGAGTGAATATAATAAAAAGAAAAATGTTCGGGTATAAAAATTGTGCAAGGGAGAAAATACTCGTTGATTGTTCGTTTATTATTTAATCCGAATAGGAAATATAAGGCTTTAAACGGAATCTCCCATTGAGTCTTAATATTTATGGTGTTCGTTGCTCATTACAAAGCGAACGATATTTCGCCGTCGTCTCTACGCAATACCCCCGGTGTTGTTCGACGGAAAGAGTCATAAATTTAAAGATTTGTTACTTCTATTTAACCCTGTCTCGGAGCGACAAGTGGTACATTATGACCTTTAAGGATAATTAAAGTCCCTATATATCTCTAAGAAAGGAGAAATCGGGCTAAAAAAACTGTAGCTATCAGTAGCCGAGTCAAATCAAACATCTAATTACCACCTGAACTTTTCCCCTCTTTAAGTGCACCGCCGGAGGGGACATTTTCTATAAATCATTCGGGGGGGCCCACAAGTAAACTTTACTTTCTCTACGTCAGCTTTTAAAGACTTCACTCATTCAATGCCCTACCCAACTTTAAAATTATTTTTAGACTTTAGACATTGTTTTATTTGCTCATAATGTTTATGGCAATTAGGATCACGCAACTGGATCATTTTATTTAATTTCTTCATGTTGGGAAATTCAATATCAAGATTTTACAGAAACATGACAATGGCCATCCAGACAAAATTAAAGGAGATGTGATATGGAGGAGGACCAAAACTAGAACTTTTTAAAAAAGTGGGGACTCTACAGAACCCTCCACAAACACTAAATATTTATTTCTTGGAACCACCTACCCCACCTCACCTCAACCTTCCTTCTCCTTCTCCACCCTCCTTATAACTCCCACCACCTCCTCTCCGCAACCTTCCACAATCTCCTCCTACTGGAGAGAACACTTTACCTACCCTTAACTCCTGGATCTTTCACACACCTGACACCCATCTTTACCTTAAAGAAAACCTTCACCAACTAAACCTTCCCTCACCTCCTCGACCCACCTCTCCATCATCTTCCCCTTACCTCCCCCGTCTTCCTCCCACCACCCCATCCTCCCATCCATTTTCCCCACCCACCCCACCAAAACCATCCACTATATCCTCCCACAGGAGTGAACCTTCCACCCCCTTCCCTATAACCATCCCACCTCAACTAATCCTTCCCCACCTCCACCACTCCCTCATCACCTACCCTACCCTCTTCTTCCCTGAGCTCAAGCATCTTCCCCCAAACTTCCAACTATGTACCCCACTTCCACTACCTTCCACCATCTCCTCCCACTGGAAAGATTGTGCTATTTGGCTCACGCTCTAAGCATTAAATAAATAAAGAACTCCTCACCTCCCCTAAACTCCTCGACCTTCTACCCACCTTTCCCCTCACTACCACCACCCAACCACAAACCTCCTCCCATTCCTTTCCCCCACTTTCCACCACCTCCACCTTACTCTCTCATCACCTCCCCTACCCTCCTCACTCCACCTTCCCTAACCTCCAGCCCACCCCCACCCGACCATGTATTTAGTGTAAATGTGGAGATCGGATGAATTTGAGGCCGTGAGAGATTCAATAAAAAGTTGCGTCGAACAAGATCACAGAAAAATTCATGTCCATCTCAGGTTCAATAGTAGGTTCTCGACGGAGGTTCTCGAAACATATGTAGGTTGAAAAATAAACGCTGATAAACACTGTTTCTGGATATCCATAAACCTAAAAATAAAAAAGTCACCAGGATAAACCCAACATCACAATAGTAGGTAATGCAAGAACTTCCTTTTTAAGAATGTTAATTAGGAACAGCAATGTCGAAGATTATATTTTATTGCACAAGGGTGGATAAGAAGCATTTTTCGCACGATTCCTGCCAAAGTTCCAAATAAGCCAGACACAGTGAACAAAATCAGAGGGGTCTGAGGAAAAAAAAATGTTGCCTTGATGGAAAATTATTCATGAGATTTGATTGTCCATTCTGAAAAGTTGCTAATGGTGTCTGACCAATTACGGTAGTGTAAACTTTTTTTAATTTATAAAATGTATATTCCTTTGATTAAGTGTGTCAAAAATGTGTTTTTATTTAACAACAAATTAATTCTTTCGTATTAATCAAAAAAAGATGCCCATGAACCAAACTAGACATCATTCAAGTTAAAGTAGAAAATTATTCATCACTTTCAAAAGACGCGTCATTTAAAAGTAAAAAAATCAGCCACGAATTATCTTTAGGCCCTTTTTTATTTAAATGAAGCCTTAAAAGGTGAATTAATTTATTATAATAACGTTTAATTTTTTTTCCATGCCTTAAAGGAGGTGATTTAAATAAAAGGGAGATAAAAAATTAAATTACACCTCGATCTCTTATATATTCCGTACCTTATTAAAAAAACGAAAATGACACAAAACGTCGTTTTAAAAGGTGTCTATTAGCTGGTTTAATGAGCTCAGTTTATAAAACGCGAACAGTGTTTTAAAAAACCAAACCGTTTCAACTTTAAATGAAAAAGACCCACAAATGGATATTGGTGATACTTTCGAAAAAATGCTAATTTATACATTTTTCCAAGTCCCGAGAACCTTCACTTTTTAGACAAAATTTACGATTCGTTTGTCAGTAAACGAGTTCGTGTTGAAATTGCTAGGCCTTTTATTTCGCATAATTTTATTTTATTTAATTTTATATTTTTGGGAATGAAAAGAGGATTATGATCGCTGTGACAGTGTTTTTGGGATCGTAAATGATTGTATGGTCAGTCGTAATGTGTTAAAAGTTATTGATATTTTGACCTCCCTCGCTTTTAAGAAAAAGCCGTTCTCGTATCCTTAATCTGAATAGATGAGACCACCAGGACTCACGTTTTATATTTCTAGGGCTCATTTGGGATTCGGTTACAATATTGCGACATTCAAAATGCGAAGAAAAAGATGGACAAGATTTTCATGAATGGTCTGCAGCGTTCTCCAGTTGGTTGAAGAATGTTGATACCTGAATGCTACGACAGTCAAAGCCTTTGGTAGATGGTCAATTTTCAGCCTCAGAAGGAAAGAAACAAGACTTTTACGTTTTAAATAATTTTGGGATTTCACATCTCGCAATTTCGATTCTCCTCGTCGATGTCATCGTCACGCTCACTGGCATGTGCTATAAGTGATTTAAATTCGTACTTCCTTGTGGTGGATGGTTAGGATTGCAGGAAAGAAACAAGAAGTTCACGTTTTCATGGATATTAGAACTGCACAAGAGCATCGTCACGCTATCACTGAGCCAAGCTGTTCATGCAATAAGGGGTTCAAATTCAAACTACCCATCATCGAATGGAGATAGCATGAAAACTGTTCAGTGTGAGAATGATTTGGCTTCGTCTGCTGGTTTTTTAGGTCGAGTATAATTGATGAAGAATCTTGAAGTCTTCCAAGTAAAAGTGTTTAATTCGCGTGGCGGGAATGTGGATAAAAAGCGATTAAGCGTCATCAAATCAGTCCGGTGCCCCGCTGGTGTAAATGGGTAAACATTAGTTTCCGTTTTATACCCCAGGCGATAAACTCCTCCCCCACGAGGTTATTAACCGACTACTGATTAGCGGGCCGTTCTCAAAACCGAGATATCAATTATCGTTTTTCCTCATCAACGTGGAATATTAATTGCAAAGGATTACGAATTAATATCACGACCTCGGATTCCTTGATTGATGCGAATGATAAATGTCAGGAGCAGGTACCATTATTAAAGAATCCTTTCCTAAGAATAAAAAATTGACGGCTCTGCAGACTATAATTTGTTTTGAAGTGCCTCCTCCTCTTTTCTTCCTGGCCATTAATATCAGTCAGATTTTACAAATTTGCAAATTTAACCTGCAGATGATAACTAAAAGAGCATTCCAGGAAGGTGATTTTCGCGTAATTCTCAACACGTGAAGATCTACAGATACGGAAGTTGCCATCCAACTAGAATGTACCAAAGTTATTTTGTATCGTAAAATTTCCAACTTGTTTATGAGTTGTGAAAGGAGGTGGTTTAACATGATGAATAAATTTACAGTAAGGTTTCTAGAAGCACTTAATTTTCTGCTATATTTTCCAGTTCATAATGCCACAGAAAAAAAAACTTAAGAAGTATTCTATACATAAGTAGAGGCGAAAGACGTGATGACCAATACTATTCCATTTACGATCCCCCACGAAATAAATTCCGGATCATAATTTAATGTGTTCGGCCGTAAAGTGAGCCCCCAAGGGTGTAATTCTGAACAAGAGCCACACCCGAGGAGGTACTCGAGAAAGAACCATTTCAGTCCTTTATGGTTGGCCAATATACTTCACCTTCTCTCTCTTTTTTTTACAACTTTTTTCCCGTTAGCGACATATATTTCTGGAACGCTATTAAAACTAAATAAAATAAGATATTAAATGACTTCGGGCCGTTTGTTGTTGCCTTCGGCACAATCTCAAACGGATCTCAAAATTGTGGAAAGCTTAGGACATCAAATTGTCTGTTTGGTCCATTTTTGCGTGCAGTTCCATTTATTTGGAAATGCCAAAAATGTCAGAATTAGGTTTGTCTGTAGCATGCCAGAACGGCCCGATCTTCTTAAAATTTAGATCAAATGGGTGGAAAGTTTTGGGGAGGTGGGGGAGGGTCTAGGAGGGTAAAGGAGGTGATGGGAGACTAGAGAGATATGGCCAAAGGTTGGTGGAAGTGAGGGGGTAATGGGTGATTGTGGAGATGTCTGTTGAACCTTGAAGTTTTGAGAAAGTTTGAGTTAGCGATCCAAATTTTTTTTTTCTTCTTTAGGTTTGGCGGAAAAATTAACAGTAAATTAAATAAAAGTGAAAAATGTAGGAGCATCTTCGCCTAATCTATCATAACTGGTGGTATGGAAGCTAAGGGAAAAAAATTTTAATAACAATTTCTCAGGGAAAAAAGAAAGACAGGTATTCAGCCTATTCGGTCTTAACGAATGGATGCTCCATAACCATTAAATAGTACAATTTTGCCCAATAAAGGAAAAACGCGAGTGAAGGGGAGAGGAAAAATGCAACATGTGTATTCTGGTTGTAGTCCTTTAGGGTTAGAACCCCCATTAGACCTCAAACACGTCCCGGCCTTTTTCATATACGGCGAAAGCAATTACAAGGTGTCGAGTTTTCAAGAGTTCCCTACTCAAAACCCAAAGCGTGTTTTAAGCTCTTGTAACAACTAGTCAGCCATTTTAAAATGTTTACGTACATAAACGTCATATGAGCGATAAAAAGCCACAATTCACAACATTTTCTCTTATTTCTGGATTAATTGAGGATGGACAAACTTTAAATTTTTTGAGTTTAGGTTTATTTAATTTTTTTTTTCTGTTTAAATGCAAGGAATTTTATTGCTCCCTCATAAAAGGCAGGTCTCAATAAAAGCTTATTCCACCTTCAATTACCCGAGAACGGCTCGGAGTAATTCAAAAGGCCTCGGCTCCCATTAGCATAGCGATTGTAAAGATGGAAAGAAAATCACGGGCGATATTATTTTCAAAGATGGCTATCAAGAGGATGCTGCATCTTGTGATTTTAAACCCACGTTTGTACCCCTTTCTAAAACTCATTTTTGACGCATGACTCAAATCAAATTTTTCAAAGCGAAATATCTGTTTATCTTTAAACTTTCTCTTTTTCGAATAAGATTTAAATGAACCATTCAAAAAACGACGTACCTACAACGTGTGAAATCTATAACCGAAATTGGATGTAACTGTGGAGATTAAATACATTCATCAAAAAACGTAAGGGAGTCGAAAAGTCATGACTTTAGTGGTTGCCTTTTCATCATTCCTGAATTTTTTGTCTAAAATGTATTTCGGGAGTCCCCTTGTCTCACCCCCCTGGGAATACTGCACAGGTCAGTATAACACTTAAATAAGGAACTAGTTTCATTTTATCTACCTTTTTACGTATAAACATGATGCGTATCTAAGGTAAATTTTTTTTTGTAAATGTCAAGACGGAAGAAATTTTATTGCTCGAATTACACGCATTGCTTTGTAATTGTTTCTGCACTCTTGAGAGGAAAAAAATGACGTTTAAATCTAAAGTTTTCTTATAAAAGGAGAGAAGAAAAAAATGAGTGAGAGAGGATACCGCTGTTATTAATCGCAAGGTATGATCTCAGTTCGCGACGGGACATTAGAAAAGTATTTAAAACAACAAATCGCCTTTTACCTTAAAAAAAATCTTATCTCGGTGTAACATCCTGAGAATATAATAGTCGTGCGCAATCCGGGAGCTAAATTGTCGCCGCTGAGAAATTGAGATCGGCTCGCCGGTGGAATTTTGCGTCGTCGGGGTCGGGACGAAATTCTGAGCCTTTCCCACCTCGAGTTTTCGGCTTGAAATTATGACCGTCGGGTTTTAATTAACGCAAGAATAAAGACGCCTATCCCCATCTTGGAGCGCTACATTAACGAGATAGTTTCCTTCCCAGCGGGGGGCACGTGAACCAATTGACTACGAAATCTGGTGCTCATATTTTGGGGAGGTTGGACCTATTCAGTATTCAGAAGCCGTTGATTTCTTTTAACAAAGCACGAAATTTATTTTAAGACGGTTCAGATTATTCATGAAACTCAAAGCCCCTTTATCTAATGAACTTTATCAGATAATAAAGGGAACGACCTCAATAGCTCCTTTATCATCAGGGAACTCCCTAATATAGTCCAATATAGGTATAAACCTAGAGGACAATCGATAAAAAGCACCTTCATTTTATTACATGTGCCGAGCAGCCTTTTATTATAAGTACCATAAAGTATGAAGTGCGTACTTTCCTAACCCCTTAACCACCTAGCGAGTACAATTTAATTTGTTAAAGCAAGACGAAATTGTCATATTTATCTTTTTTGTCAAAACTAAAGAGCGAAGGAAAACACAATTACATATTATTTTGTAATTTTTGGGCCATGACATCAGAGTTTCGAGAGGTAGTGGCTCCGAAAGATAGACCTAGCACAATTAATTGAAAAAAAAATAAATAAATAAATAAATAAAATAATAATAATATACGTCTCTCATAAATGGTCATTTGCAAATTTTACCATACATTTATACCTCATCACGGGAGAACGGAAAGTCCTAGGAATTCCAATCAAGTCTCTTAAAAGGCAATTAAGTTGCAAGTAATCTTATTTTCTCCTGGCTAAAAATAACTGGCAATGGATAGATCGGTGGAAGAATTGGAACAAAAAATATACAAAATTAGGCCTAAAATAAAACCTTTTTGAAATAATTTTTCCCCAAAAAAATTTCTAGGCAGGTAATGGTTTGCAAAATCGATTTGCTTTACATGCGTAAAAATGCCATCACTACAATCGAAAAACCGTTTATAATACGAGTGAAAAACCGTATTTTCTACAAGGTTAAAGGATCGAAGGGAAAAAAAGAAGAGGAGACTCCAAAATATTCGCATATCATGGTCAGACCCCCCTCGTTCATTGTTCGGCGTTTATGTGTTAAAACGGGCGGGAATAGGAAATGCGAGGGGATACGCGTGACCCGGGATTGGACGTTTTGGGGAAGTGGTGAAGGGGGGCCCTATGGGAGGGGGACCGGCGAACCCTCGTGGACTCCACCGAGTTCAGTAGTGTTGTGGCCACCGCGAGGGAACCCACGCACAACCTACATCCACAAACACGTCAAGTAAGACATTTCAATAAAAGAAAAGCGACGATTCATATAAAACAGCCTAAACGTCAATAAAAATTCTAGTATCCACCCAAAAGTTCCAAACAAAATTAAATTGATGATGAAATTAATTGACAGTAGGTAGGTAATTTTTATAAACAATTTTTTAGCATGTTGCTACCTTGAGCAAAATATAGGGCCTTATTCGTTCTAAATTGTCGGTTGGTGAAAATCAATATCAGGTATCTTTTTCCAAACAATTTTGGGCTGACTCTGATAGTCTGATCAACAAGTCCCATATCGATTTTCTGAATGCAAAATCCTTTCATAATGGACAAAAGTTTTATTTTTTAATTACCGGATTTCCCGAGGAAAGTAGGCTATGTTTTACTTGTTTTATTAAAAATATCAAAAATTATTCAATTTAAAAAAAAAAAAAAACGAGTAAATTTTTGTGATCCCAGAACGCCCTGATCACGAATGTATAGGACCGCAATAGCTTCCTTTCCTTTGGAAATCAGCCAACAGTCAATTTTTTTTTCCTCCCTATAGGTAACCTTAATTTTCATGTTTTTCCAAAATTATATCTGCTGATAAGAACATTAAGAATTAGGTTATTAGGTGAAAAAATCAAACGCGTGCTGCAGTTTCATTACTCATTAGCAAGATCGTTACTTATTTCGCTTTGGTTTAGTGTAGGGTGCTCGTATTACGTACGGGCAAGTACAAAATAGGATTTTACTATTATCTGTCTGCAATTTATTTATGTTTTTACGAGAAAAACATTAAAGTTCATTTTGTCCTAACTCGGTTCATTTTGGTTTATGAATTTGGTTAAAAATAAACATTAAGGATATTTACGTTTAATTTATTTATACGGTAGAATTTGGAAAGGATAAACTGGGACCCTGGCAGGATTTGATTCTACAACCTTATGGGTTTCCTTGCCACTGCTCTAGCAAACCAATAGGCTCGCATTGAAAGAGTTTTCGATTTTCCCATTTTTATCCTACAAGAGTCCACAATATGAAGGTTGAATTAAAGGACTGAATTTTTAATGATTTAACCCTTCAACCACCCGCCATGTCAAATACCTTGCATTTAGAACGTTCTATAAACAGAGGGGAACATTAAGACGTAGTGGATTGTGATTTCGGAATGGGTGGTTGAAGAGTGGAAACATTTCATAGTTTAAGGCTACCCTTCACCTTGAGGTTCAAATCCTCTTAATTTTTTTTAACTCTCTGTTTTGCTGTTAGTATTTTAGTAGTTAATAATTTAAAGTCGTTTAGTCACGATTTATATAAAAAGGGCTCAATTAAAAAGCGATATTGGAAGAGACGAATAAGCGATGTTCAAGGTTTACTTATTTATTATTCCGAACAGATTATCAAACAATGTAATCAAAACAGGATACTAATTGCGAATCTCGGGAATTTAGCGAAGTTAGGCCATTAAAATGTCAATGTTATGCGTCCGGTGCCAATCATTTATTCATGTGCGCCGCTGTTTAATGCAAAAGTCGCCAATCCCCTTTTTTTCTTCACCTTCGACAGAAACGCAATTATTTTATCAACATTTTTATAAGTTTTTTTTTATTAATTTTTTTTTCAATTGCTCGATTGTATTGGAATAAGATTTTCTTGGGGACGATTTTAATTTGGTGAAGGTATTTGGGCTATTTTGCCAAATGAAGAGGTGGGAATTTTGATGTTCATGACTAGAAAGTTGAAATAATAAATATTATGATTTTTGATTATAAAGATTTCAAAATTAATTATTGCCCGTTGAACCTTTTGACCCTGAGTATGCCGCGAGTTTGAACCGAAGTGAAGTAAATCAAACAAAAAACCGCGTGTTACAGTCCCAAAAGGTTTTAAATGCCAGGATCGTTGGAGGCACGTACGAAAATTAATTTCTCAGATCGGTTCTAAATCGCTGGCGGCGGAGGTTTCGTATAAAAGGCGTTTTATATGAAGGCATTTTATACCCCGGAGATGTTGGAACCTTAAAAAAACTCATCCTACGGGTTCTAATAATAATGGAGAAGGGAAAAAAAAATTTTGAAAGGGAGAAAAATGCGCTTTCGATACTAACAAAAAAAGAAGAGCGATTTCAATGAGGTTGACGAACCTTTGAACTGTCTCTTCAAGTTCTCCCCCACTTTGAAGGCTTCCTCTTGTCGGGAGCCTAAATCACCGCAAACCGCTCCGCCCGCTGATTGACTCGCTCCCGGCATTTCAATCCCGAAGGAGACAAACGCGAACCCGGAACGGACGCCTCCATTAAAATTCTACGTCTTACTTTAAGGGCACCCCAAATCTAAACTTCTCCAAACAGTTAGGAATCCCTTTTGAAACAAATTTTTGGCTTCCGGATTCTTGATCGCTTCTTCAAGAACCACCGATTTTAGGCGGCGAAAACCCCACTACATTGTTCGACTTTTTTTTGTTGTTGTAAATTACCGTAATTTTCTTCGGCCGCAAACGATCGCAGTGTTTACGGATGCAAACCGCCTGATCATTACTGCATTTCAAACCAATTATGGATCATTATAAAAATGGCATTGGAAGCACTATGCGCTTATTCAAGCGTATACTTAGAATTTTACTTGAAATCCACAATCTGCCCAGAAATTTGCCCTTACGAAAAAAAAAAAAAGTATCGAAGTAAACCTATAGATTTTAGCGATTAATTGATTGGAAACAATAAACTGTTCTCTTCGTATTTAAAATACCGAAGTTAGGGTCGTTCTTTACCGCCATGTATGTCGGATCCAAAAGTTATTGATCCAAATCTATTTTTCGCTGCCTGCAATGATAAGAGTCAATAGGCCAAAAATTATCTTTAATTGTTAATTTTAGGGGGGTTTTAGGCTGGAAATTGGGACTTTTAATGAAAAATTCTGGGAATTTAGACAAAAAAGTTTTGAATGGCAGAATATTGACTAAATTTGGGATTGTAAGGCAAAGAAAAGTGTCTTCCGTTGTTAATTTTGAGGATTCGGATGATTTAGAGACTTTGAATTGTAAAATACTGTATAAAACTTTGGTGAGTCTATGTCCTCTCATTAAATATTCGATAGAGGAGAAAAAAAGAAGGCGTATTTTTTAAAGCGAGAACGGGACCCATGGGTGAAGACAATGTGGTAATTTAAAGGAACGAAACGAGCTTCACTGAATCATTCATGGGATGGAATCATAGAGCGCAATATGGAGTCCCATTGTTTACACATGAGCGGATCCATTAAAGTGATTGACTGCTTACTCACTCGATTCACTATCGTCGCTAATTAAAGGCGAATTTCAATTTCGTTTTAATGCATCACTACAAAAAATGTACACAAACTTAAATCTTTTTTTCAACATCTCAGGCACAAAGTGAAATGGAATTTTGTTTCAAACAATTTTATGTATTTGATCATTTTTAGCCTCTTCGATGTTCCTTATTCGCAAATCAGGAGTGGTGGATTTTTTTAAAAGCTTTTATTTATGTAAAAAATTTGTTCCACTTTTCATGATAGGGGATTATCAACACAAAAAAATGAATTTGAATAAAAATCTATCGAAAATCCAATATAAACATTCAAATTGAGCTACCGGTTGAATCAACACCTGATGCTTTTACAAAAGAGCCAAAGTCCAATCGGCGATACAAAAGTGAACAAAGGCTTTTTTGAAATGCTAAACCGAAACCTCTACGGTATATATTATAAGGTCGAAAATGTAAATGAGACCTGATTTGAATAAAGGAGTCATGAATTCAGAGCCTAAACTACAATGCAACAACTAAAACCTTAGACGCGCCGAGTTACAAATTAGGTCTTAGGGCTTATCGTGACCGAAAACACCTTCTAATTGCACAACAAGACCGTTCTCTATCATCTCTCCATTATTTATATTGAACCATTTCAACTTTTATTATCTATTGTTCTATTGTGAAATTAATTTACTGTTTTTGATGAATATTTTAGCGATTGAAATTAGATCGACTCTTTTTCGTCGAGTCACGACCCTTAACGTGTTAGGTGGTCAGGCCAAGATTTACGAGATTTAACGCTGAAAGAGCCAACAACTTCATTGAACAAGGAAAACGGGACTCAAATGATCCTCCATGTCAAACCACATTAGAAAACCATTTCGGTCTTAATTAAAGCCTGAATAATAATAATTACGATATGCAAAAGATTTTTTTACCTCAATCCGGGACTAATAAACTTGTTTTAATGCTAGTACCGAGATAAAGTTAATGATAAAATTTTAATCAATTATAAAAAATAGAAGTTGGAATTTAGACTTCCTGAAAATCAAGGTCAAAAAACAACAAGTGCTTTTCAAATTTATATCTTTAAATTGTATCTTTATACATAGATAAATATTAATTTTATCGTATGACGTACAGATGGGAGGTAGGGCTATGATCAAGGAGGGAGGTGATGTGAGAAGGGGGAGTTGGGGGAAGTGATGGGAGGGGTGCTTTGCAGGTAGACACCGAGTGTATGTGAAAAGGTCTACAGATCCCCGAATTTTTTAGAAAATTTAAGGGAAGGAGGGAGGGTCGATGATGGAAGAGGAGGTAATAGGAAAGTGGTGGAAGTTAATATGGGGAGGTTGGGGGAGATAAAGGAGGTGGTGAGCTTTGCGCAGCACGTGAAACTTGTGTTTGTGGAGAGGTCTGTAGAGCCCCTATTTGAGAAAGTTCGATCACTGGACTTTCACCGCATTTTTTAATTTTAAGTCCAAAGGAGCTCAAAAATATGAATTTGGATCACTAGAACTTTTTCAATATAACTTTTCTTTAAGGTGACATGTTGGAATCATCATTTTATTAATAGGATTAGGACGAGTTTTACATTTCTATATTATGTATCCGGTTTTTGAAATGTTGATGCATTCAATTTTCGACTCGAGGACAATAGAGGGGCATTAAATAAGACGAGGATTCCAACAAATCCCTTTCTTTATAAATAAATAACCTGTCGAAAGATTCCTATCGAAACCCCTTCCCTATTTTAGGCATAAAAAACGTTAAAACGTAAATCCTTAAATCAGTCAAGTTTTACGGTCACCACTTTTGAGGTGGGCAGAAAACGATGTTTAAGTTATGACCGCATGCTTAAACATGGAGTGAATTATAGAACATTTATATGGTCACTTTTTTTTACGTTCGAGGTCAAATTTGGAAATAGAAAAAAAACCTCATGTTTTTTTAATAGAAGCCTTTTTTGGCAAGTGGATGGTACCTGTTATTAAATGAAACGTAAAAGGTATTAATTAATTTTTTAAAAAACACTTTTTTATATTTTATAACCTGTTTACTTCTCCGTTATTAAAAATAAAAAAGTTTCATCTTGTTAGTAGAAAAGCGTCGGGGGAGAAAAAACGCAATTTTCAATTTGTCCATAATGGCCGGGTTTCTTGAAAACCAGTCTCGTTATTGGTTATTTATCCAAGTGAACTGATCGGAACCGGGTCGTCATATGTTACTCTTGAGTCTTCGATAAAAGAATCGACCGACGAGAGGGGAAAAGACGGGAGACGAGATAAGAAGATGGGGCGGTTCGTTATATACGTACCCATATGGGATCTACAGATATTCATTATGCAACAACGGAATGCGCATAATGCATTTACCCTGTCCTTAATCAAATCGTTAATAGAAACGATCCTAGAGCTTTTCAGAGCGATCCAAAGATCCAGATAATCCCAAAAACTGTGACTCGTTTCTTGATTTTTCTAGTGTTTTTATTTGGAGTGTACATTAGACTTGTCGTAAACTTTTTTATCGAGCTTAATGGTCCATTTACATTAATGGTACCGATTACCTATTTATGTTAAAACAAATGGGACCACCGTGGAAAAAAGCAGTCCCGAAAATTTTTTATTTGAATGACTCGTGATTATGTGATTTAAGACTGTAATTGTACAAAAGCGATTAAACAATTTCCGTAACGTATTAGAAAAATTAACTTCACCGTAGGGAATCGCCGGCGGATAACTTCTGAGGTGTCGTCCAATTCCTTTGACGCATGCCATTCCTTATATCAAGAAATTTTTTTTATTTAATCTCGTAATCCTGATAACAACATTTTTTTCCCATAGGGATGAGCTATAATTTTTTTTCTTCTCCGACTATGCTCGTACTTCAACCTATAATATGCAGTCTCTGGTTTACACATGTCTAACAGTCTTGTGTCCTTAGACGATGGCGGTAAAAGAAAGAAAAATTCCTAAAGCATTTTTGTTCGCAACATCCATCAGTCAGCAAAATGAAGCTCCCATTGTATCGAGTATATTGATGAGAAATTGAAATTTGACGATACTTCTCGAAAGGAGGAAATTTAAAAAAAAAATCATAAGTGCCCATAAATCTGGAATGGTGGGTGAAATTTGATTTGAATAAAGATTGACAAGGTAGGTGGTCGTGTTTGCCCAGGTTTTTAAATTTCTTTTACAACCTGTCGGCTCTTTTGAAGTTTGATCGTCTCAATTTTGAGTTTTTGAATAATTTTCCCCAAATTAATGGCCTCACCATCGATTTTGTGCAAATCTACCAAGAGGCCTTCGGTGGTCTCTTCTGATCCATTTTCCATGGAAAAAGGTTTGAACCCAAGTTTAATCGATTTTTTGAATAATTGGTTTGTCCTGTGATAATTTTTTTTGAAAATATGATAGAAAACCAGTCATAATTTAATAAGTGGGTGTGTAAATAAAATTTTTCTTGATTTAAACTGGTTTAAAAATTGCAAATGAGACGGGGACGGATATGTAGCTCGGGTATTCAGTAGCTGGGAGAGGTGCGAGTTTCGCATTCATGCGGGTGATGTTGATTTGTGGGTTATCGGGGGTCCCGACGGGGTAGGTGTTTCTGACAAATAGTTACAACGCGCGCGGGTACACAATGCGGACGGGAGACCAAAAGCCAGGAGGGGAACTTGGAAAATGTACGGTCTTGTTCGTCTCTTATCGCAACACCTTTATCCTCCCCTTTCCTTTTGCTCGCTACGATTTAATATCTCATAATTCCTATTAACCAGCCTTGTCACTCTGTAACCGGTCCCAGTCCGTCAAGCCACAATGTTTTGAGTTATTTCAACTTATATTTAACTTCTCCTTATAAAAAAGGGGTTTGTGATATACAGAAAAGACAAATGGGACGGGCTTTTATTTTCTTTCGGCCTTTTAGATTTTTTTTTTATGTGTATACTTTCTATTCTACATCCCAACCTTTTCTTTTCAAACAGGATGGACTAAAAAAACACAACAGAAGATTATGATGAAACACATAAGTCTGTCAAATTAAAAAAAAAAGTCAACTACCTATCTACCTATTTTCCGCCGGGGGCGATAGGGCAAAACTTTAAAATGGCAAAATTTAAATTTTTAGAGCCAATTTTTATCAAAATCAACATTTTAATAGATAATTTTGCGTCAAAAACCTACAATATCAACATTTAAATTGCCAATATTTCTTCAAAATCCTCAAAATTAACATTTTAATAGCCAATTTTACGTCAAAAACCTAAAAATCAACATTTAAGTAGCCAATTTTTCGTCAAAAACCTCTAAATTGACATTTCAAGGGTAAATTTTTCTTCAAAAACCTCTAAATTGACATTTCAATTTAATAGCGATTGTTATTTTAATAGCCAATTGTTGGTTAAAAACCTCAAAATCAACCTTTGAATAGCCAATTTTTCGTCAAAAACTCCAAAATTAACATTTACATAGCCAACTTTTCGTTAAGCAGAGATTTTAAAATGTCGAACTTTTTATAGTAAAGTGATTTAATAGCTGAAGTATGTCTAAAAGAAAAAAAGTCATTATTGAAAATTTAGTTGCAACAAAAACAAATTTATATTCTTAATGTTGGGTGTAGGTGGTCAATTTATTTCAACTGAACGACCTTGTCTAAGGTTTTTATATAAAATAGTCATAGACGAGGAGAGTCGATATACTTCGGGGTACGGTTTAAATTAATTATTTTAATAAAATGCAATTCTAATCATTTCCTATATTTTACGTTCCTGTTTTTCACATCTGGAAATGGCGTTCTCCTTGAAATCTGAAACTCTTTTTAAACAATGTAAATAAAGTTGAAGTGCCGAAATGGCGCCTTTTAAGGATAGTGATCGAGAAGGCCTTGACACCTTCGACACGTTTTGTCCGGCGGGGGAAATTCGGTAGCCGTGGGGATCATATTTTATTGAAAAGGGCGTGTTTAAAAAGTATAGGGTTTGAAAGAGGCCTTTGCTATTGCTTAGGTGTGAGATATCACAGCAAAAGCGATCAATTACTGCTGGAATCTCGTCATTTAGGTATAAAAGGTTATTCTCAATTTCTTTTTGAGTGTCTTGCATTTTTCTAACTTTGAACTTTAGTTAAAGATCAAAAATGCGAAGGGTACGCTTTAATCTAAAACTCGAACTAGAGATTCTTCTCTTTTTTTCGTCCAGTCATTCTTCAATTTAGAGACTCGTCTTCGGAACGAATCGTTGAGTAATAAAAGCGGCATCGGGTCAAGGGTGACTGCCTAAAACAGAGGATATGGTTTCTCGACGGCTAACAGTACCTCGAAAGGGGGGTCACTGTCATACAAAACGACTCTTTTCGACATAAATCCTTTCAAAAAAACCGAATAACAGTATTTGTTTTATATGTTTATAAAATACATTTCAAAACCGTTTTTTATTAGGAAAAGGATTTTTCGGACAAGTTTGACGTCTATCCTTCAAGCGTTTTACGCTTTGATGTTAAAGATTTCATGGGTGCCTACCATACGATTCATGCTTTTTTACAATAAGTTTTTTTTTCCTAATGACTTTATTTTTTTTAAAAAAAGGTCAATTTACACACCAGGGACCTTTTATTTGTCCGTAAAGATTTTCTTGGTTGTTTTTAGGATCAAAAAATGTGCATCTTTTATTCAAAAACGTTCGAACGTTTAGATGGACGTCGTAATGGACCTGAATGATAAGTCCGCACTCTGGACATGTCCGCTCACAATAATTGAATATGCATGTCGGGTTCGGAATAGCCGATGGGTTTCGCAGCTTTTTTGTTATTCTCTTCCTCTTTCTTTTCTTAGCGAGGCCGAAGGACACGTCGAGAGATGTCCTTAGTCCATTGTAAATTTACAATACACCTCGAGAATCCAAAAATAGCTTTTTTTTCGCTTGTTTTCATTGTCTTGGGTGATGAGATCAGAATACAGTGAAAAAAGGGACTTCTGGGCTTTAGCATTTTGGCAGCATCCTTAGAAAACTTAAAAACACTCCTTATCTAGTCTAGCCAAAACAACCGAACCGACCAAACCAACCAAGCTAACGAAACCGACATAACCGACCAAACCAACTAAACCAGCCAAACACACCATACAAAACAAAACCAGTCAAAATAGCCAAACCAACCAAACCAAACACCGACAAGAAATGATAGATTTAGCTCGTGAAATAGTTTTAAGGGACCCAAGGGGTTTACTTGTACAGTATAAAAATAAAATTTTGCTAGATAACTTTCGTGCGAGGGGAAAAAAAATTGAAAGAATTTCATCAGATATTTGAGCGATGTATTTTATCGCCACCTCACGGTACGTCATTTATCATAATGCAAATCTCGTAAGTGGAAATGTCTCTATGTCGTTGAAAATGGAAGCCCGAGCTTATAAAATCGAAACATGCAAATGTCTAAATTTGCAACTCAAAAGGTCAGATAAGACCTGTCTTGTCTTCATGTTCTTCCATCATTTTTATAAATTTTACGTTCAAAGCCCTTTTAAAATAGATTCATAAATTAGAAGCCGGGGGTTCACGGTCGTAGTGATTTCAAGGAATTTAACGTACGTACGGAAAGGTTAAAACTGTTCCAACTATTACGATCCGCTACGGTTCCGAGTTAAATTTATGCTTGTACGCTTCAATGTACGCTATTGAATGCATAGGGGTCAGGAGTTTAGGCCCCCTGCAGGGACCTTTTTGATTACCTTTAAACCAATTTACCAAAAAAATTAATTTTTAAAGGTTAAGTCGTGAAGTGGACAAGTAGAACAAAAAAGATGAGTAACAATATCAGAGATAATGGAGGTTTATCTTTTTCGTTGTTGTCTCACGTCGACGGTAGTTGCCTCGGGTAGGAAGGGAGAAAAAAATACATAACTCGACGGTCGTGAGGCCCCCGAGATGGTTTCCAATCTAAACGCCGTCTACCGTTAGAATAATACGGCTAAACTCAATTTTAATTCCGGGTTAAGTGGTTCGAGAGAGGTGGACGTAATGGATCCGATCATCAGATGAGCGTCACTTTCCGCCCCTGACGTTTTTGCCATTTAAGATACCCCGCCTTTTTTCGGAGGCAATTAGCTCAGACCGGCTTTTTGCAGCCTTTGTATCTTCAAAACCAGTCTGGAGCTTAATTTTTTAAACTATCAAAGTAAGCTTTATAATGGACCTCTTTAAACCAAGGTTGAATCCATCACTCTAAGCTGGTTATCAGATGACAAAAAGTTCATTCAATGGATTGCTTAATTTTTTTTAGAAAAACAAATTATCAATTTCAATCTTTTTAAACGAATTCTGACAGGTTGTCACGTGTAGGTGAGAAGGCCCATTCTAATACTTTATTCAAATAAGCGAGATAACGGATGAGACCTCGAAAATTGAAGACGAATAATGAAAGTTTCGAGACTCTTAAAATGTTGTTTTTAAATCTTATAAGATATCGAGTTATAAATTTTTATAATTGTATCTTTCGGTGACGTTTATTGTCTTTCCGAAACCAATATCTGTCCTAATAGATTTATTGTTTATTTAACGCTTTTTTAAAAATTAAGATCAGTAAAACGGAACTTGTTATACAAAATGGCTTGTTTTACGGTCCAATATTTTAGAATTTTGTAATTTGAATTTTTTTAAAACAGGTTTTTCTTTTTAAATAAGCGAGGCCACTTTTTAGACAAACTTTGGTGTGTTAACTACTAAACAAAGTTTTCATGTCTAATTATAACCTTGCGAGGACAAGAGACGAAAAGAGAAAAAAAAATTTCTCGTTATTGATCCGTTATTTGTTGTTTAATTAGAAAAAAAAAGATGGATTCTTCTTAAGAATGTCAGCCGCTTTATATTCCTTACTAATAACATCGTTTTTTGCTTGTTCTGTTAAATGATGAATTCATGCATTTATGGAGCTAATGGTCGAACGTCGAAGATGCTGATGAGAAGGCGAAGACGTGATTCGAAAACGACTCTCGAAAAAAAAAGAAAGAAAAAATCCAATTATTGACTGATTTTATATTCGATATTTAAATTTCAAAAGTCCGAAAGAATGTGAAAGGTTACATTAATCAACATAAAAGATGCACAACGAGTCCAACACTTTTACGACTCATTTTTATACCTAAAAGGTTGAAAAAGTTTCAGAATCTAAATGATCTTTTTTCCCGAAAAAGGACGTCCCGAAATGTTAATTCCGTGAGAATCTCTCCTTTTAAATTTTTTTTTATACTTCCTTCCTAAATTGGGGCTAAATAATTTTCAAATAATCAAAACCTTTTTTTTTTGTTTTATATGGAAACAAGAATAAATTAGGACGTTTTAGGCTGTTTTTGCCCTAAAAATTTAAACCTGTATTTTTTTTTATACCAGGAAGTGATTTTCAAAAAATAAATTTTTTTACCGTTTTTCAGGATGGAGATGCACGTGAGGTGGCGGCATCACCAGCTAGGCCTTTTGGGATATTTGCGACAAATGCTCGATTCTGAAGCATTCGTCGACGTCACCCTTTGCTGCCAAGAAAAACGACTGAAAGCTCACCGTGTTCTTTTATCTGCTTCCAGTCCATATTTACAGGTAAATTTAGTCTTCTGATTTCCCAAAATTTGCAGAACAAAGAATTCTCAAGTTCAAACTTAATAATTTGCTGAAAAAAACAATTGAAGGATCAAGCGACAAGAGAAAAAATTACTTATCTTGTTTGATCAAAGCAAAGAATAATAAAAACGTAGAAAGCAATTTGCGAGCTCTTCCTGCATAAAATATCTGCATATTTACTGTTGGGGTTTGAATATGTAAATGACGCGAGCAATTCTAATTGATTCCTTAACAATTTAAAACGATGCACGTAGGAGGTCGAATGGGACAATTAGTCTTTTTAATGGAGAACGGACGAGATTTGCTAGCTCTCCTACCCATTAGAGATTCAATTGTTCCATCAAGGTAATTTCACGATTTATACGAGTCGAATCAATAAAAAGGGGAAGCTCGATATTTCAAGGAGGAGTCCTTGATGTGACTTTTTTCCGACGAACGTTTTCATGGCCAAGGTTTCGTTCGATATATCCCCGGGAGTTTGCAGTTTATTTGCATACACATCGCGAAGATAAAAAAATCTCGGGCCATCTGGCAAGGCTTTCACACTAGTCACTTTTTATGATTTTTTTCCCCTTCGTTGATATTTTTTTTTTCTAAATTGGTTTATATCAAAATAAATATTTATGGGTTTGAATCGTCAACCTTGGAATCTTGCTTTCTCACTTTTTAAAATGTAAACACTCGTTATGCCGTAAAAAAAAGTTTTACGATTCTACTATTTTTTCAGAGATAAAATTTAATAGAGTCATTGGTGTAGTTTTACTTTGATTTTCTAGAATTTAAATAATTTTATTTTTAAAATATCACGTATCAAGTTTACCAGAAAATCGTTTTTTATGTTACCTGATAGAGGTGGATCTTCATGATTTTGAAGTAATAAGACGTGGGCAGTAGTTGATTTTGTGTTTGTGTTTGTTGGTGAACGAATAGCCGATAAAAATAAATAGTAAAATTAGGAATGGTTATCTGACAATATTTCATGCTCAATAAACACAAGTTTAGTACTAAAACTGCGTTAATTTGTGTTATAAGAAATCGTTGGGGGGAAAAGCAATTAAAAGTTTTAAAGTTCGATAATGAAAATTGTTGTAGAAGGCGATAAAGATGAGTTAGAGGCTGTGTAATAATAACAGCTTGGGTAACGATAATTACTGAGACTTGTAAAGTGAGAGAAAAGATCTGAGCCGATAATTTATCAGGCGTTCAACCCGTTTTGATCATCGAACTCCCCCGTTTTTCGAATCAATTTCACCGAAAGGATCCCTTTTTTATGGCTTCGGGGTGTACAAAAAGAGGGGGGAAGTTGCGCGTGCAATTATATCTGCTCGGGCGTGATTTATTGTCGGAGGAGTCGGGTTGGCACGAACGTTTGAAATAGCAAGTTACATAGAAGAAACCCTGCTACGCAGCCTTCCCCCGCACCGGAGAGTCACGAACGAACTGCAAATACACAAAGACTTGTAACGTCTTCTAGTCAGACAACTCGTTTTACTCCCCACGCCGACGCTTCTCTACCTCACATTTTATACACTCGACTTTTATTAACGGCTCGCTTTTAACAAACAATTTCTTACAAGACGAGAAACGAGGAAGAGTTCAGTCCCATCGAAATGAGTAAAATTAGGGCGAAATTCTCCTCTTATTGGAAAAATGCTCCAAACTTGAGAAGGAGAGCATGTATGTAGTTTGGCATCATGGACACTGCAATAGCCTTCAAAATAATATGGCACTGAAGACTCCTAGACCCATAACTTCCTCCGGATCCACCTGCACCCCTACTCACCCTTCACCAAGTAATAACTCCGATCAACTCCCATCATCTCCCATAGTATCTACCCCAATTCCCCAACCATCCAAGACCTGCAGTCACCTCCCGCCACCTCCCATGTCCACCCCATCACCTCAAATCACCTAAACTCACCTCCATAACCTTCCTCCAATCACCTCATGCACCTTTCCACACAACCATAACTTCCCTACCATCACCCACCTCCACCACCCACCGATCACCTCTCCTTACTCCCATACCCTCCCCCACCCTCTCACCCCTCCTCACAATCTTTCTGCAAGCTTCCCCACCTCTTCCAGGGCTCTACAGACAATCGGATTCTATAACTCTACCACTGAGAATTTAGAGGTAGATGGTACTCTGGCAGAGTCATGGAATAAAGTTCCGGAGGTCATTAGTTCGATTCTCCCTACTAATTTTTCTCTAACTACCACATCATTATAGGATGGCATCTAACAGTATTACAGGCACTGACAGTCAGGCAATGTCAAAATGTTTCATAACTCATAAAGTAAACTCTTATTGGTTTTCAATAATACTTTCATTGCCATCAAGGATTGCCATCAAGGATGTCCTGAATTACCTAGTTGATGAATTGATCTGATGCATAAACATCTCGTAGGATGTAAAATTTTTATACCTACACACAAAGTTCTCCTAAAATGGGCATTTTCGAGATTGTTTGATCTCAATTAAAATTTATATTGTACTTACGTAAGCCTTCATGTTCGTCCTTATCTGAGGCCGTAAATTCGTATTTGTCTATCGGTAACCTCTTAAATCTCATGAATAATGGTCACGTAGAAGCTAAAAACAAGGAAAATTTACGACGAAGACAGGATTTTCCACTATCTCTAAACCCGCGTTTAAACAATAAATCATAATTAACGGGGGTAAACTCGAACGTATCAATGATGTAGCAGCTGTTTCCCTGATTTGTAGGCGCGTTTAATAAAAAACACTGATATCACCTTTTTTACTCACAATTTGCTTTGACGTTTTGAATCTCCTTTCACCTTTCCGACGCTCCTATAATCCTATAAATCGAGAAGGGAAGATGAAGTCTAAACAGTGTAGATAAGCCTCGGCTACGGCATTTACAATCTATCGTTCCACTTACGCCTACAAGAGGCTCCTAAGACGTGAATAAACCCATAAACCATTCGCACGTTTACTATTCTCAATCGGAGCACTTATACCTTTTGAGTAATACCATCTATAAAGAATAAAACATCCCTGAAATATCAAAGCCTTTATTATTATCATTTTTTTTCGTATTTTATAACGGTTTCAGAACGGGTCAAAATCCCCATTCTGTAGGTCAAGTAGTTTCTGAGTAGGAATAAAGGTCACTGTAGGAGCAGCGTAGTCTAGTAATAGCGTGTCATCAGTGTCAATCAATTCATCGATTCCTTTTATGAAATGTCAATTTTAAAAAATGGATGAAATTAATAGAAAATCGAATTAAAAATACAATCACGAAGTGAAGAGGTGATGAAGCCTTGATGGATTCTCCACTTTCTTAGACAGCTACCATTAGTATTGATGTGGCGGTAGAAGAATAAGATAGAGGAATGAAGATTAGACTTGTCCGACAACCTGGAGGTGTTACAAAAAAGAAATTATTTTTCACAACTTTTAAAACAAAAGGCCATTACTCTTTGTCGTAAGTAAAAAAAAAGCCCAAAAAAACATTTCTATTAAACAGTATCACTAACATCAAAAACCGAGCAGTCTACTTTACATATCATTATGTTTAATTATATTTTTTATCTTCGAACCACTTAATTAAAAATCTGAAAATTCTTGTGTATTTTTGAATAATTTGTTACTTTTTTTGACACTGATTGTATCTTTTATATATAAAAAATAACGTTAAAAAAGGGAATTCCCAGTGTTTTTAGAATACGCGATTAGGATCTTATGTCGTCTCATTAAAAGGGGGCTTTTTCGGACAAAAATTCTAATGAGATGGTGGGGGCTATTATTAGTAAGAGAAAGGCCGAAAGTGGTGCCAATTTGAATGGTAGAACGATAAATCAAAGGTTGTTCGGACACGCTTGTTAAGTTAACAAACGCGCCTGTTTTCTGGTGTTGTTTTAAGGTGTTGATAAGAGGCGGAATAACGCCTGACCCACATCCCACCCCCCTCGTCTGCTTAGGCGTCTCTTTTCTCACAAACGTTTGAATAATGCACCCTCTCGTTAGAGGAAAATGTTCTACATGCTAAGTACAAGACACCCACAACTTCGAAAAGCTCTGAAAACTAAAAGTTCAAAACAAAACGGGGCTAACCTTAATAAGTAGCTAGAAAAAGAGTTGGGTGGAACAAAATTCCTTTCCAGCTTAAGAATCCAAGAAGATAGGGTCTTAGGAGGTTGGGATATAAGGGGAAACAGTTCAGGAAATGGAAAACTCACTTTTTCAGAAAGTTCCAGTTTTGGAGGCTATTCCATTAATACATAACTTTTAGTTAAAAAAAAGCTACTTTAACTCTTTTTGGCCTTTTCAACCTCCACCCTGACCTGCCATCACTTCCTCCACAAAAAAATATTTTCAAATCAATTTTAAAAATGACTTACAACTCCATTAGCATTATTTTTCCTTTTCAAAATGACCGACAAAGACGCCGTTTTTATCACCTTTAATAAAAACAGATCGTAAAAGGCTCTTCAGCCTACCTCGGAACCTGTATTACGTCCCTAATGAATAATTAATTGATATTTCGAGTAGGTAAATCCACGTTGACAAAAACAATCAATTGAATACTAGATAAGGAACAGGTTCAAATCTTAAAGCTTTCTTTTCAGGCTTTTATTCTTTTTTAAACATCCCCTTTCGCATAAATTAACGTTTTATGTCTATTTTTTCATGTACGTTAACACGACTTTGATTGATTTATACTTTTTGTTTAAAAATGGAAGAAAAATAGTCGTAAACTGTTTTATTAAAGATGCGTACATCATTTACTATGTGTGAGTTGAAAGGTGTTGGGGATTTTCCCGAAGAAATTTATGAGCTATGAAAGTCACCCAATGAGAAGCCAATCACGTAAAGAGTAATTTTATAATCGATGATGAAAAAATGAAGGTTTTCCGTTTTTTTAAAAATTGCATCTTTTGCAGCATCCAAGGCCTATACTTAAAAACCCACTCTCAACAACGCATAAATTAATGCTCTTCATCCTCTGCAATTATCGAGAGAGAAAAAAAGGTCGATTTTCCTGAAATATGATAGACGTTTTTGGAATTTATTCAGGGTAGGCTTTCACGTGGGGTCTTGACAAGATTATTCATGAAATTCATAAAATTGTAAATTCGCCTTTTTTCAAAATAGGCCCTTGTTTACATTTAATCAAATCACTCTATTTCAAAAACCTACCCACCATTTATCAGCTTTCTCCACAAAATTGAAATGGTTATTTGAATTTTTTTAATGAAAAATTAAAACTATGTTTATGTATGGAAGAAAATGCTTTAAATTATACGTTTTCAAATGGTAGCTGTTAATTAACTTAAAATAACGTTTATTTAAAATTAATCCTGGATAAAATTCAAAAGAAAAAAACGTTACTTTTTAGTTTGTTTTACTTACGACACGTTAATAATCTAGTAGAACCGAGAATCCTATTTGACCCTATAATTACAGAACTTTTAGAAAAACTTATAGGTGTCAATTTAACGAAGGTTGATAAATAACAAAAGAAAAAAATCAATCACATCAAGGCCTGTAATTATTTAATTTAGGAGTTCTCCTTGAACTCAAAAATATAGTTCCACTATCGGAAAAGATGATGAATCGAAACTAAGACGTTAATTGGCAAATTAAAAGGTAATAAATATGATTCATATCAAGACACGTGCCTCATTCGAATGTAACTTTTTTTCGTGCGGTTTTTAAGCCAAGGATAAAAAAAAAGTATTTTTATTTTAATAATTAATATTCATTTATTCACATCTTTGTAATTTTTACACGTGTCTGCGATTACTTAGATGTCGTTTTTTTACTACTTTGATTAGGTAGTCGCTAACCTTGGATATATTTTTAGCTGAATGAGATGACCAATAAAAAATAAAATAAATGCTGTTATAAATAAAAATAAATAAATAAAAAAAATTTAATGGTTAGGGTGTTTTGTTGTGAGCGGTAGCCGAGTAGGCGTGAAATATGTAAAGGTGAGATTTGGCATTGCTCTCCGGTGTTGCAGGTCTTGCATCTCATAGTTCACATAAAACTATTTTTTCCACATAAAATAGTGAAGGTTCTTCCTCACCTACCACATCTTATTGCAGGAGCCAGTTGCCTCATTCCCCTGGAGAGCCTTGGGGAAAAGAATGTTGCTAGAACGTGTTATTTGATTTGGAAGCTCATCTTTTTGTGGAACAAACGATTCAGGGTAAAATAATGGTCAAAATGACCCTTAGTCCCTTTTGACCCTTACCGTCCATTTTGTCTGTGGTGCTGTACGGCCACTGGTATGTTTATGGCAATTGTTCTATTATCTTTGATTCTTCATTGGAGGGACCTGATTTTGGCCGTTTAAGGGATCTCGACTGCCCATCTGCGACTTCAAAGTTGCGGCATATTTGCTTACTGTATAATCAAAAACCGAAAAGATTGCGATAAACGCAATTTCCGTCATTGTTTCAAAAAGGGCGATTCATCCATAAAATTAATTGATAGCGATAACATATTTACGACAATGGGAAGAGGATTGAATAGCCCCCTGGTAATATAATGGGTTATTATTGTTGAGGCATGCTAAGTGGAGCATAACGGGGCCTCGAGTCCATTGTGATATATCGGCTCGGTTTTGTCTATGCCTCCCCGAAGGCCCTCTCGCTCCCGTGCATTGTCCGGCCTCCTCGCGTGTGTGCGTCTCATCCTACAATGGCCAAAACCTTTTCAAATCCGTTTACGGACGCTAATTCCATCCTCAGGCGTCACACGATTTTATTGTCAAAGTTTTAAATTAATTAATAAATCTTCAAGTTTATTTTTTTTTATATCAACATCGTTTCGTAACGACTTTCCGAAACTAACGGATCGTGGCAAGACATCTTGACAGATCTCTTCCTGCGACTTCTTTTTCTTTTTTTCCCTACTCCTTCTGTCTCGTTCTTTTGCTCGTTAATCTCCTTAAAGCTGGTGAATTCCGAAGATCTGGTTCAGACTTTTTTTGTAGAGCGGATTGAGAAATATATTTTTTATACTTCCATCTTAGTTAGCGACTTCCTCCAATTAAAACTTGCTATCAAATTAAATAAATAATTCCCTTTGAAATGTGATAAAAACCAGCGAATACCATTTAAAGAAAGTGTCATTCGCGTGTTTTTTCACATTCTACAACAAAAGTGCATAACCAGTTCTATTATATATTGACACGCTATACACTGGGCCGTCCTACTTTGATAAATTAGCAAAAAACTTAACATTCTAGGTATATTATTTAATAAAAAAAATTGAGTTTCAATTGTTCCGGGACAAAGATTAAGCGATGAAAAGGTTTTGTGAGTGAAAGAACGGCGCCTTTTCAAGGCTCCGGAGATTAGGTCGTTGTCTGAAAATATTGTCACGCCTTGACCTTAAACTCGAAAAAAAATAGCAAGGACACGAAATATCGACAGGTTAAAAAACGTTTTATTTCGTCTTTTAAGTCCCGTTATTATTTAAAGGGAGATATTTCTCACGGTTGATGATATACAACTGAGTTTATTGAAACAAGAGATGCACCTCTTGGTTACATAACAGTTCTAACGGTATACTGTTGGTACTGGAAGGCCACTTTCTTCCTTTCCTTTGTCCACGACCGCCCACCGGATCTATTAACATACCCATCTATGGAGTTACATTTTTTGGACCTTTTAATTTTGTTTATTTCTAGGTCAGATTCTGATCTAAATTGAGATTCTTGTCTAATAATACACGAATTTTTGAGATGCATAAATTTAAGTTTGGAACTCATCTTCCGAAAATTTCCGATGTTGAATATTTAACACCCGTTGCATCCATAAATTTCGTTCTAATTCATTATAAATTATAACCTAGAGCATAACTGTTAGAAAGATATTGGATCTTTTGAAACAGGTTGTTTGTTACCCAACACCTTCCGCTATTCTAGGATTGATCTATTGTTTTATTAACGTTGGGCAGTTCTTCGTGTATAAGGAACTAAGTTGTTCATTATATTTTTCTGGCATGATAGCTCTGATGTGATATAAAGAAATCTTCTTGGGGAGGGTCGAGGAGGGTATGGGAGGTGATATAATGGTAGGGGGAGGTGGTGGAAGTTGGGAGAGAGTGGGAGGAGGTTCTGAAAGTGGGGGAGTGTGTGGAGGTTATAGAAGTTGGGGGGAATGTGGGGGGAGGTGGTGGTAGTGGAAGCCAGGGAAATGTGGGGGAGGTTAAGGGAGTGTTTGAGGAGGTTGTGAAAGTTGAGGTGGTGGAAGTTTAGGGTAGTGTGGGGGTGGTAGGGTGGAAGGAGGAGGGTCCAGGAGAGACAAGGATAGAAGGGGAGGTGATGAACGACTGGAAGGTGGTGATGGAACGTTGGGAAAAGGTTAAACTTTTTTCATTTTTATTTAAAATCGCAATTGACCATGAAGTCACCCATAATTTTTTTTTTTAGCATTTACCAATGTACCGATTAGATCCATATCGAAACACAACAAAAGTAAATCCAGGAAGCAAAAAAGTCAAACAAGTTTTTTATAATAATTGTTTTGCATTATTTAGATATAGATAAAGACAATAAAGACTGACGTCTGATATTTAACTCCTCCCACATTCCATTTCTCGACGTGTTTTTCATACATAAGACTTTATGAATTGAAATTAGTTGTTTTTAAATAGTTAATAAATTAATTTCATTTTTTTTCCAGGTAAACGATGACTCCAATACGTAACTCGTAAGTTAAGAAATTTTACTTCTTCTGAAATCCACACGTTCGAGGGTAATACGCTAATTAAAGCTTGCAACTGAAGTAAACCCGAGGATTGTGAATTTTAAGTGGATTCTCTTTAAGTTAATTGCTTACTCTTTACACGTGCCCGCAATTAATCTGATGGGAGAGTCGTGGAAAAAAGGCTCATTGTCTCTCAATTAGATTTTTTTTTTTAGTCCATGGAAATAGAAGAAATGAGAAAAATCATTTTTAAGGTGTCAGCTTTTAAGTTATAGAATGGAAATTTTAATTCCAAGTCGGAATTTCAAAAAACCGATTTCGTGTCGAACTCGTTTCTTTAGTTTCTCTTTTGATATAGAGATAAAATTCGAAACTGTTTGAAAATTAGTTTAGCTTTTCATCAAATTCTGATGCTTTTGAATGGAAAAAATAAATAAGTGGGTAATCGTTTTCGAGTACGAAGGCAAAGATAGCCTTCGAAGTGTTTGGAGTGATTGACGTGAGGCCGCAATTGAAGTTGTGCCTGGTTTATTATTTTCTTCGTCGTCCCTTTTCTCTTCCCTGGACGTGACGTCATTAGCCCGACAGGTACCGGACAGGCCGTTAAATTTGTCAGAGACCTTATAAGGCGAACGGTGACAATATAAACGCGACGATTCGCTCCGGTTCCGGTATAACAAATATTTCTTCGATATTTTTTTGGTCCGACGGGGGCGGTTCCCGAATCCGGAAGCCGCGAATTAGACGGTGGGGGTGATCTAAAGTTAACTACCACTTTGAAACCAGTCCGGGCAAGCTTCACTAACGGAACCTTCTCTTCCCATTTTCCGCTTTTATTTCTCCTATAGCATCCTCCTCCTCCCTCACTCTATTTGCATTCACTGACACGAGTGGGTCTTCTCCTTTTACCTCATTTACCGTCACCTTCCGCATTCTTAGATCAAGTAAGTTAAAACTCAGCTTCTTTCATTCTGGCAAACTGCATCTTAAAACTAATATTATATCAAAACGTAAATCAAATTTAACGTCGAAATCGTGATCGGTCCGAATATGAAACGGGGTTGTAAAATATTTACGAGCCTTACTTCCGGATTTCGGATGATAAATCGTCCAGTAAAAGACCTGGGTGTTCCTACTATTTCGGTACGGGACACCTACCGAGATGCCTTACGAGAAAAAAACCCCTTCGTGTCCTTTTTTCCGAAACTTTTACAACCGCGGCGTTAATCTCCATAAAAAAAGGTTGTAAACGTTGATAAAAGAGACGATCTTCCTCGTATTTTATATGATGTCTTTTCCCCCCTTCTTTCTCAAATAAAGAAGAAAAAAAAACCTTAGATTTGGAAAGGACCGTATTTCTTTAGAGCGTGTCGACAGGGCAATTCATCAACACCTCCAAACTTAATGACCGTTCTCGATAAATCTTTTGAAATTTATTTTTCCAATTTGTAGATTCGCCTATAAATAAAAAAATATTTAGATGTGCTGTAAATTTAATTTTTGATCTGTACGATCCAATTAGTACATCTTTTAAAAGTAAATTGCTAGTCAGAAATAGTGGAGGTGTGTGAATGGTCTGGCTATGTACCTAATAGAGATGGTTGGGTTTTTTCGATGGTTCATTGGCTGGTCGGTTGATTAATATTGTTGATTGATTAGTTGGTCGGTCGGTTGGTTGGTTGGTTGGTTGACTGGTTGGCAGACTTGTTGGCTGGTTTGCAGGATGGTTGCCTGGTTGGCTTGTTGGCAGCCTGGTTGGCTGTTTGATTGGGTAGGTAAGGTTGGTTGGATAAGAGGAAAATGGATTTGAAAGAAAATTTCTTTAAAACGGATTGGGAAAAAAAACTAATATTGAATACTTATTACGTTCTAAGAATTTATAGCTCAATGCTTTTAAAAGTTGGACCAATAATGGCTATCTAGATAGACGTATTTGTATAATAGGGACATCTATTCCTAGTCTAATTTTAATAATTGTTTTTATAATCCCGTAAATATTGTGTGAGGTATAAACAGAGTTAATTTGAATAAATACATCTGCTGCGGAATTAGCGGTACAAGCCGGCCGGACGCCTTCGTATTTAAATGAATGTGTAATACAGATAATTCATGAGTGGGGAGAAGTCTGGGGCCCCTCCGGGGCTTCTCCGTGAATTAAATCAGTCGCGGAACAAATGGGCCGGTTTAGGGTTATTAAAGCTCGCCATATACGCGAGGAGGATTGTGACTGATGAGCGTCGGGAGCGAAAATTATAAACGGACTTGATTTCGAACTCGTCCATCCATTATTTTCGAATCGTATCGTTCTAATTAGCGTTGATTGAGGCCGCTCCCCGCCCTCGAGAACCTGAAAAGCCGAAAACCGCAAGCCGACCGCTTTTTTAATGACCACCTACACTCATTTGATTAAATTTGTCTCCTTTTGGCATTTAAAAATTAGCTTGAAAGCTTTCAGAAATAAACGAACCTGATTCAAATAAATTTCTCGTTATTATTGCTACTTTAAGTTCATTAGAATTTGTTTCCCATTAGATTAAAGAAGCCTTTAAACGTTAAAAACCGCATTTTTATCTTCAGCACTTCAAAATTTTTAAAGATAACAAATTTCGGTTTTCCACAGATTTTTCCTTTTTAAGTTCAAACTCATCGAAATCAAAAAGAGATCATGAAGCAAAAGATAAAAAAGAAAATTGTAGCACCATTACTGCCGGTGGGGTCCTGCAATTAGCAAAGCCCCCGGTTAAAAAGGAGCCCACGTAACCCTAATTACAATTTATGTATTAGATTTCGTAGATGAAAGTCTGCGTGCTGGCGGATGAAGGGGGAAGAAAAAAAAGGATCCGTTCGAACCGGATGATAAATCAGTACGCCCTAGGAGAAGTCCCGCGGGCTAGACCGGCCCTGGTAGGCAACTTTAATTAGAAATGTACCTCATAAAATTCAAACGCAATAAACCACATGAATAGCCTTTTAATAACCTCTTATAAACATCACCATCCTAGAAAACGGGCATTTATTTTTTTTAATTATTACCATCATTATAAAATCTTAAAAATGAAGTAAACTAAGAGCAATAAATACTGTTCAGCTGCTAAATTGGCTTTTTATTTAAGTTAGTGGTTTAATTGAAGAACAAAATGGTAAAGTAAAAAAACTTCGAGCTCTTCCAGAAGAGTAGGGGGGTTGTAGGTGGGTAGGGAAGGTTTCAGGGGAATAGGGAAGGTGATGGGAGTGTGGTGGAATGTTGGGGGAGGTTCCAGAAGAGTAGGAGAGGTGATGAGAGAGTGGTGGGAGGTGGATGAGTCCAGGAGGGTAGGGGAGGTGATGGGAGAGTGGTGGAATGTTGGGGGAGCCGTGGGTCGGTCTATGAGAGTAGGGGAGGTGATCAGAGAATGATGGAAGGTGGTGGTATGTTAGGAAAGGTGGAGGCGTCGAGGGGGGTAGGGGAGGTGATGGGAGAGTGGTGGAATGTTGGGTGAGGTACGGGTAGGATCCAGGAGAGTAGGGAGGTGATGGAAGAGGTTGGAAATGGTGGAATAATGGGGGCAGCCATATTATAATGTCGGTGATGTAGGGGGAGGTTTCAAGGGGTATAGGGGAGGTAATGGGACTGAGGGATAATAATGTAGGGGGAGGTTCCAGGAGGGTAGGGGAAATGATAAGAGATTGGTTTGGAGTGATATGATAGGTTATGATGTTAATTTTACGAAGAAATTTAAAAATTACTCGTTAAATTTTTTTTTGTCCTAAAGAGTTCATAAACTCTTCCTTAAAAAGTAAGATTTATGAAATTTTCAGAAAAAATCATTTTCTTTGTTACTCATTGGTTTCTGGGAACGATTCGACTGCGTTTTTCATGTGTGGTGTCACGTATATCAAAAAATTATGAAATAAAAGAACGTAAATCATTTTCAAAGTATTTTTGTTGTAGAAAATAAATCACAGTTGACCAAAACCTTCTTTTCGAAAATCGCATTACGGACGTTTTAATGAAAAGGCCCAAATTCGTTCCCCGGGAGGCGCCATTCATCATCGGGTCCCTTAAGACGCACGACTCCTTTAAATTATTCATAAGCGTCATAGACGAATCGCGTTTCGGAAGGCATGAAACTTGTCGAAATATTTACACCGACGTGTAATAAACCGTAACGGTTCCGTGTGTCTGGGAAAAAAAAATCGAAGACCTTTCTAATTGTGCCTCGAATGGTCCGATTCAAGTTTACCCTTCTAGAACTCTCCTGACACTTTTAACGGGCGACGAAAACCGCCGTTTAACCGTTTTAAAAGCTCCCACAACCGCAAACGACGGGCGACAGAATCTCCCTAGAAACACGAGAATCATTTTAAACCTCAGTTATAAAACCGTGAGGTGCCAGTGGCATATAAAAGATTCCACCTCCGAGACTCAATTTAATTACGCTTCTTCACACGTAAGGGATTTTTTATTGTATTGCCATTATCTCGAAAAATATCCTCACCCCTTCCGTTTTTAATGGAATTTGACTTTACCGTGAGAAATAAACTTTAAAGGACACTTAAACCTTAAGCCTAACCCAAAACCTTATAAGGAAACTTCGCCTTTTGCCAATTTCATGCTTGGAAAAACGTTAGTTGGACCATTAAAAGATCACATCCAAAGGCCCAAAATTGGCTAAAAAGACGATTCTTTTGTGTATGTTGTTTTGGCAGATTTGTCGAAACAAGTCAGACAGCAAATTGTACGTTTAAAAACAAGTTTTCCCTGAAAACAAGTCGTCGCTATATAATTTCCATTGAATTATTTTAAATGATATTAAGATCCAGTATACTTTTTTTGTATATTGATATTATTCTTTATTGGACTGGTTTTAGTTGGGAACTTGTCCAAATACATTTGTAATTAAAAGAGGATTGAGGGCTGTATAAAGTTCTCGAAAAACAGGTTCGCTACAAGTTCGTAATTAATTTCTACAACGAGTGGGCTTTAATTATTTAATAAAGATTTAAGGATTTTCCTTTGGAATTTGTTAAAATGGAAGATCACGTTTTTATTTATGAGATGTCTGAGGAGATGGGAAATATAAAAGAGGAGACGTCCATCGTTCAATTTCGGAGACAGTCTCGGGACCCAGAAAAGTGTCACTTTGCCCTTTATTTACGGCCGTAAATCTCTTTAATCCGAGTGGTTTTCTCGATCCGCGATAAAACGGCTGTTCTGCACGATTTCAAGATCTTGTGGTAATTCTCCATTGAGGGGAGATATCGGAACCGTTTATTATCAACTATCAACGGACCGGTTTTTATACGGATCTAGTCTTACACTGAGCCCCAATATCAACGCGTTTTACAAACATTAAGCCTTTCCTAGAAAACAAAGAATTTATTATTCAAAATCGTTCATAACGGAATCGGCCTCTCAACGAGGGAGGTTGATAAGTAATGGGTTCAAAGAAGGGAAAAAGCGTTCAGTTTCCAGAGTAAATCATTAGAGGGACGAGCCGCACCTCGTTAAAGCCTCATTTACATGCTGGACCGAATAGGCGAAAAAAAATTATTAAGTACGTTCCCCATAATTTTAAACAAAAAATGGTCTCGAAAACTTTTTTAATCTGCTACTTTGAAAAATGGTTTCCCACTTCCGTTTGAAGAGTTCGGAAAAAAGGATTGCCGATAAATTATAAACTGGAAGTTAAGGCCTGTAGGGGACAAGAAAATAAGGACTGGTCAATCGAGAAGCAAAGGAGTCATGTTTTCCTTGTTTTAGAGTCTATTTTCCTCCAAAGTACAATAATGATGAGTTATAGGTCATCCTTGAAAAAAGAGCACTAGGGTCCTTCTTAAATGAGGACTTTTTCAGAGAAGAGGCAAGGGGACGCCTGAAATACAATGGTCGAACTGGAGTATAGTCATAACTCATAAGAAAAAAATGAACGTAATTTTAGGATGCTACCCATTTGCGCTGACAATCTCTGTAACCCAAAGATAGAATATTAGTAGATTTGATCAGGCCTATATCTTCTCTGTAGCTGTTGTGCATTATTTTTTATTTATGCTTTTACGTTGTTTAGATTTCCGTTTACCTTCATTATATTTGCTGCAATACAATGAACAGAATGTGCCTTCTATTAATTAATTTTTAACTCGAGGAATTTAATTGATATGAAGACTTTATGATGGTATATAAGTAAACAAAGGAGTATTGTGCTTTTCTAACGATATATTTCGCCTTGTTCTATAGTTGGGGAGTCCTTTTCTTTAAATAATACACATTATGACACAGATCACGACTTTAACCCTGAACGTTGAGATAATATTTTAATCGAGTATTTTATTTAAATGTATTCTCGAATGTCACGAACTTGTGAGGCCGGAGAGCATTAGCTTATCTCGTCGTTAAGTCTCAATCAGTTAATGGGATGTAATAAAGGGCGGACGGGGGGCCCTACCGGAGGGCGAAACAATGGGGAAACGCCCCGGCCGAAGATCTCGAACGCGAAAGAACGAGATAGTAAATCACAAAAGGCGGGCAGATCCCAATACGGCCGGGAGTCCACTCCGATCCTGATAAATGTCTTTCAAAGTCATTCCTAGGGCTACCGCCTCCCATTATCGGACTCTTTTATCCAACAGTGAATTCTCCCCTATGTAATTTACGATCTAGTTCTACTTCAAGTGATAAATATTCAAGATTTTTTTTTAAACACTGTTTTTACCAATAAGCATATTAACACTTCCTAATAGTTACGCAACACTTATTTCTGAAGGTTTTATTATAACACTTATAAGGTCAAGAAATACTTTTTACACCTGAATCTGGTTTCTTAGGTAGCAGAGTCCAATTTGACCAGCCAGACTTTTGACCTGACGAAATAAGCATCCAAGTAAACCCCTCTTAGATTTTAACGAGGAATCGATTAGCATCAATAAATTTTGGATCCCACTTACAGGGTGCTCTAGAACGACCCTAAATTCGTTATTTTAAATACGATTCGTATGTTTTGACAATGTCAAGCTTTTACGCTTGATTACATTTTTTCACAGGACCAAACGTTATGGAGTTATTTTCCACTCAACATGAATGCTTTGGCCTTATTAAAAAAGTGTTATAAGTAAAAGTTACTGGAAATCAAGCGTAAAATCGATTTCCGTCGTCGAAATTCTGGCAGGTCCACTCTACCTGTAACTAACCTACTGAATAGGAACATACACATGGACTTAACAGTCCACACTAGATATCACTATCTTCACCCTATCGTGCTTATAATGCTTTTTTGCACATAATATGCTATCATTCGAAGTTTGATTCTATGCCAAGAGGACTATAAACCTAGATTTTCCTGTCTATTGTGGTGACTTCTAATAAATTCAAGACTCGACATAACAATAATTGTTCTCTTGGCAAAGACGAACGATCGAATCCGTATTATAAAATATAGCACGTTGTGAAATAAAATGCAATTTTAATCTATTTCCAAGGATATACGTTTAGAATCCAGTAATGGAGGAGGGAGAAAAGACATATATCAACAAGAGTCCTTGACTTAATGTCAACCGCTGGCAGTTCATGCAGCACCCGATGAAACGCGAAGAAATTCTTCGCGAGTCCCCTCTCGTAATTACGTTGGACTTTATGAATAAATGGGATCTTAGTCCCCTTCATTTTTTTCTATCCTTTCCGTTATTTTAAAAAAAGAAAGCTAGTAAGTACATCAGTATTTCAAAATAGTGGAGGTCCTCTTTTAAACAAAATAGGATTATACGGATCGTATATTTAAGAATTTATCTGACAAATCCGTTGGTTTTTCACGGTCTTTCCCATCTTAGCCGAATCTCACTATCATTAATTCCTTTATTTACAGTCCTTGTGTGTCTTCCAAACCCGCCTGAGGCCAAGATAGAAAACCTTGGAACTCCACCGCTATAATTTAAAGAAAAAAAAAGTTTCTCGTTCAATTAACACCGACGACTCGAAAACGAGACTTCCATTCATCAATGTTTTCTCATAAATTGAACGGAGGGGCTCCATTGATTGCTTCCGCCGCCGTATCGCCCACACGGCATTACCGTCTAATGACATAAATTGTGGAAAATTAATGGGTTGAAGTATGAAAATAAATGTTTCATGCTTATTTTTTATGGTTGCAAACAAATCAATTGATTACACGTTGATTAGTCTAACCAGGTATCCATTCATTTTTAGATCCAACGATCATAGGCCAATTTCAAACCTTATTTTCATTTATTTTCTCAACTTTCCATTTCTAAAATCCATTTTAGCATCTCAGTGTTGACTTCAATCCGTTCGGGCCGTTAAACCGCTCATAAATCGTCTCCCCCGCTCTTTTTTAAGTCATTTGACACGACTTGGCCTCATTTTGGCAATTTTGAGGGCTTAAAAGCCTTTTTAGACCATAAATCGATTTTTTTTTCTCACAAGTGCTTTCGACGCTGTAAAAGCTCGATGTCAGGCTATCATTTTACCCACAGCCTAGATTTTTAAAATAAATTACAAGCGTAGTTAAAAGGTCAAAAAAGGCTTTTAAATTTTTTTTACCATGCATTGTTGACCTTCAAACTATTTTTTTTTAAATAAAAATTTTTATGTTCCTATTTAAAATTATGATCAATGTTTCCTTGCCCAGAGACATCCGAAACCTCACGAACATCTCCAGTAACGTTTAATCTTCCTTTTTTTCTTCTTCTTTTTTTTCTGCTCTATCATACACGACGGTTTATCTTGGCTAAAGAATTTCCATTTCTTATCTCACGTTAGAAGAAGCTATTTCGGAGTCGGCAATCTTTTTTAAAGTCGGCGTGCTGTGTTTAGCGATAATTTTTCACGGATATTTCCTTTCTTTCTCCATCGTTAAAGTCACTCGGTGATTTCAACGCCGTGTGTAATTTTTATGAATTGGAATTTGAGAACGTGAAAGCTGTTGATTTCGTGAATTTTTGTTTATAAAAGTGAATTTTTTTGTTTTCAGCAATTATTGTTGGCGCATCCGGTGAACGACCATACGACGATCATACTCGATGATATCGAGTACGAGGACATGCGTTTGCTTCTCGATTTTATTTATACGGGAGGAACGGCGGTTCCGGAAGAGAGGCTCGAGTCGTTTATCAAAGCGGCAGAAACCCTTCAAGTGACCGTACTTAAAGACAAAAGCCTTCATTCCCACTGGAGGATGGTCGAAGAAAAACGTCCGCTGCCCTGCCTCGTCCCGCTCCGCCCTCAGCTCGGAATCATCACGCCGAGTCCTTGGGCTCAGTCGGCCCGGCCACCCGTCGGCGTACCCCGAAGACCCGTCCACTCACCTCTTCAAGTACGTTTTTTATTTAAATTATTCCTATGTGATCAAAAAAACGCTCCAGATTTGTCAACATTTCAACAAAAAACTAAGAAAAATTTCGGCTTTTTTATTAAAATAAATTATTAATTTAGACTAATAAATCATAAGAATGTGATATTAAAATCGTTGGCCTCCTATCGGATTTGTTTAGCATCGAATTTTAGTGTAAATGAGATTTGCATATAAATGGAGGTCCATCTTAATATTATGAAAAGGAACTTCAAAGAAAGAGACGCCGAAATTTCTTTTTCCGGACAATTAATTCCTGAAACCTTGGGCTATCAATTTGAATTTCATATTGTAAAAACTTCATGCTGTGTAACACAACTTGGGAGGCATTTTAAGACGGCGATTATGTCTAAAATGATTAATTTCGGCATTTTTTAAAAGCTTTTTTATTAAATTTAATAGTTACATACGAGAAAAAAGTGTTTTAATAATAGGGTGTGGGTAAGATAGCCTATTGTCGTATGTAATGCGTACTAGCCTACTTATACAGTGTAGGTAAAATGCCCTCACGGTTGTTGATAATGGCCTATTATATGCGCGGACGTGAATAAAATGGCCTATTACGCTCACGGGTGAGGGTAAAATAGAGGAAAAGAGGCTTTTTTTCAGCTTTAACTCCTCAAGAATGAAGTTTGAAAAGTGCCACAGAAGGTATTCTGAGGCAAAATGTAGCAAAAGTGTTGACACTCCTCTTGCTTTTTCTCAGCTTCGAATGAACCAATCGAATTAAAATTTTTATGGATTTTTCTTATCATATTAAAGAAGATTTTTGAAAAATTTCAAGACAATCGGCATAAAGGGAGCTGAGAAAACTTAATGTCCGTTTGGACCTTTATTTACATGGCAAGGTGCTTGGTTATATTTCATTTTGAAAATTAGCATTGTTCCTGAAAAAATATATTAATTTTATCCCATCTAGGTATCAAAGTAGTTATATATCATCAATTTTTTCGGCACCTTCCTTATTCCTTTTTGTTAAAAACAGAAGTTCTTGATTATTGTTTAAGAAGAAGCGAAATAACTTCTGGAACACTTTTATCTTCTCCATCAATCTCCAATTCCTCCACGTCAATTACTTTTTCTTCCTTTTATTTTTCCTCGTCCGGCACGTTTAAAATTTTTGACGCTTACAGTTATTTTCTTATTAAAATATTATTGCACTTTTCCATAGAAAAAAAAATTACAGAAGAATTCAATTAAAAAGGCACGTCTTTTATGAAAGGGACGTTTTAAACGTCGTAAAGTTAACTTGACCACAAAGAGTTCAAAACACGACCGCCAGACGTTTTATTGGTCGTGTTTTACCGTTGACAAAAAGACCTTTCCAACTTGTCATTATTAAAAAACCGTAATTTCCAGCTAACTTTATATAATAATTTCTTATTTACATTTAATTAAAAGAAAATGGCCGGAAACGTTTTGTTTTTAATCGTACGCACCTCGTTAACATATAAAATTGCATTTTTATTCGCTCCATTCGAAAAAATTTTGTATCACGTTTTGGAAAGGCGTTAATGGAGAAGATAAGTAAAATGTCACAGGAGTAATAACAAGGCAAAAATTATTTCTCTTTCGCCTCCACTCCCAAAAATCCTTATCGTCTAAAACCAAAAATTTACATATTTTCAATATTTTTTTTTGCCTAAATTATTTATAAGTCCATTAGATTTAAAACGTTTCTTTTTTATCGTCAAACGTTTCAAAAGACAAAAGGAGAAACGTTTCCGGAATCATTAGAGAACCTTTGAGTAATCAACAGAAAATTGTCCATTTTGCAATTTAAAAACGTAAAAATTATGAGATTCCGGTAAAAACCTTTTAATAAACTTTTTAATGATTAAAAAAATTAAAATTAATGTTCTTTATGTTTAAGAAAATTGTGTTTCGAGCCTGTTTACTCACTAGATATCAATTTTTTAAAAATAAGATTTCACCTGTTGGACGGGTTTTCTATCCATTAGCGCTAAAAATGTCATTTTGATTAGGATTAATTAGATTTATTTAAAAGGTTCGATATTTTCTAAAATGCCTCGAAACTTTTTTTTTTCTTTTGAGCTGAACTAGAAGAAAAATGTTTTAATTTTCTCATCATGGAGATAAAAATCGAGTCCAAAAATTCGTTCTCTGTAATAATCGGAAATGAATGTTCTAATCGAATTAAGGGTAATTTTCCAATTTTATTCGAACCAATGTTTATTCTAATCTGAGAGTTTAAAGTATCGGGATGTTCTAAATTTTTCAGGTTTCCTGGCTTGGTAAATTTTGTTTATCGGTTTTCAATTTTTAAACTCGACAGTTTTTAAGATGTGACGTAAGATTGATGGGCTTTTATTTTAATTACAGAGTTTGTCCGTCGTCACTTGATGTAGGCTGAAAATTGTAAAGTGGTCCTTCCCGTTAGATCGGCCCCTGCCATCCAGCCATCCCATTCATCAAGATCGCCTCTCGGCGGTTTCGTGGGAACAATGACGGGACGGGGACCTCAAAAATTTTCGGGCCGGTCCCTTTTGTTAAAAAAACCTGTCTCGGCACGTGGATTTTTTAAAACCTACTTGTTGACAGTCTGGGAAAATAATTGGACAACGCGTTTTCTTATATTAAAATACGATGATGGATGTATAGACTGTGTAGCGAGTGACGGATTCCCACAGAAGACCGACCTGTCAACCCTAAAGGTTACATTCTCCAAACTATCTCGAGCTCCTTGTTTTTCTTCCTCGCTCCCCCTTCTTCCCTTCGCCTTTTACAAGAGAGCAACGAGTCCTTTCAAATAATGATCAAGAATTCCGTTCCGTTGGCTTGTAACCCGAGAAAGGTCATCCCGTCTGGATAGGTTGACGTACGTCATACAATCCACAATTTACATCCATAGGGGAACATGGTCATTTTAGTAAATCCGTGAGACGTCCGTGAACCTTTCAGGTGCCTTATACGCCATCTTTTACTTTTCCGATCTAATAAAAAATTCATTGTCCTTAAAACAGAAGTCGGCCAAAGGTGAAGGATGCCCATAAATCCAAGAATGTCCCTATGAAAAAATCAGAAGAATTTTTCCACCTTTCACTCCCATCGTTTTATTGTCAACCGATAATTTTTTTAAATTAAATAATTTATTTTTATAAATGACAGGTACCCTCTTACTAAATTCCATCCATGGGAAGCGAAAAAAATAAAAGGAATGGGAAGAATTTCATCAGCTTTTACTCCTTTCCCTTTACGCCCTCGAAACTCCAAATTCCTTAAAATTTATTCCGTTTTTTATTTAAGAACGTCCGTCTTGGTCTCATGCTAGAATGTGGATCATTAGTTAAATATTAAAACTGGATTCAATCCAAAAAACAAAATCAGGTTTAAGATCATTCACCTTTATTGTTAATATGTATTTTTAAATAAATCAAAAAGAGTTTTGGCTTTTTTTGGGGTCTATTCACGATAAAAACTTCTTGATCGATTAAAATGGATCTGGGAGTCGAGTCACATTTTCTCGCCTGTTTTACGTTGATGTAGGTCGGACGAGGGGGAAGTTCGTGATTCTTCTTCTTCGGAATGGGACTGACTCAGATCTGATAATTGCTTCGAGATTACACCCATTATCCACCTGTTACGTGACCTACGAAACCAAATACATCCTTCCCCAGTCTCAGACATTATTTTTATTGATACTAAAAACGGAGAGGAGTCGTCCTTTTTCCTCAATTCAATAACTTTAGAATTTTAATTTATTTAAGAATGTTTTTTTTTCCCCCAATTTTCATCCACTTAGGACAGAATGTAGTTTTCCCCATTTTTCATTGATTTTGGTCACGAAAAATTCTTCTTTTTCTCCCCTTTTTCCCAATGATTTTGGACAGAAAGAGGTCATTTTTAGCCAGTTTTTGTTTTGTTTTTTTCTCTCTTCAAGATTTTGGACAGAAAAAGGAAGTTTTTCTAATTGTATTTGATGGAAGAAGGCTCTTTTCCTGATTTCGGACAGAAGGTGGTTTTCCCAATTTTTCATTGATTTTGGACACAAAAAAAGTCTTCTTTTTCTCTTTATTTTTCAATGATTGTAGACACAAGATTTTGGACAAAAGGTGGTTTTCACCCTTTTTTTTTATTGATTTGGGCACCAAAAAGGTCGTTTTTTCTCTCTCACATTTATCAATCATTATCGACAAAAAAAGGTCATGTCCTCAATTTCTTAAAATTAATTTAGGAAGTGATCGAACAGAAAACATTAGTTTTTTCCTTTTGTAATTATTGTTTTTGGGCGAAAAAAACAGTCGTTTTCTCCATTTTCCATTGATTTTGGAACAATAAACAGTCGTTGTTGCCCCACCCCCTGTATTATGATTTCTACAATTTCCTGTCTTCAAGAGCAGCCATACATCTGTACTAATTTAACGCCTCATATCAAAACCAGTCTGATTACTACACCACCTAATTACCCTAAGTTATGAATTATAGCACGTGTCCAATTGCTACTGTATTTACAACTTAGCTTCTTTATTAGGCCCATAATCCCAAACCAATTATTGATAAACAACTAAGCATATTAGGAAAAGAGAAATCAAACACTGGTTTTTTTAATAGTTGCATCGTATTTTTCTTGTCTTTTTAAAACATTTTTTGAATTTGACTTCTAGGGACTGCTCTTAGGCCTCTATTTGCAAACGAGTAATTTCAGTTGGAAGGTTTTGAGAATAGTTACGTTTTTAATATAAAATAGATCATTAAAAAGTTATTTTAGATTTTTTAAAGTTTTTTCCTCGAGTTTAAAGCTGATAATAATGTATAATTAAATGTAATTATTCCTCATAGGGAATAGCGTTCCATTTTAAGTGGCAATTTCAGAGTGATGATAGAAATGAAAAGAAAAATAAAAGGTTCGTACGTTTCTTCTGGAATTTAACAAATCGTCGACGTATTTTCCGTTAAGTTTTATGTATTGGGTTTAACAAGGGAAACGTTTAAGTCGAACGCGGAATAATTAAAAGGATTCAATTGTTTTTGACCATAAGTAAAAAAGGTCGGCGGTGGTGGCTTTTACGTCTGTTTGGGGCTTTAATATAATTAGACGTTCGAGGCGGGTAAATCCTCGGGTATTAACAAGCCTTTCGCAGCAATAACCTAAACGGAAGACGTGGAATTTTAATTGCGGCGGACAATAGGACGTCCGAGCTAACTAGCTCAAGAAATGCAACAGTTGTAATTATTAAACAGTATTGACAGGAAGAGGGGAAGTTTCAAAGTTATTGCCCCGTGATAAGCGTTCGAAGGGTTCGCCTTTTATGTCTCAATAAGTGTCATCCGTCTATCTTTCAACAGATTTTTTTTTCTTCCTGCGTTTCTACATTCCGAGATTCAATCGCTTTTCAAACATTTCAATTTCATAAGAAAACTCGTTTTGTGATTTACCGGAGGCTTTTCCTAGTCTCTAATGGTATAGAGGTTGTAATAGAAAAGTAACGGATTCTGATAGTTTCTTGAAGGATTCGTAATCTTTTTCTTCATCTACCCAACCTTGTATTAGGAATTCATAATTACAATTAAAAACGCGTGTGGCCAGTGCACCTCTGCAAAAATTTTACCTTCTTCATTTTCTGGTTTGGATAAGTTTTTTGTCGTTTTTGAACGGAAAAACGGTCGTTTCCCACATTTTACCGTCGTTTTCGAGAAAATTTGTATTTGGATGTTCACTGGTGGAACCCTAGAGTGAACTTCTAATTATAAAGCGTTGTTCCATTCATGAGATTTGAAAGTGTTTGATAAACAAGGAATGCCTTGTAAAGACATAATTGCTTTGGTATAAATCATAAGTTGAAAAGAAGGAAAAAAAGGCGTGTAGCATTTCATTGGTAGTTTCTTTATCTGTCGGTGTCAACTCTATCGAAGGGTATCAATTACATAGGGATGGAATTGAAATAAATCTCATTAAAGGCCGTTCTACACTTGTTGGTGTGACATGAAAGCTCGTGGAGCTCGTGATTTCGAACCGGACATAAATTAAACTTACAGATGAGAGCTTCGTCTAGAAAGGAAAGGGGGGGGGGACCTCGTGCATTTTTGCCTCTTAATTGCTGTGCGTTCGCCACCGGGGGTTCGCTCCGAATTTTCCTCCCCATTAATTTATTGCTCTTAATTATTATGCAGAAGACTCGGTCACGGAAAGACTGTTCGAGCCCCGGTGTGGTCCACCTCTTCGACTTTTACTCGGGTAATTAATCAGACTTTTATCGAATATTTCAAACTTTAGAGTCTTTTAGTCCGGTATTAGCCGAAACACGCTAAATTACAACTTTGATCCTCCCAAAAACTGCTTTTAACGTCACAATTTTTTGTTCTTAAAAATTCCATTATAAAAGATGATTCTAGGCTTTACTATTTGAGACTTTGACATAATTATGGGCTTAAAAACGTGAGAATAAAAAATATTTGGAGACTCGTAAATTCGCATGGGTTTAGGCCGTTCTTCACGTTTCCCTTATAATTTTTTTTAAGCGTGTTCACGCTTAATTTCATTCTCGTTTCGTTTCTCGACACCTTAAATTTTAGAGACGCTCACGCACGAATAAACAAACAAAAAAGTACTCGGGTAATAAAGAGAAACGTGGAGGGATTGATTTACGATTCTGGCGAAACATCTCCATCCCCAGGGATTGAACAAATCGTCTCGAAAAACCCGTTTCCTACCCGTTACTAGTTCAATTACACTATCATCATGTCTCGTGTTTCATAAAGGAATGCTTCATTTCTCACGAAACGGCTTTCAGAACATTTATTTATCGGGAGTTAATGCCGTTAACATAGAAGGGCCCTTCAACTTCCACTAAGTTTCGGATCTTGTATCTAAAAGTCACAAAAAAGGTGTTTTCATCATCGTGACCCTTTCTCGTTAAAGGATGTTAAAGGTCAATTTGTGGATAATTTTGAGACGCGAGGTATAAAAATGTTAAAAGGTCAGAATAAAGTTCCATCTTCGTGCATCACAAAATGGGACATTCGTCTCCTTTGGGTGTGGAACTCCATTTCATTTTATGACCTAAAAAAAAATTCAAACTTTTTCTGCAGTTGGACAAAAATGGAACTAGTACCTAGCAAAAAAAAATTTTTTTTTCTTAAATTCCTTTCGAGGATCTGATTCATTAAAAAACGGATCGGAGTTACTTTGGGTCCCTCCCCCACCTGTTTTTAAACAGGAAATTCGAGTTTTTTACATTCTATCAGATAGGATCTAAATGCTTTAAAAGGCAAAATGTAAAACGGAAAGGTATCTCTTGCCTTCCAACAATGCGGTTCAACGCAATCCGTCCTAAGCGAAACGGGAAATACAGCGAGGAAGGCGAGACCGACACCTTCGAGACCGTGTATCGTCGTCTAATAAACATCCTAGTTACAATCTCGCTAATTAAATTAATTGGTCCGACTAGGGAGTTCAAATATTGGATTCGAGGTCGTCAAAATAATGACGAGGCGTGGGATAAGGCTCGGAAATGACTAGAAGAATGAGAAAATGTTATGTTAGCATTTGGCGAAGGACCTCTTCGAACATCAATCACCTCATTCCATAATGACCCTTCATAAAAGATCGTGATTAAACACGACATCGCTTGTATCAGACTCGTCTCTATAATAGCCACATCTCACTGCGAAGATATGACCGACCCTTTCCGCTCATTAATAACACTGACAGTCACACTCTCGCCCGGGCTAACGCGAAACGGATGAATGCAACCCGAATAATTATACGGAAGATCTTAAGATTAATCATTGTGTATTCTTCTCCCAAGATTCTTTAATGCGGAATTAATTTCTTCAAACAAGTGCTTCATTAAAGCCAATACCTATGTTGGTTCCTACTTTTGGATAATCCTATGAAATCACTCACATCCTGTTTAAAGAAAATTTCTTTTTGGTCGCCCCTTTTTAAAACTAAATTTATTTGAGCTCGATAAAAATTTATTGGAGGCTATTAAACCGTTTCCAAATTAAAGGATAATTTGTGAACAAGAAAATATATGAATAACCATAGATTAAATCATTCAGGCCGAAAGTTTACGAGTCCAGAAGGAATATAATTCCCGATTCTATTATAAATTTATGGGTCCTAATGACAATGTATAACTAAAAGCCTGGCCAAACTTGTTCATCGAAAAATAATTTAGAAGGTAGAAAACTATTAAAAAAATTATTTTGAAAAATGCATAGGTAGACCTAAAACTAGGTAGTGGTTTCCTATTTTATGAGTTTAAATGGGGTCATTTTTAGTTCAGAATGGGTATTCTCTAGAAAAGTACTCCATAATTACCATAGTTGCCATAGACACCATAGTCACCATACTCACCATAGTCACCATACTCACCAACTTAATCTCACCCCATACTAGGGTGACCAGATGGTACTCATTGTGCGTGATTTTACTCATTTTCAAAGATTTTTACATAACACGCATTGAATTTATGAGTACCGGCCTTTCCAGGCATTTCTCGGACGACAATAGCCTAAAGAGATAATCAATCCACATTTTGAACATTATTTTGACAAGAGATTTCGTAACTTCTCGACAAGAAAAACTCTTTTCAGTACTGTTCTGCCCCTTTATGACAAGAAAAAACACTTTTCATTTGATCCTTTTTGGTATATAAAAAAAAAGGCCCTTTCCAGACAGTTTTTGACAAGAAAAAACCCTTTTAAGCCTCATTTTTCATCTTTATCGATAAAAAAAGGCCCTTTTCAGCCAGATTCTGACCCTTCCTTTCAAGAAAAGACAGTTTTCAGACAGATTTTGAAACGTTTTTGACTACAAAAGAGCTTTTTGAGTCATATTTTGAATCTTTTTAGCAAGATTTTTGACCCTTTTCAGCCAGATTTTGACCATTTCTGTAAAGAAAAGAACTTTTTCAGACAGTTTTCGAATCTTTTTTGACAAGAACCGACCCTATTTGGTGTTTAAAATTTTCAATGTTTCTATATTATACGTAACTGTATAATTATTTTAATAAAAACGATTTATTTCTATCTTCCTGGCGTCATCGCTTTTTTTAGACCTTATACGAAGCCTGCCTAGCTGTTGATTTATAATAAAAAATTAAGTTTTTAACTGGAAAATAATCCTGCTTATTATAATTTTAATGAAATTCTTCTTTGAAAATTTATAACACCAGTTTCTAATTAACGGAGACGACGCCCACACAAGGGATTTTATGTTAATCGAAAATTAACGGTTTTAAATCAAAAGAGACTTAAAAATTAAGAAGAAATTCCTTAATTTACGATATTTTTAACGCATATGAAGAAAAAAAAAGGGGGGGATTTGGCTACCCCTGATTTTAATTAGATCGTTAAAGCCGTGGGAAGCTCGTTTATAAGATCCAAAAGGAAAAACTTGCTATACGACTTGAACGCTGTAAATAATCTCATGAATTTATTTGCTTCAGAAAAAAAAATGCAATTTAAAATTTTTTTTTTAAATCTTGATAATTAAAAATGAACCTGTTAGGACGGAAATGGTATTTGTACCGCTATTCGTTCCCAACTAATAGTTATAGGTTCATTATAAAAGAATAAAAAATGAGGAGGAAAAAAAGAGACGGTATGAATGAATCGAACCACTTCCCTAAAAAGTCAGGTGGATGTTCGAACCCATTAGTCGATTCTCTTGACCATAAAAAGTGTCAACTTCCATTATTTTTCAATATTTTTTCTTCGGGATTTTTTTTTTCAACAAACTCAAATTTTCATAATTTTGTTGTTCAGAAAAAAGTAACAAGTTTTCCCGTTTCGGTTCTAAGTGCTCTCGATCGGCGTTGGCCGTGGCCTCTGAAAAATGACGTCATTAGCCGGGCCGCGCCGCTATTAGATGAAGAAGATGTCTAATGGCCGGACAAGTCCCCTTATTACCCGGCTATCCCCCTTTTTGACCTTCTCCTCCGCGGTCATTATTTTCTGGGAACTGGAGCCAATCTTTTGATCACTTTCATAGTTACTTTTTTTTATAATTTTTTTACAAGTCCCGTTATTTATCACAAAAGAAGTAACGAATTGCCAGGTCTAAAAGTAAAATAAATTACTTTTAAACTTATTTTAGAAAATTGTTTTGATAAATAATGATTTCCTTCCTATTAATTCTCCGTCTCTTATATTTATGGTAATAAAAATTAATTGATTTTCAATCTTTTTTAAAACTACTTTGTCAATAAATTTAAAAAACCTTTTATTAAATCAATTATTTAGATTGTACTAATTGCTGTGTGGTCCAATTTTCAAGATGATGATTTAATTTATTCAAAATAAAGTTGGGTCCTGATCCACAGGGAGTGAGGCAAGGGGTGACACTCGATTTTTTCATATCAACGATGGGAGAAACTAAAGGGTCCGAAATACAAGGTGTCCCACCTAACGTCCTCTCTTTCCCGAGGATCTCAGCACTTACAAAACTTTTTTCTCTAAACAACAATTTTCATAATGTCGCTTTAAAACCACTTAAAATAGAGCTAGGATGCTAATTTTTGCGAAAAAAGTTGGGCTCAGAATCTCAAGAGCTTGGAGTAAAAATATTGTAAGTGCTGAGATCCTCAGGGAAAAATTGGTAGATTAAAAACTGTCTTCTAACTCAATTTTATGGATTTTAAAAAGGGGGGTTACGTCGGACACATTGTATGTCGCCATGGCTTATGGAGTGACCAAGCTTAATTTCTATAGGTACTAAACAGGAAATTTTCAGAAAGCGTTTAAAAAAGAAATACAGGAAGCTATTACTTTGAACAAATAACAGTCGATAAACGCAACACGAACTTGGTTTTTTCATAGTTTCTTCATGACTTATGAGTTTCCTATTTTTATTTGCTAAGATAGGCGTCAAAAGAACGTTTTATGTTTCCTGTCTTTTTGATTTCGCCATCTTGGTGTTTTTTATAATAAAAACTTTAAATCAAGTTTAGTAAGGGAAAATAATTAATTATTTAATTTATTTCTGGAACATTTTGTTTCTATTTAGTCGTGGGTTGGGTGAGAAATAGGCTTAGATTGAAGACAAATTACCCGGGAAGGTGAAAAGGAAGAAAAAGAGGAGATAATTAAATACAATTGAAAAGGGCAGGCACGGCTGGAAATTCGCAACAATACCCCAGACATGTAAAGTGTGTGCGGTAGGTGTTTGTTAGCTCCGCGGGGCGTATTAATAATCCACAGTAAATTATCCCCAAGCTTGGATTTATGCGACTCCTGCTATAGGAGGCCACTGCCTTATTGATATTTACGGTTCGAACTCGATATTTACGATCTACCGTCTTGCCCCAATTACAGGGCCTTTTCGGGTCGACCGCCATCATAAAAAGTCGAATATTTTAACGATTCTTTAAGCGTCCCATAAAAGGAGTTCATCCCTCCCAAATTTTCGCTAATTGGTCGTTGTAAGGCTATTGGCGATCGCCATTAAATTTTAAATGATCGCCTCGTAAAAAAACACAGAAGGGTTGTATATGCAAATTTTCGTTCAGATTAAAATATGAAAACGCCTAAAAAATGACAGGAAAAAGAATAAAAATGAAGATTTTATTTCACACAATAGCCTCTAAATGCCATCATCTTTAGAAAATTGCTATAAACATGCTAAAAACCCTATTATATTATAATAAATTAAATTCACCATATTAGGTAGATTTCTTTCAGAAAATTACTAGACTCTACAAACTACATAGAACTCTATTAGAATTGGAGGTGTCTTTAAAATAAAAACTTGACAAATTTTAAAAATTATGAAATTGACTAAAAATGGCTTCATTTCATGGAACAGAATATTACAAAAATTTAGGCCAAATTATGTTTTACTTAATTTAAGGCTATTGAACTAAAAATTAAACATTTTTTGAATCAAAATTGGGTTTGTTTAGAACCCTTAATCAGCCATTATCGCATAGGTTATGAAAGATTCTGGCCAACCCTATTGAAAAATTGCTTCTCCTTATCTTTTTGCACGAAGTCCTTATCTTTATATTTATTTTACTTGCCTATACCCTTTACTAAAATTAATTTTGCGTATTTTATGTGTAAACATTTAGTAGTTTCTTTATTTAATACTATACATGTGAACACAAATAAAATCGTTTTATGGAACGTAGAACGTTATAAAGATAAGGAACAGGGAGAGCTTTACGAAACGCTCATGTTAAATTGATAGTAAAAAAATAAAAAAATAGTCAAGGTTATAAATTTAGATTTAATTACAAGGTTTTAAAACGACGAGTAAAATATTGTGCAGGAAGTGGTTACTCTGTGACAACATTTTATCCGGTTCGTTGATCAACGAGGCGTTTTTCTCGTCGGTAACTCCTCGAGGTTGATTAACATAATGATCAATTTGACGCCGGAAGGTTTTTTTCGATAACCAGCTTCTCATACGCCCTCGCCTGCTCGCCAAATGCAATAAATTACCTGGAGAAAAGGGAAATTTGAAGCAATTTTTTCATAAAATTGAGACGTTCGAAATTTTATAGGCTGCAACAAAAAACAAGAAAACAAATTCGTATTTTACACATTTTAAAATCGTGTCCGGAACCATAATTGGAACGTGTCATTCAAATTAGATTATTCCCTTTTCCAGTTTACACGGTTGACAGCTCCAATTTAGAGTAGAAAACCTCAGAAGATTTCTATGTTAAATTCTGGACTTTTATATTGAATTTTTTTCTTTTTAATTTTTTAACATGTTTATTTTTTTTTCTATTCTTCATTTCGTTTCGCGTGTTCTAATTAACATAAGTAATTGCAACTTACAACATTCCGGTTATATTTTGGGTTTTGTGTTAAAACCTGTTTTGCGAACTTCATTTTCGATGACCTGAGAAGCAAATTTCCTGTTCTTTTGATTTTTTATAACGGTTTTAATTAATTAGGAGGGACATTGTTCAAAGTGCTTTTATTAAATTTTTTATAAGGATTATAATTTTGTGTTTGAACAAAATTAAAAATTCATAATTTTCACCAAATGCCAAACTTAGCCAATTTGAATATTTTAACCTCGTGTATATGACTGAAAGCAAAATATAGAAAGTAACTATTTTTATTGTGTTCATTTTCTATTCGCAGAATCACCCTTGGGCATAAATATTCAAAGCGTGTAATAAACGTCCCCATTCAATCATTCCATCTTCTTCGCCTGTATATCAAATTCCGTTAATTTATTTGCATAGTCTTCCATGTGTGTCATTCTTTGACGAGAAAAATAGAAGAAAATGTTTGTTTAGGCTCCGTGATATATGAATGTGCGATAAATTATAGGGCGCGAACCCGGTAGTCATCGTTACGAGGTTTTTTCCGTTATTAGATCGATAGCCTGTTAATAAATTAAACTCCTGTGGGAAAGATCCCCTTTTTCGAGTCATTGCTAATTGCAGGGTGTCTTGAAGAACGAGTCGGAGCTCTTCAAAAGTATCGGAAAGGTCATGTTACCTTTTATCACTACCTTTAACGGCCGGGATGGTTCGGATCTCCGGTGCCAACTATAATTTTAAATCTTAAAAGATCACACATCACTCATGATTCATAATAATTGCACGTTATGAGAGCCTATAAAACCGTTATGGGGTATTAATAAGTGAAAGAGGGGAAAAACGAGTTTTATTGGCATTTAAAATTAACTTTTTACATGTCATTTCTAAATTCGCTCATTACTATAACAAAGGTTTAATTAAGTTTTGCGTTTTCAGGAAAAGAGGCTGAGTCCGCCTGTTCAAATAAATGAGCAGACGCCTTTTATGGAAGAATCGAAGCCTGAGGTTAAAGTCGAAGAACCAGTCGAGGCGAAGAGCAACGGAGTCTGCAAGCTGAAGGAGAGGCGCCTTCAGGAGTTTTACCGGGAGCAGGCGAAGGCGAAAAGCGAAGACGAGCCGAGCGATTTGAGCTTGAATAATGGGAATCTTAAGCGAGAAGATCCGAGCCCTCTTCAGTCTCTGGCCGGCCTTTTGGAAGTCCAGGACGATTCCATCAACGATCGGAATAACAACGAAGGTGGAACCGAGAAACCATTTTCTTGCAACATGTGCAGCAAGCAGTTTTCCCACCGAGGCCATTGGAGTGCACACGTCAAACTCCACGAATCACCCAAACCAGAACACACTTGCACTCATTGCAGCAAAGTTTTCGTCACTCGAGCCTCTTTAAAGGTAAACTTTTCATTTTTGATAGCATCTTATTGAAATATTTTTAGGTCCATATGAGAACGCATACTGGCGAGAAGCCTTTCCAATGTTTAGAATGCGGCAAGCAGTTTTCACAACTCCGTAATTACAAATATCATCGATCCGTACACGAGGGGACACGCGAGTTTGCTGCTACGTGTCCTGAATGCGGTAAATACTTCAACGATAGAGGTTACCTCAGCTCGCACATGAAAATCCATAGGAATAGAAAAGAATACGGGTGTGAATATTGTGGAAAAAGTTTTAATCAAAGGGTCGCTTATAATATGCACGTGAGAATCCACACGGGAGAAAAGCCTCACGAGTGCCCTCACTGCGGAAAGTCCTTCTCCCGAAAGATGTTATTGAAGCAACACCTTAGGATTCATACAGGAGAGAAACCTTTTTCTTGCGTCGTCTGTCAAAAAGCGTTCGCCGACCGTTCCAACATGACGCTTCACATGAGGTTACATTCCGGCATCAAGCCCTACTCGTGCACCGTCTGCTCGAAATCTTTCACTAAAAAACACCATCTAAAAACGCACATGAACTACCACACAGGAGTCAAACCTTACACATGCGAAAAGTGCGGTCTTAAATTCAGCCAAAGTAGCAACATGAGGACCCACTACAAAAAATGCACTTCCACCGGAGCAGCAGAAAACGGAAGCCCCATTTCCCAAACTTCTCCCCCACCCTTCACACCTTTACCACCAGATCCTATCCCTGCTTTAATCAATACATGATAATCGTGCCATAAATGTAAAAATACAATCAAAAAGTGATCTTTCAGGTGATAGAATATTTTTAGTAAAAAATTTTGTGATATCCAAGATTTATGTACATTCTAAATTTTTTTTATTGTTTTATTTTAGATTTGTTATTTATTTTTATATATTATTGTAGATTTTATACATAGGCCAGGGAGGATGGCGGCAATAAAACGAAACGTAACCGCATGCTCATTATTTATAAGCTCTCTAAGCATTGTAAAGCAACGCTCATGAAAAAAGACTTGTTTATTGTTTGTAAATAAAATTATAAATTTTTATTTGATTTTTTTTAGATATCCCGTTAGTATATTGTTGAACAAATTTTATTTGTTTTATTAGAAAAAACTGGTCCGGTATAGGATCGGATAGTGATCTCTAAGAGGATCAGTTTACATCAGTTAAAGTTGAGTGCAGCTGTGTGGGAAGATGTCTGGCCTCATTAGCTTAACTCTCGGAAGCCAGATAGCGAGGGCGATCATCTCCACCGAACCCGAGATAAGGGAGCCTTCGAACCCTTTACAAACACTCGTAAATTCAGCAATACTCCAATAATTAGTTTTAACTTTTCAAAATGGCGCCAACCTTTAACGTTCAAAACTTGATCGATCTATTCTCGAATCCTGCAAGAAAATGGACAAACCTGTTTTCCTATGCTGTCCTCCAACTGTTGAATAAATTTTTATTCCAAAACAAATTTTCGATGTCATAATTGAAAGACGAATGAGTTCCTATTTGAATGCCTTTTTTCTGACAGGACATGAGAAACGCTTTAAATTTTTTGACGTTACATTTTACGATCTGCGGCGGGCTCTTTTTTCGTCATTATTCGACAGAAACGATAATTTAAGTCGTTATTGCAAAAGGGCTCCCATTGAATGCAAATTGATTACTTTTACAGTTCGGAGGAGAATACGGGCTATAAATTCGACTTTACCCTCCATACTTAATAGTCCACTTAACATCGGTATTGCTCGTTCAATGACTGATATATGCACCATTTCGACCGATTATAAAGTTTTTCGATGTTACAAATTTTATCGTTTTAACGTGTCCGGAGAAGCGGAATACCGGTTATGGTCTTCTTCATTGCACGGTTTCTGGGATCTTGCTACTCGATTCACCCTTTCCCCCTTCCGAGCCTCCGACATTCACCTCATTAGCGGCACACTCAAGTCTCCTTCTTCTGTTCGCTCTTTTTAACAAAACGCTCATTGTTTGACTTGGAAACAATGTCAACGTCCGTGTAGAAAAAACGTTGTTACTTACGTACCCATTGTGAACACTAAAAATTTAAACTTTTAACCTTTTAAATGTTCTTTCCAGCAACGTTTCCATCAACGATGATCCTAATCAAAATAAAAACATGGACGCTTTCAAAAAAAAATGACCAGAGAAAAAAAAATTTAAATAAAACATAAAAGTAATTGAAACCGATTTATGCAAAGTTTCGTGTAATTTAGTCGTTTGGTAAAATTTATTTAAATGGAATTCGACCTCTTAAATCCTTGCAGATGGGTGGGTCGAGAGCTCTTGTATTGCCAGAAGCTCACGGCCTACGAAAGGAGTGGGTGTCCAACTGTATCAAGAAAGGTGAACAAAAAAAAAAGTCAACGTCCTGTTTCAACCTATTTTTAGTCCCAACATTTCCTCCAAATATTCAGCTTCATTTAAGTCAATAAGAGCAAAAAAAAATCTATTTTTTGTAGTATATTTTGCTCATTATCTGCCAGACTTTTGACCTGACGAAAAGAAGGTATACAAGTGAACCCCCCCTTGGATTTTAGCGAGGAATAGATTGGCATCGATAAATTTTGGATTCGACGTACAGGGTGCTCCACAATGACCCTAAATTGGTTATTTTAAATCCAAACCCTGTGTTTTGACGATGGAATTCGATTCTATGTTTGATTTCCAGCAACTTTTACTTTAAACACTTTTTTGATAAGAGTTATGTACACTGTGCCACCATAGTCAACCAACAATTTATAATTACGAACAGTTAAGTTCTATCAAAAAATGATATAAGCAAAAGTTACTGAAAATCGACTGTAAAATCAATGCCCATCGTCAAAACAAAGGGTTTGTATTTAATTAACGATGTTTTGGTCGATCTGGAGCACCATGTATGTTGGATCCAAAAGTTATAGACGCCAATCGATTTTTCGCTTAAGTTCAAGGGGGGTTTACTTGGATACTTTTTTCGTCAGGTCAAATGTCTGGCATGTTGGCTGGTCCATTCCAGCTGGCACTCCCTGAATATGGTTTTTCTTTGATTTTTAGATATTTTTTAACAGAAAATTAAAGTTTTATTGACTTGAAATTACACCACGTAATGTTGCTAAATTGTAGTTTAAATTATGAAATAATTTAATTGATGATGAAGCGGTTTTTTTAAGGTTGAAGAAAAGCCCATTCTGCGGTAGGTAGTACTGAGGTGAGGGCTGTGTACTCAACACTCAACAATCGTGACAAGGCGTTTAAACCTCATACGTTAGTGTTTTAGTTTTTCCCTTCTTTTATTCTTCTCTCTTGGTACTTTTGCTGTTGATAATGTGAACCCACGAGTAAATCTAATTAGAACACGTCATGAGTCTGACATGCAAAGTAATAAAAAACCTCTTTTATATCTACTATACAAAAGACTCGTGAAATGTCGTTCTTCTTATTTTTTTTATTGTAATTTGACTCATTATTCACATAAATTGAATTCTTTGTAATTACATAAGTGATTCTTCACTAATAACCAAAGTGCATTGAAACCAATAACTTCCTTCTTTGAGGAAAAAAGGAATTAAAAAAGTGAAAAATGACAATTATAGCCTCTGACGAAAGGATTGAAAATGCTCGAGAACGGCTTAGTTTAATTGGTTTTTAAGTGCATTTTAACTGCTAACGGTACGTTGTTTTAGCAGGGGCGTTGGCATCGCTGTTTTCAAAGATTTCTCGGCAAGAAGGTCAAGTTTATGGTCAGTATTGATTGCTATACTTATAAACGCTTTCTAAGTGAACGTACCGGAGCCATTAATTTTATTTTTTTTTTCGACCTGCACCGTGTACGTTGAAATACAAAACGAAAAGTAATAACTCGTAGTTTTTCCTTATTTTTTGTTGTTGCTTTGAAGTCTTAAGGTGGTGGTAAAATTTAATAGACAACTAGACCACTTTTTCTAGACTAGTTTAGGCTAATCGTAAAGATTTCTTAAAGAGCTTGATTTTTTAAAAATAGTAAAAAAAAATCTTTTGATAGCATCATTTGGTCTTTTTTGAATAAGAAGGCTCTTTTTAGCTTTATTTTAGCTTTCTCAAAAAAATGAGTTATTCTATTACATACAATCGAAATCGTGATGGTGGTTTTGAGGAAACTGGGGAGATGGCTGGGGATGTGAGAGAGGTTGGGGAAGTGATGAGATGGTTGGGGATGGATTGGGGAGGTGGTAATTTTTGTTGGTGGAAAGGTTCCTACTCACCAAATTGTTTATTCCTCTTTCGTCTATAGGGGCTCTATTAAATAGATTTTGGTCTACCAAGTGGGCTAGTGTGGTAGTGTAGGCCAGAGTGGGGACAAGATTTTGGTTTTTCTTTGGACATGGAGTGGATCATAAATAATTTATGATATTGTCAACCGATAGCATATTATATTGTCAACCGATAGCAATGACCAGCTCCAATATATTCAGTTCTTTCTGAATCGGTTCCACCGTCCTTCGTCCCTTTACTTTTATAAACTTCCGCTAATAGAGCTATTAATCAAAGTTCAAGGACGTCTCGTGAGGACAGCTACCGGACCCACGCCTTCGGAATAAAAAAGCAAACATATCTACCGGCTAATTTTACACATTAATAATTAGTTTGACATAATGTGATATCTCTTGTAAATTATTAAAATGTGTACACGCATAAATTGAACGCCACTTGTCGAGGCGAGTTGAAGACCGGGAGTTGTCTTTACGTGGGTTTCGGATAGCGGAATAATTTTTTCTTTTTTGTGCAAATGTCGCTTTTTTATGGAGAGAAAACTAGTCTTGTCTTTGCAGAAAACTCATTACCGGCTCGTTTCTACATTTTGCTCCTGATGGAATTCATTTAGAGATTACTTCGAGGATCGTCTAATTTTTTTGAAGTTGAACGCAAATTATGTCCTTACTTGGGACTGCATCAAACGGTATAATGAACTAAACAAGATTTAAATGGAAACAATTTATTAAGATGAACCTCAGTGTCTAAATAATTACAAATTCATGTATTCATCCAATTTTTTTTCTGTTTACTTTTTAATTAACAAGGAAAGGTTGTCACTTGTCTTTACATTTTAATGAAATTTGCTGTATAAAGTTTGACATCATTTTTTTTTACTTAACTCGTTACAAAGTTTATGAGGTTTTTGATGATCCAAATTGAATTAAAATAATCAAGTAAGTTGTTGAAGCTGCTATTATCTAAAAAAAAATGAATTTCTGCTGAAGATTTTTAGAAAATATTTTCTGTCTACATACCGAGTGTATCAATGCAAAATTTAATGAGAAAAATCCACAAGCTGTAAAATTTACTTCACGTTTAAATAGCATATGAAGCTGGACTTTGGCCTTAAAATGGCATATTAATAATTTTAAAAAATTTGCATAAACCTACGTTATTTGCAAGGCTGTTGCTTTTGTCATTCACGACAAGGCTATACAAAATTTGTGTAAATTGTTTTGCCTAAAAACAAAAAAGTTAAATATTAAGATTTTTGGATAACAAAACGTCGAACCTTTTGCTGAACGTTTTCTATGTAGAAAACAATATCAAATAATTGCCACAAAAGGAAAGTGATCAATGGTAACAGCCTGACTGGGACCTGCCAGTATATGATCACTCCTCGTCTCATCGTTTGAAGAACAATGCGGGTAAAAGCAAACAAAGTAGTCGTCAAAATGAAAAAAGTTGTGGACGTAATCAAAAGAAGTTGTAGATCAAAAATTTTTTCTATGTCTTCATTCATATTCAATAAAGAATGATACATTCGAACAATTTCATGGATAATATATCTGTTTTTTGGGTTTTTCATATTTTTTAAAATGTCCGCTAAAAACTTGTCGATTGACATTAAAAAAACGGTGAATTTTCGACATTCCATGTCGATAACTATGGTTGGAAAGTTTAAAGCGATGGGGTGTATAAAGCCAGGGAAAATGGCACCTCTGTTTGTCTGCAAAGACGAGTTTATAGCCAAAGAGATAATAAAAATTAAATATTTCAAAACCCATATTGTCCCGAAGTTATTTTCCGAATGTCGAGCCAAAGAATAATGACGAAAACGTTCGTCCATAATTTTAATTTTTTTAATAATATTTTCGATTTCTTTTTTACGTATCACGGACACGACTAGACCAGTAAAGCAGCATAAATATCTAGATAATACACTAAGGCCGTAAACGTGTCTTTCTAATTCATCCGGAAGGTATTTTCCGAAGAAAAAATCAGGAGAAAAAATCGCCACGAATGTAACAAGCATAAAAAATGATAAAAACAAAAATTTATAATCTAAGTGGCCGTGAGTGAAGGGGTAAATGCCAGACAACTTCGAGGCACTGAATACTGTACGGATCATGAATTGAGAATTGACTTTATCCATGCTTTCGACAACACTGAAAGACTTGTAATATTTTTAGTGTTATCTGCTATATTATTTTTTGTCAGGGTGTTATTTTGTAAAAACCGTTTGAAATCGAATTAGAGGCTCTCTCTGATTGGATTGGTTCATAATTTGTACTTTGATAGACTTCGGATTGACAGGGAAAATAAACTTTACGAATGGATGGTTTCACAGTAAAGTTTAAAAAATCAATTCGTTGTTCACCAGATGGTCCATGGTGGTTGGAAGGAGGTGGGGAGGTTGTGGGGAGAGTGGAGAGGGGTAGAAATTGGGGTGAGGCCTAGTGGGTAGGAAAATAGGGATTGGGAGGAAGATTGGAGGTGGAGTGGGAAGGTAGGTGGAGGTGTTGGATGTGGAGGGTAGCGGTGGAGGAGAATTGTTGTGTTGTGGAAGGAGTGAAAGGAGGGGGATAGGGGTTTTGAGGATTGGGTGGAGGGGGTTACGGGAAGGAGAAGTGGTGAAGGAAGGATGTGGGGGAAATTTGGGTAGTGATGGGTGGGTGTGTTATTAGGGGAGGGGTATTAGGTGAAAGTGGAGAGGTCTGTAGAACCCCGAATTTCTGAGAAAGTTCTAGTTATGAGGTTCCTCATCCATACCACTTTTTATAAGGAAGCTAAAATATGGAAAAATAGGTCTTCTCATTCGACGTCTTTTCCGCTTTTATCCAATTTTGACTTGTCATTAGAGACCAAAGAATAATAAATAATAGAGAATAAACTCATTGCTTTTTATTGGGAAATGTTTACACTTTTTATGATAACTGTGAATATGGTCCAAATTGTATCAAAATAATCAAGTATGTTGTTGAAGCTGCTATTATCTATTAAAAAAACGCAAATTAAATATTTCTTTGCCAATTATGTCCTTCAATTACCGAGTGTATCAACGTGAAGTCCAATGAGAAAAATCCACAAGCAGTAAAATTCACTTCACGTCTCACCAACATATGAAGCTGTACTATATCCTGAAAATAATTTAAATTTTATACAAATAAAACTTTAAAATGAAAATTACGTTATTGGCAAGACTGTTGCTTTTGTCATCCACAACCATGTTGTACAATATTTGTGTAAATTGTTTTGCCTGTAAAAATAATTAAATTTTTTATTCCACACAAACATTTTTGGACCTTTTTTTGAATGCTTTCTATGTAATAGACAATATCGAATAATTGCCATAAATTGAAAATGATTGAAGGAAAGAGCCTCACAACAACGGACCAATATTTGAAATTTCCCTGAGCCACCATTTGATAAAGACTTCTCATGAATGCAAACAGGGTCGCAGTTAGAACACAAAAAGTCGAAAACGAAATCAACAGAAGTTGTATTCCAAAACTTTTTTCAATATCTTCACTCATATTGAATAAAAAGTGATACATTCGTATTATGTTAACGATAATCTTTTTGCTTTTTTGTTTTTTCATATTTCGTAAAACATCCTCTAAAAATTTGTTTATAGACATCAAAAAAACCGAGAATTTTCGGCATTCCATGTCGATAACGAAGATTGGAATTTGTATGATTATCGGAAGTAAAAAGCCGGGGAGAAAAGCACCTTTTGCTTTTTGCAAAGCTGAATTATAAGCCAACCAAATGAGAATAAGTGTATATTTCAAAATCCAAATAGAGCCAAAATTATTTTCCTCGTATCGTTTCAAATGGTAATAAGAAAAACGTTTATGGACGACTTTTAATTTCCTAATCGTATTTTGAATTTCCTTTCTGCGCATCATGGAAATAATAAGACCAGAAATACAGCAGAAATATCTGGATATTATCCCCAATCCGTAAACATTTCTTTCTAATTTACTCGTTAGGTAATTTCCAAAGAAAAAGTCATAAGAAAAAGCCCCCACCAGGGCAAAAAATGTCATTATTGATAAAAAGAAAAATTTATAATCAAATTTGCCCTGAGAAAACGGATAAATTCCAAAGTACTTCGAAACGAAAAATACTGTTCGAACCATAAACTGAGAATTTACTCGGTCCATGTTTTTGGCAATACTACAACTTTCAACATATTTTGTTTTTTAATTCTAATAAGTGGAGAAAATATGTTTGTATTTGTTTTCCCTGGCAGGATATTATCATTTTACGGAAAATGATGTTTTGAGTATGTAGTCTCAAATTCGACTTTTTACATCAAAATAAAATTAGTCCCATAATTTTGTTTGGCAATTGTCACCTATTTAATCAATAAAAAATCTTTTTAGTACCAGATGCAGCGAAGTTAAAAAGGACAAAAGTCATGTCTCTTTACGATCAAAAAAATCATTCTAAAAAGGGTCAAAAACTAATATAATTAAGGTAAAATGGGAACTCCAAAATCTTGCTTCGAGAGTAGGGGGGGTAAAGATGGGTAAAGTAATTTTGAGAAAATGAGAGCCTATCGAGAAAAAATGGTTATAGGTAGATAGGTACCTATTGGAAGGAGAATTTTTTTTTGTCCTAGAGGGGTTCTATTTTTCTTTCGTTCAATTGATATCTTCAATTTTGCTGAATAACTCCACACTTAACTTACGCCGTTTTTAAGACGACAAGAGAATACGATGTAGGCGAATAAGGAGTACATCCACAGGAAAAGCCAAGACAATATCGCGATACAGCTATCCCAATCGGTAAATCTTCCAGAAATTAAATGATAAATAAAGTTTGACGTATGATATAGTACGGCCGAACTAATCAGAAGCTCACCAAGAACCAAAGCGAACAATTCGCACTCGTGCAAATAATTAAAACTTTTTGCTAATTTACAAAGTTTATTATAAACAAAAATCGACTCATTCACATTCTGAGAATTCATTCCTCGATTTAATGACTCAAAAGATTCGTTCAACACTTGAGCAGTTAAAACGAATTTATAAGCCCTTACTATCGTAATCCACGGTTCCAAAAAAAAGATTTCATCAGCAAAAGCCTTAATAAACGGATCATTTCTATAAGTTAATTTAAAATATAAATGTCGTGCACAAAATATTAGAGCTAATATGTGCCCTGTTTTAATATAGTTGATTGTTTTATCGTTTAAAATAATTTGAATCTTCATGTTTCTGAGACTTTCGATGACCTCGTCAATGCTAGAAAAAAGTTTTATGAATCGCTCATATTTAAAGAATTCTTCTAAGGTAGAAATTTTAAAAACCAAAAATATAATGAGCGTTTCACAAAACTGAAGAATTTTTTGGGTTGGGGTGACGGGGAAATGCTCAAAGTATCGTCGATAGTTTATCAAATTGACAGTAATACATATAAAGTAAATAATTAGCATCGAAAATGAGAATCGTGAAAAAGAAAACGACATGGAATTTGTATAAGGGAACAAGTAAAATCCAGAAAACCCGCGAAGATGAAATGACATGTAACTACGAAAATCTGTTATAACTTGAGTGCCCTGTGGTTGGTTCATGGTGAGAAATGAAGTAAGCAACTATTACACTGTAAAACCATCAAAAATCAATTTCCATTATAAAATTGTTAAGTTTTGTAAATGTCGAGGTGATAAACAATTAAGATAAAAATTAAATTTTGACGTTTAAATCGAATAGTCAATACATATCTGGAAATTCGGTGGCGTTTGCTGGGGGAAAAAAGCGGTGGTATGGATGGAGAAGGAACCCATGACTCAAACTTTCTCAAAAAGTCGGTGCTATGCAGATATCTCCACTAAAATCAAATACTCATCACACATCACCACCAGTCTTGTTTTGGGTGGGTGGGTAGGGGTTGAGGTGGGATAAGTGGTGGTTATAGCATTTTTAGCCCTACGTATATTATATTTTAACAATTAGTAAGGTGATGAAAAAAAATTAAAAAAAATAAAAAATAAATAAATAAAAAGGGGGGGGGGCACTAAATTTCTCTCTCGCACAATTGAACTTACGCAGTTTCTAAGACGACAAGAGAATATAATGTAGGCAAACAAGGCGTACATCCATAGGAAAAGCCAAGACAATATCGCGATACAGCTATTCCAATCGGTAAGTCCTTCAGAAATCCAATGATAAATGAAGCTTGACGAATGATATAGTATGGCCGAACTTATCAGAAGCTCACCAAGAACCAAAGCGAACAATTCGCACTCGTGCAAATAATTAAAACTTTTTGCTAATTTACAAAGTTTATTATAAACAAAAATCGACTCATTCACATTCTGAGAATTCATTCCTCGATTTAAAGACTCAAAAGAATCGATCAACACTTGGGCAGTTAAAACGAATTTATAAGCCCTTACCATTGTAATCCAAGGTTCCAAAAAATAAATTTCATTCGTAAAATACGTTATAATTGATGGATAATTTTTATTAGTTATTTTAAAATAAATTTCTCGTGCACAAAATATTAGAGTTAATATGTGCCCAGTTTTGATATAGTTAATTATTTTGTGGTTTAAAATCATTTTAATATTCATATTTCTGAGACTTTTGAGGACCTCGTCAATGCCTGAAAAAAGTTTTATGAATCGCCTGTATTTAAGACATTCTTCTATTATGGATACTTTAAAAACCAAAAATATAATGAGTGTTTCACAAAACCGAAGATAATTTTGAGTTTGGGTGATGGTTAGAGAGTCGTAATAATGTAAGTAGTTTTTCAAGATTATGGAGAAGCATAAGATGTAAATTAGGAACATCGAAAATGAGAATCGTAAGAAAGAAAACGACATGGACTTCTTATAAGGGAATAAGTAAAATGCAGAAAAACTACATAGATGACATGACATGTAACTACGAAAATCTGTTAAAACTTGAGTGCCTTGTGGTTGGTTCATGGTGAGAAATGAAGTAAGCAACAATTACACTGTAAGACCGTCAAAAATCAATTTTCATTATCAAATTGTTAAGTTTTCACAATGTCAAATTGAAAAACAATTAAGATACAACTAAATTTTGACGTTTAAATCGAATAATCGATATGGAAATTCGTCGGCATGGATGGACTTAACTTTTTTAATGAAGAACTATTTTTATAAAAAAATTTATGTGAAACTTACGTTGGTTTTGATACCATAAGCGATCTTGATGTTACCAAACAAAATATAAACCCACAAAAACAACCACGGTAAAATTAAATAAATTAAATAAACTCTATCCGAATTATTATCGTTAGTGGTCGCGTAAATGAAGTTCACCAAATGATACAATGCCGAAGTTATTATAAGAAGCTCACCAATAATTAAAAACGACATTTCCCACTTATGACATTCGTTTAACAATACACTTGTTTTGCAAGAATTGTTTTGGATTTTAATCGTTTCGATTGCGTTTTGAGTTGTCAAATTACGATTCAAATTTGAAAAAAGATCTGAAAGGCTTTGGGCAAAAAATATGAATTTTGATGTCCTTATTATCAAGAAATACGGCTGAATTAAATAAACATAGTTTAATAAATTATCAATAATTGAAATAAAATGAGATTGAATCAAGTAATATGTCATTAAAACTGTTAACATTAAAGCTGTTCCGAAACTAAGATAATTTAATCTTGGACCAAAAACAAATTTCATGCCAAACCTCTTGATTAGTTTAAAATTGTCATCGATTTGATTTAAAAGCGTTTTGAGTTTGTCCCTCTTATAAAATTCTTCAAAAATAGATGCGTTTATCATGACCATAATACAAATGGTTTCCCCGTGTTGGAGTTTACGTCGGAATTCAATATTTAATTCGTTTTTATAAAGCGAAAATTTATGATAATTATGGGCTATAATTCCAAAAGAAAAGACGCAATAAAATATCATGGATAAAAGAAGACGCCGACATGTAAAAATTCGCGAATACTTTGGAATATAGTTCATAGTGAAAAAACCGTTTAAACTATAAGAAATAAAACTTTGGAATTTATCGAAATTTCGGTTTTTCATGATTATATTTCTAAAAGAACTCATCACTGCGAGGAATCGCATAGTAAATAATTGTTTATTGAGTTTTGGGCACTTCGAATTGTCGATATCTTTATGATAAAAAAGGTGATAATTTTGACTAGTTAATTAAAAGAAACTTACGTTCTTTTTAATAAGATAGGCATGCTTGACGTATCCGAACAAAATGTAAATCCAAAAAAACAACCATGAAGAAATCATCTGGATTAGATAAAAGTTGTCGGAACATTGATTAAAAGTCGCATAAATGAAGTTCACCAAATGATAGAACCCCGAAGAAATGATAAGGAGCTCGCCGAAAATAAAAAAAGAGATTTCGTATTTATGACAATCGTTGATCAAGTCACTCATTTTGCACAGTCTGTTATAGATTTTGATTTTTTCCGGTGCATTTTGAACTGTCATATTTCCATTTAAAGAAACAAAAAGATCAGACAGGCTTTTCACAAAAAAGGCAAACTTGAATGTCCTTATCATTATAAAATATGGTGTAATAAAAAAAAATTGATTGATAAAATAATTAAAAAGTGAGAAAAATTCGAATTTCAGCCAAAAACTTGAAGTAGACAAAATCGACAAATATGTGAGACAGTAAACAACCAATGCAGAAGTAAAAAAATTAAATGTTTTATGAACGAATACAAATTTAATTCCATTTGTTTTAATTAACTTGATATTCTCATCAATTTGATAGACAAGAGTTTTCAATTTTTCTCTTTTATAATATTCTTCGAGTACAGAAACTTTAAATATAAATAATACGCATAGAGTTTCTACAGTGTGAAGTTTACGTCGGATTTTTGAATTTAATTTGTTTTGGTAAAATAAAGATTTGAAAAAATTATTAACGATTACGATACACGTGAGAGCAAAATAAAAAATTAAGGACAAAATTAAACGACGAAGCGTGAAAATGATGCATCCGGAATAATCAGGAAAAATATTAAGATTCTTCCAAGAATTTAAGCAGTGAGACATGTAGTCTTGGAAGTTTTCAAAAGTTCTATTTTTTGGAGACAAAATTCGAAATGGCTTCATGTCTACGAGGAAACACCAAATGCTCAGACGATCAAATTCTCAGTAAAATCATTAATCAATAACCTTTTAATAACGACAGAAGAGGGGAAAAAGCACTTTGGAGAAAATGAGAGGTTTTCTTCCGAAGAAAAATAGCCTTAATTTCTCAACTTACGTAATATTTAAGACGACAAGAGAATACGATGTAGGCGAATAAAGAATACATCCACAGAAAAAGCCAAGACAATATCGCGATAAAGCTATCCCAATCGGTAAATCCTCCAGAAATCCAATGATAAATGTAGCTTGACGTATGATAGAGTCCGGCCGAACATATCACAAGCTCACCAAGAACCAAAGCGAACAATTCGCACTCGTGCAAATAATTAAAACTTTTTGCTAATTTACAAAGTTTATTATAGACAAAAATCGACTCATTCACATTCTGAGAATTCATTCCTCGATTTAAAGACTCAAAAGAATCGTTCAACACTTGAGCAGTTAAAACGAATTTATAAGCCCTTACTATCGTAATCCACGGTTCCAAAAAAAAGATTTCATTAGCAAAAGCCATAATAATATTTCTATAAGTTAATTTAAAATATAATTGTCGTGCACAAAATATTAGAGCTAATATGTGCCCTGTTTTAATATAGTTGATTGTTTTATCGTTTAAAATAATTTGAATCTTCATGGTTCTGAGACTTTCGATGACCTCGTCAATGCCAGAAAAAAGTTTTATGAATCGCTCATATTTAAAGAATTCTTCTAAAGTAGAAATTTTAAAAACCAAAAATATAATGAGCGTTTCACAAAAATGAAGAATTTTTTGGGTTGGGGTAAAGGTTAAATGCTCATAGCATCGTAGGTGGTTTATCAAATTGATGGACATACATATAAAGTAAATAAGGATCATCGAAATAGAGAATCGTAAGAAAGAAAACGACATTGACTTTTTATAAGGGAACAGAAACAATGCAGAAAACCCTCGGAGGTGAAATGACATGTAACTACGAAAATCTGTTAAAACTTGTGTGTCTTGTGGTTGGTTCATGGTGAGCAATGAATTAAGCAACTAGTACACTATACGACAGTCAAAAATCAATCCTTGTCCAATTGACAGACAATTAAGATAAAAGTAATTTGGACGTTTAAATCGAATAGTCAATATTTGGAAACTCAGTGGAGGAAATGTTTTTTTTTTTTCTTTTCTTTTTTTTTTTTCTTGTTTTTTTTTGCGTATGTTACTTACGTTATTTTTAAGGCGACAATAGAAGACGATATATGCATAAAGGACGTAGATCCAAAGTAAGATCCATGACGTCACTGACATGAAATTGCTCCAACCATCATATTTCCCGGAAGAAAACGTGTAAATGAACCCAAAAGCATGATAAAGTACTGCCGAACATATAAAAAGCTCGCCAAGAACCAAAGCGAAAAATTCATATTCGTGCAAATAATTCAAATCCTTGGCCACTTTACAAAGTTTATTGTAGATTTTGATCGATTCAGACACATTTTCGGAATTTAATTGTAATTTCAAATTTTCAAAAGAACTTATCAAAACTTTTGTCGTTAAAACGAACTTATATGCCCTCACCATCATAAACCAAGGTTCAAAACTGTAAGTTTCGCTAGCCACAATATTGAAAAAAGATCGATTGAAGGAAGGACTCCAAAAAAGATCTCGAAATATATGCAATAAACCGAAAAAATGACCCAACGTAATATAGTTGACGATTTCATATTTCAAAGAAACCTGACCCCCTATATTTTTGAAATCTTCCATAATCACTTCGATATCGGACGTAAGCTTCATAAAACGATTGTATTTTGAAAATTCTTCAAAAACCGAAACTTTAAACATTAAGAATGTAATTGAATTTTCAAAAGACTGGAGTTTTCTACGTACTGCTGAACCGTAGAGGTCTTCATTTTTAGAGTATCTTAAATAATTGTTCAAATGGACTGTAAATGCTATGACGTAAATAATAAATATCGAAAAGATAAATCTTGGATAGGAAAAAGACATTGAATTTGTATAGGGGAATAAACCGAAAGAGCTAAAACCTCTTAAATTAAATGAAATATAACTTTTAAAGTTTTTGAAAACTTTAGTGCCTGTTTGATGGTTCATGGTGAAGGATTTAACACTTTATGAAAATGCACAATAAATGGTATTTTGCTTATCAGATCTCTTTGCGTTAATGATTGATTTTTAAATGTTATTACTTATTGTTTAATTAAATCAATAGTCGTTTTTTAGTGTTTAGGTAATCAAATGTAAAATGAACATTGAATAAAATTAAAGTTTTTTTTTAATGCGAAATCCAGTTAAAACTGAATAATGTTTAAAAATGTGATATAGAGGACGAAAACCAGAATTAAAACTTTTTGAAAAAGGAGCTCTACAGACCTTTCCACTAACACCCCTGCCGCCCCTACCACTCTATCAAACCCACCACCCTACCCAACTGTATCCCTCACCCTACCTCCCGCACCACCAAAACCTACCCTACCACCCCAACCATCCCCACCTCCATCCATCCTACACCTCCCCAACTTTCCTTCAACTCCCCTAGCCCTCACACTTCCTCTTTTAACCATACCCATCCCATCCCAAAATGGTGGGTTCGTGGGTAATACTTTCTAAAGTGTCGTGAGACAATTAAAATGGGTTGACCTATATAACATACAAGTGATGCAGATCGTGTAGATTTACTAAATTGATAGTTTATCAAATTTTTTATACAATATTAAGATAAATTATATCCCCTAGCCTTACCAAACCACCACATTTTCATCATAATTATAGGTACCATTTTTTGTAGATAAAAACAATTTTTTATCATAATAATTTGTTTTCTTATGTTTCAATCTTTCAGCCCTTTTTTTGCTTCAAAATTGGACCAAAACCTGGTTAGTGACCTCATGGGAGGGCTTTATGTTTAAAAAAAAACCTTTTAGATGTTTAAAGCAACTTTTTTTCACTCTCCTCTCTTTCCCTAACCGCGCTTTACTTTAAATGGAGTTCGGAAGACGTTTTTAATCTAAGAGGCAATTAGGTGTGAGATAGGAATCCGATTTTACTAAAGGGAAGATAAGTCTCTGGTAAAGGGAGAGCGGTGTGAGGAGCTATTAGCCCTCCCTTATTAGCCTCTCTACGTAGAGCATTGTCAACTTAAGCTTTTAAATTAGCCCCTCCCCCTTCCGATCCTCCCGAACAATGGTCAAGACATAAAACTGCCACGAAGAGGGCCAAACCAATTATCGAACATAAGAGGGGACATATGTTAAAACTCGTTTATCCCAAAGGTGGTCGTCCTACAAATCACAACTTAAAACATGTTTAAAATATTTTTTTTAATATCGAAATTAATTAATAAAATATCCGCCTCGGGGATTTCATTATGCAAAGTTTAGAGACTTCCCGGCTTCTCATTAGACGTGACACTGTTCATATACTTTATCGAGTGAGCCATCTCATAATTTTAAATTAAGGGATACCTTAATAATTTTTATAAAACTTTCTATAAATGAATTTTTTTTTCTGATTTATATAGTTGAATGTGGATCTTCCACACCTAACCGTTACCTTTCAAAAAACCAAACGGCGTACAAACAGCCTTAATTCCTTTCACGTGACTGACGTCGCCCACTACATTTTTCATTGATTTATTCATGAATTAAAAACGTGAAAAGTCACGCCTTTTACTTATTGTCACCTTTTGGTTCATTAAGAAAAATGGCAAACATACAAGAAAAAAAAAAGTTCGGAAAGGTCAGATGAGTCCCATACGAAATTAAAAAATCTAAAGTATCACATCTAAAGTTTAAACTTGTAGTATATAGGTAGCACGAACCCCATAACTTAAAAATTTGGGGCTCTACTGATCTCTCTACATCAAATATGATCACATCCTCCAGCATCTTCCCACCTTTACCTCTTCCTCGTAGATTTAAAAAAAATGGTGGTGATGAGACCAAAAATCCGTATTTTAGAAAGCTAAATCAAAGAACACCATCATATTTTAAAGACCACAATGTTAGTATTCTCCTCGTTCTCTAAAAGATGCCGGGTTATAAAAACACAGTTTGAAAGGTAATCGCAGCTTTTCTGAATGAAATTACCATAAAAGTTTTTTAAAAACATGTCTAGGTGCTTCGGCCTCGTAGAACGGGACGGTTAAAAAAAGTATAAGAATAGAAAGTTTGAAAAAAAAATTGATTTAGGTGCGTGCTTGATGTGGGTACGTTTAGGTACCGTTGTATGTCTTTCTGAACATCCCAATTATCTTGGATTAACATACGTACGCTATCTAAACCACGGATCCTTGGGGTAGACGCCCGTTTTAATCAAGTTTCAATAAAATGGATTTTTTTTATGGCCTTTTTTTAACAACAATGTCCATGTAAGATATCAGATTCGAATTAATTTGAACAGATTTGAGATAAATTTTATTATAGGTTTGGCTTTAATGGGTTTATTTTTATTGAGGGTAATAAAATCAAATTTTTTTTATTTTGCCATCCTTTTTTGGTGGTAAAGGAAGCAAGAAAAAAATGTGGTTCCGAATTGAAGTAAAAACGAGATGAGATTTTTCGAGCGGTCCTTCTTCGCCGACAAAGACATTAAGGAGAAGTGAGTCGTTAGATTTCATTCGGAATGGAAAAAAGAAAAAGAAGAAGAAAAGGTGGATTTATTAGGGACGTTGCTATTTTTATGTACATGTTGAATCATTTTACAATTTGGGCAGGAACAAATCAACCGGATTCCCGAACTTAATAATTCAAGAAGAAAAATTTCTTAGACTGTCTTTAAAAATGGACTACTATTAAGGGTTTTTAAAAACAGACTCAGGTTAGGAAATAAGCCGGTTGTGATTTGTGAATCATCAATTTATTTTCATTATTCTTCCAGTTATTGTGGACTAAACGGTCAATGGGTTCTTAAGTCAACTTTTTTTTTCTATCTCTTTTCTTGGCAAATCAATAAAAACTTGGCAAAAATGACTCTCTATCCTAAAAAAACCTAAAAATAAAAATAACGCGAAATCTGTACTTTCGGTTATGGATGTCTAGGAAGAAAATTTTTCTTTCTAGTGACTTCCTAGACACTAGACTTCCTGTAGTGTGTTTCTTTAAAAAAAATCTGCTTTTCAAAATTAATTAATTAATTAATTAATTAATTAATTTTTGAAAACATTTTTTTTTCAATCATAACTTGAATTTGGTGATAATTTTATGAAAATGGGACTAATTTCACTCAAACTCAATATAATTACCTAATTAGTTAATAATTAATGAATTAATTTTTGAAAAAAAAAAAAAAAAATTTCCAATCATAACTTGAATTTGGCGATAATTTTATGAAAATGGGACTAATTTCACTCAACCTCAATATAATTACCTAATTAATTAATTTTTGAAAAGAATTTTTTTCCAATCATAACTTGAATTTGGCGATAATTTTATGAAAATGGGAAAATTAAGTTAATTAGTCATAATTACCTAATTACATAATTAATTACCTAATTAGTTAATGAAATTTAATCGGGATCACGTGAAGATTATTTGGTTAAAATTTGGTGAAGATCGGACCGGTAGTAAGCCCGTAGCACATTTTTGCAAACTTTAGACAGACATATCTCCGCCATTTTGTCGAATTTCAAAAATCGCTCTTGTCACTTTCAAGATAACCACGAAAGGAAGATTGTGTGAAAATTTCGTGAAAATCGGATGAAAATTGTGGCCGTGAAGTGTTCCGATAAAAAAAGGCGACGGACGGCCGGCACCACAGACAAAGTCATATCCGGCAAAGATCAAAAGTCAGTTTGACCCTAGGGGGTCTGGAAGACCCTCCCCCAAAAACCCGAATCCGACGGTAATACAATAACTTCTCTTTGAGAAAGTTAAAAAACAGAAAATTGAAGAACTAGAAAAAAAAAACTGTTTTCTCGGTCCAAAAGGAATTCACAACCATTTATATTAGTTTCGGACCAATTCTTAAGACTTGGCGTCTTCGGAGAATTTTGAATTAAGCTGCGGCTTTGAAAATAACAGGGAGTGAAAAGACGTAAAACCTTCAATCCTTTTGGGCTTGGATCCAAATTGCGAGTAGAAAATCATAAAGCTGAATCGTCTTAAACCCAACCGGGAGCTCTATTTATAACAAATTCACTGATATCAGCAATAAAATAACAGGAAACCTTAAAAAAAATTCAACCAACGACCATAATTTTTGAACCTTACAATCACTATAATTTAGATATACCCAACCTGTGACGTAATAAACATTTTAACAGCGAGGATGTATTTTAGCATAGAAATGGTCTTCTTGTTTAAGTGGTTGTTTATCAATGAATAAAACAATGAATGGTCTTATTTTTCCTGTACATATCTTTTAGGACTCCCTAACAAGGGAAGCCAAGCGAAATATGTACTTATTCAAAGTGAAGCTTACCTTTTTCATTTAAAACATCCCATATTTTCTCACTCGTATTGTTTTATGTTTCCTTTCAAAAGAAGTAATTTATTCCATCCTCTTGTTTTTTTTTCATCTTCGTCGGATTTTCTCGTTCAAAAATTCATGCGAGGCTAATACGTGGCTAAATTAATAAACGATAAGAATACGTGTTGCGTAAAATTGAATGTTTGTCTTAATTAGGGTTTTGAAGAAATTTTTATAAAAAATTTAAATTAAGGAGTTTATATGAAAAAGAAAGACAACCCACTTCCTAAATTATGGAGGTGTTAATTTTGAATCAAAAATTTAAAACCATTAAGGGTGGTCTAGAGGGTCAAAAGATGTAATAAGAAAAAAAATGGATAATTAACTTTTTTCTTGCCGTTTGGTTATTCGAAAGGTCTCAAGGTGTTTCAAGATCTGATTGTACGTGATGGCAAAGGTTGAGCGTAATTGAGTGTTCTTCGTTTTATTTATCTATAGAATTCCAACACATAAATTTTTTAATTTTTATACAGCACGAACTGGTAAGAAAAACTTTTTTTTAAAAAGCGTATAAAACGAAAGTCGTATTTTTTGTCGTAGAACTCTTGTGGTGTGTAATTTTCTATGTTTTCGTGTAGGTTTCGACTTCCTTTTTAAGAAAATTATTACACCAAACAACTTGGGGCCTTTACAAGAGCGTCTTAAAAAAATAGTGGTCCCATTAACGTTGGAAACTGCCTTCTCCGACAAAAACGGGCTCTGAATTTTTGCCCCGTTACGATCCCATCAATCCGAAGCGAGTCACGTTCGGATGTGTATCAGTAAAGAACGCAGTAGCCCGAAGAATAAAAAGAAGACACTGGAGGACACCAAAAAACGAGTTATATTCTATATTCTCCATTTTTTTCCTGAAATGAAATCAATCTCCGTGAACGATCAATTAATACTTTTATGGTAGAATTCGTTAGCGCCAAGCTTTCTTTCTTCCAAGGCTCTTTTTTTATCGGCACTTCAAGAAAGAGGAAAAACACAAGATTTACACCAATTAGAGGATTTTTTTATTCAAGTAACCATTATAATGAAATTGAAAAAATGTCAAACTTCATGTTTGATTCCTAAAAAAAATCAAATAGTTGGATTTCAGACCCAGGACAGGAGTGGACTGGGACCTTATGTGAGGGTGGGTTTTCGTTTATTGTCATTGAATGAAAACAATATGAAGGTGTCCTGACAGGATGACAGGGTCACTTCTTGTCAAAAGTGGTCTAAATATGAATGAAAAGTATCTTTTCTTGTAAAAAGGGTCAAAATCAGGCTATAACAGTCCATTTTTGTCAAAAAGTTTAAAAACCTGTCAGAAAAGTGTATTTCGGGGGCCTCCGTGGTGTAGTGGATAAGGTGTTAGAATTATAATGTTTACATTCTTAATCCTCTACATCACGGGGGTCCTGGGTTCGATTCCCAGGCTGGGAAGGAATTTTGTTCCTCTAACTCAGTCCCTGGTTTGTTCTGGCTGCTCTTTACGAGTTAGCCCATTTCCCGGGCGCCTAGGCATTATGGCGAGAGCCCCCGCCTTGGGCCCAATGTGTTCCCCTTATGAAAATAGGTATCGATTACCACAATTAAAAAAATGTATTTGTTTATAAATAAAAATAATAATAATAAATAAATAAATAAAAAAAAGTGTTCAAAATTTAGCTGAAAAGGGTTTTTTCTTATCAAAAACGGTTCAAATTTATTCTAAAAAGGGTCTTTTCTAGTCAAAAAGGGACCAAAATCTGTCTGAACTGTCTTTCCTTATCACAAAGGGTTAAAATTTGCCTGAAAAGTATCTTTCCATGTACCAAAAGGGGCAAAGTCTGGGTGAAAAGTGTCTTACCTTGTAAAAAAGGGGTCGAAATCTAGCTAAATAGGGCCTTTTCTATTGTTAAAAATAAGTCGAATTGGTCTTAAAGGGGTCTTTTCTTGTCAAAAGTGCCAAAATATGCCTGAAAAGTGTTTTTTCTTGTCATAAAGGGTCAAAATCTGGCTAAAAATTTTCTTTTATTGTTAAATAAGTTCAAAATTCTACTATAAAGAGGTCTTTTCTTACATAAAAAAGCTGAAAATAAGGATAAAAAGGGCATTTTCTTGTCAAAAAGGGGTCCAAAAGTGTCCGAATGTCCCTAAATACCCCCTCTCATCACTTCCCCCAACCTTCCCTTTTTGAGACTGAAAATCTAATCGCCTGTTGGACTGACCGGACTGCTCCGATAGAACTGAAAATGAACGTGAATTGAATTTGGATAAATTAGTATAAGCTCGCGTGTTGTTTTTAAGTTCAAATTCATCAACAGAAATCGAAATGTCCAAGAGATAAAGAATCGGGAGACAAATAGCCTCGGATGAGAATTTATGTTCGTATTCGGATTCAAAACGGTAAAGATCGGAATCGAAGTGTCCCTTGAGGGAATCGGAGGTTTCACACCTTAAAAAGTACCCACTTTCGGGTGTTCCGATCCTAATCTAAGGCTCGCTCGTATCGGGGTCAGTTTTTTCTCCAGTGGTCCTCCTCTCTAACGAGCCCCTTTGGGAATTTTAATGGAGTTTATTGCCGAGGTCCTTTAAGTTTCGGCGGGGGACTTGTTAGCCTCGGGGACAATGCTCGGTAGCATCGACATTCTTTCGTAACGAACCGTACGAGAATAAAAAAGATCTTTTGTTCCAACAATTTATTTCGAAAAACAATTTTCAAACTTGAAGAAACGACGGAAATATTCTTCGCACTCTTCGACCTACGCGAATTCCGTCATGTGTAGGCAGCGCATGACCGTTTTACAAATTACCATCGAGGAAAAGTAGATGTGCATTATTTGCGGAATTAATTACATGTTCGACTGGAAATAATGGAAAGGCGTGTTCGTTAGTCTGGAATTTTAAATTAGTACAAATATTTCTTTTCTTTAGTCCATTGGGAAACTAGTTCATTATCTAAATATGTCTTTTACTGCACAGTAATTATTTTGCAAACTCTTCTACCAAAATTTTCAATTATTTGTTGGCATTCTCCGCAATAAAGTTGAGACAAATCTTTTAATACTTATCCTTATCACCCAATTATAGCTGTTAAATTTTTTTTCAAGTTTATCTTTGATGCATTTTTTCATTCAATGGCCAAAAGCAGTTTGAAATCACGATAAAATCTGCTGTCTTAATAGCTTTTTTGAAAAAAACGTGTTTACTTTGAACTCGTTCAACGGCCGGTGAATCAAGAAGAAATGGGGACGGATGAAAAAAAGAAAGAAAGAAAGAAGAAAGAAAAAATCCGACAGCTTCAAAGGGCGAAGAACGAGAATCAGGAGACATTTCCACTGGCATTTCGATAAGTCCCACTTTACCTTTGAAAGTTCACAGCTGCCGCCTGGGAAAATCAAACTAATAAAAAAAGTCCCTTCCTTTATGAAATTCAGCAGAAGGATTTTTATTCTATTTTTGTCCTAGTTTGAAAAAATTAGCTTTCTCGATTGAAGTGGGGGAGAAAAAATTTTTAAGACTGAAGATGGTAGGTAAATAATTATACCGAAACTAGTCCAGAGATTTTTGATTGATTTTTTTCCTTCCAACCCCTTGTAGAGACCAAAAATTTCAAATGGATTAAATGAATAGAAATTCTTGTTGTGAAACTCAGATTTCGAACAGTCGAAAATATTTAATTAAAATTCATCAAGTGCGGATTCTAATCGAAATCGATATATAAGAAAAGATTAAAAGACGATAAAACGGTTCAGAAAAATAAATTAATTTCTTCTGACTAATAGAGAGCTTAAAAAAAATTTGTAACGAGAAATCCGCCTTTTTCTATTATCTTCTGAATTAAATAACAATAAATAAAAAACAAAACTTTTACTGTTAAGCAATTAAAGGAAAAATTTTGTCGAGATGCTGACTCATTTTTGGTCAAAATCGACACTTGCTTCGTGTGGGGTAATTCGCAAGACAGGTTTTCGCATAAAATAATTAATTTACGGCGTCGTTTTAAGTGAACGACAACTTTTTTATATAAAACGTTTTCCGCGTAGTTTTTCCCACGGTTGTAAACTTTAATAAGTCATAATGAAAAGTGAAACTCATCATTTTACGTTTTTTAAGATTTTTATTAAAGAACGGCAAGCGTATGCGTAAAAGGAGGCGATTAAAACCTAAGTCATGAAAGAACGTGTTTGAAAAAAAAATTAATAAATAGGAGAGGGCTATTTGTTTCTTTTTGAGTGAGACTTTTTTTCCTTACTCGTGAACACGTCGATCTCGGTTGGCCTTTGGAGCGAGAAGGTAACGTACGGGAGCGGTGAAAGAAATCCATCACTATCATCTCAGGGGCTTGATAATTACCGAAATGTTAATATCGTGCCCTAGGTCTCACCGCATGGTTCCAGTTCACCTCTTTTTCATTTTTTCCTTTTTAACGTGATTAAACGTTTAAGGCTAACGATCCCCAGGCTCCGATTAATTTGAGATACCACCGAATTCCTTTTTTGTTCTTTTTCAGACTTCTTCATCGGAGTTCTTCAAAGCAAATAAAAATAGTTTAAAAAGGAATGCTTTTTCCAACCGGGCAATTTGAACCCTAAGAGGATGAATCTGTGGAATCGCGATGACGATCTTTCAAGTGCGGACGTTTCGAAATTACTTAATAAGGCTAATTTAGGTACGACACGTGCTCATGATGTATCTAATGGCGTAAATGCCATCACCAGCCACTTTACACGAGTCTTCTCGAACCTTTTTTTTCTGGCATTTTGACTTTCAATGGCGAAACGGTAAATATTCATTGCCTGATTATCCTTGAACGTGTCTCACAATTGATGGAGTCAGTTCCTTGTCAAGTACTTGGTTTTAATATATTCAACTATTTAATTAAACAAAGTCGATTATTAAATCTTTTGTCTCCCGTTAATTTCTGCATGTTGCAACTTTCTATCGGAAAGGGTCGTTTGTCAATCATTTTGGCCATATGTTAATTTCGAAAAAAAGAGGATCCTTTTTTAATAAGCAAAAAATATTCTAATGGGCCGTGTTGTTTTTTCTGTGACCAAATGTAGACTTAAAACTCGACTCGTGGAATGTTTGTTAATAAGGGGGTCCCCCTTTAAATAGATCCCATTAGCAAATTGCAGGCTTCAAACGGCGCTATACAAGGCTGATGAATGAGAAGGAAAAAATGGCCAATTTCGCAACAACAATGTAAAAATCTGAGTTGCACAATGGTTTATTATTTTAAATGGTCAAATTCAGAAATGTGGTCGAAATGTTTTGGTGTTTAAGTTCAAAATATTTGAGGGACAATGCGATTAAGAAGTTGTTTGAAACGAGCTGCAATTTTTCTCGCCTTCAAAGGCGAATTCCCTCGCGAATGGGCCCTCGAGTTGAAATTAATGTGCGGATCACTCGTTTCCAAAACCTGTATTTCGGCCCCGAGTACATCGAAGACGATTCGGACTTTGCGGAAAAATTATGTTTATTGCTCGAGCCATTTGACACCTTTCCCCCGTCGTTTTCGGAACGACGAGGACGTTTCCCTGGTTAATTTTATTTCGTACGAAACGGCCGTTTCTCATACCAGGATTCTTTTCCCACACGTTTTACGAGTTTTGAAAACATTAGCATCACAAATAAATTGGATAAAGGAAGGATTCGAACATAACGTGAGCATTTTAATTGCCTTGTTGACAAGGTTGAAAGAAAGGTAAGCATTTTGCATAGAATAAAATGTTCGAATCCATGAAATGCTTCGTGGTAGGTTTCTTTATCGACAGGACCACTCTAACCGAGTTAGCACACAACAAAAAGTATATACCTCCTAGTGTGATTTTTGGATGATTTTGGACACTTAAAAATTACATCTGTTTTTAAACTTTACTGACTCAAACAAAAACTTTTTTACTTAAAACAAAAACAAATTTGCGATAAAATGTCGAGTTATTTAGAAAAGGACGATTCCGAGTATTCAGAAAGCACTGATGGTTCTGAGATTCGCCCGGTCGGCAAGTTCGGCCTTCACAAAAGCGTCGGGCGTCTAAGCTTGAGAGAGCTGACTAAAAACTACGAATACCTCAACTCACGTTCGAACATGTCAAACGTCCAAGACGCGAAAGAATACGGCGACACGTTCCAGTCGACAAGCGACGACTGCGACGGTCTCGAATCCGAAAGTCAAATCGACGAGTTCTACAACGCCGAATGGGAGTACGAAGCGGAAAATGTCGACGTCAGCTACATCGAAAGCGACGACGACCTCGGAGCCGAACCTCAAAAACTCGACGATTTTCGTTCCCTACGAAATTTAACGAAAGCCGACTACAACGTCGAAAACGAAATTGCAAACTTCGACGACCCCATCGCCTCAGAATACCTAAAACGACCCGGCACAACACCAGTCTTTGGATCACAACATACACACGAAAAAAGAAACTTCTAGACTTTTGTAACACAACAAAAATAAATCACAAACACTCATTTTGAATTTCTATTTCTAATAACAAATAAAAACATTAAAAAATTTAGGACAGATAAAGTAGTTGTGCCAACGTTTGTCATGTTGTTCGCCCATGCTCAACCTGTTCGTGGGTCGAGAACTCCAAACGAAATATGAATCGAAATATAACGTTTGTTACTAAAATTTCAAGCACGTCCGATCACTTTTCACCGAACCAAATTTTTACTCATAAAAGCATTTTAGAATGAAACACGAATATATGTATAAGCCTCTAGCCTGGGAGCCGCCGTGACAACCACCTCAATAGCCTAATTTCCTACGGAAATCCGCTAAAACTGTTTTTCCCGCTCCAAATTCACTATTTTGGACGACGTTTTGTGGGTTGCCTATTGTTTCATAGGTAGAGCAGAAGAAGGTATCATCATCTGCTATAGGTGACATGATGGTCCGAAATTAAAAGACTGTCTTCAGGTCAATTTGAGGAGTCCATGCTGAAGGAATCGTTTTTCTATTTCAGAAAACAATAATTGTTACTATTAGCAGCATAGTTTTAATGAACTCTTTGAACTTGTATTTATGCCAAAATAAATTCTACTTTCTCTACAATAAAAAGTTCTAAAACGGTATTGATAATTTAAGGGACCAATTAAATGTAATTTTATATTCAAGCCCATGAAGGTTGGGTTACAGTGATGGGAGATAAAAAAAGAAAGAACAAGTCCTAAAACGCATTTTGTTTTTATTGTGACCCATCCGTGTGATACTGATTGCCCTAACGATGCCTAACTTGTCTTCAAGACGTATATTGTTCGTTAAGATGAAAACTTGCAAATTCGATCGGACCCAAGGATCTCGAATGAGGAGTAAGTTATGGGACTTGTTATTGTCCTCCCAAATAAAGAATAAACTGCTTCTTTCACCAAGAAAAAAAAAGGATCCAGTTTTTCTGGCTCCGTGCATTCGGCTTCCGTATCTTTAAATTCCGCTGCGATTTCGGACTGCATTCTTTATTTACGAGTTCAACTTTTTATCGATACGAAAAAAAAAATGGACTAGAACGTTTCACATAATATAACCATTATCTCCATCTGTTTCTTGTCGGAACTGCCTTCGAGGTAGTCGCCTAGCATTAAAATTTAATATTCAATCTGAACCCAAAAGGGACCCTTGTTTTCTAGCGTGTCACATAAAAAGCGTTTTACACCCGGTTCACATCGCCATCATCTGTTATTTTACGAGATGTTTATCACCACATATTTAAAATGCATATAAAACCTCAGCTATTTAACTCTGGCATACTTTTTTTCGATTTTGGAATTTTCGAAACAACTTTTTTTCCTAGTTCTATTCAAGTTAGGAGCTGAAATCGGAGATTGAGTATCCGATTGTGATCTTATCCATTTAGAAAGTAAAGGCGCTAATAAAGTTTTTAGCTATCATCCTAGATTAGCAGAAAATGTTGTTTTCAACTTCCAAAGTGAAAGTGAGCATAACTTCTGAACTATGAAATCATCGTTGAGGATCTCGCTACCAAATTAAAGGTCATCACTTATCACACCATCAACAAGTTCATCACATTCATATTTCCAATCGTTGAAGAAGGCGTTTTTAAATTTTCATGACATGATATTGAAATCCAGGCAGACCTGGAGGAATTGATTGTTACTCATTGAGTTTTTCCCATTCATGATGCCTCCCACGATGGTAATGGTGCATAAATCGGAAATAATTGTCTTTTTTCGTTATTAAACTATGTCATCTACATATTCAAAAGAGGAATAAATATCAAATTTTATGCAAGCACTTAAAAAGCTTTCGACGGGAGCATATTTTAAAAGCGGACGTCGAAAGTAAGCAAATTACGAAAGGATATTCGGATGTCAATTTATTTTTTTCTCCTTCCTCTCCATCAACTTTCCGTTTCTCGGGTCACGCTAAGCATCAATAACTGTTGAAGGCATAGTAAACAATCGTGACTGGGCTTTATAGCAAATGGATTGAAAATCGTCTTAAGTGAAGAAAGAAGAATATCGCCGAGGGAAACAAATATGCAAACATTGACAGTTCGTGTCGCCGGCCGTTTTGAAACGGGCCTCGCGTCGTCAAATGGATCCGTGCCGGTAAATTATTTTCGCCGTGCGAAAATATCAAACGAGTGCCACATTGCGGAGTGGCCGTAAATTTTATTTTAATGCCTCAAGACAAAACGCACTACATACATCGCGCTCGTGTTTTACTTGGCACTTTCCTGTCTTCAAGTTAATCTTTAAATGATTTCATCATGTTTTTGCATTCAACAACTTCCACAAAAGGAAGTTATACACCATCGATTTTTGGAAGAGGCTAAGGAGACACCCCACGGTCAAGAAGACCCTTGTTCTTTTTGGGCATGGCTTTTTATTAAATTTTGGGAGGAAAAACCGACATGACATTATAATTTGTGTTATTAAAGACCATAGAAATTAAAAGAAACACGTTTAATTTAAAACTTGCCGGATACAACGAAGAAACAATTTAAAATGTTCAAAACAAACCAATTCAGTGCTCTTCTCTCAAGATTGACATAGAGAAGCTACACCTTCAGGAACCCATTAATCAACCTCTAATAGAAAAAGAACCTTTTTTAACGAAACCAGTTTTCTTTTCGGGTTCGCTCATAGCTTTTAATTACAGGTCGAAAAACGGCCATTGTGACAAATTGGACGCTAAATGTCGAGAAAGGAAGAAAAGAGCCGAAAGAATTTTTTAATACGTACGACTTCGAGGTAATTAATCTTTTCAAAATACGTGCGTTGAATTTCAATTCAGAAACAATAAAAGGCAAATTTTTTTTAATATTTAAAACGTTTCGAATACTTTCGGTTGACTGAATCTAAACAAGATATCTTCAAATGGGATCTAATGTATGCAAATTAAAAGACAAAAAAGGACGGTGGTACCAAGTCTGAGAAGTAAAAAAACGAAATGTTTTATGCATTAAGTTGTTCGCGGATCCATTGGAGGGTGGCGAATAAATAGAGAGGGGAAAAAAGAGGTTTAAAGACAAGAGTTGGTAATTAACACTACGTTTGAGTAATTAGCATGTCTGCGACTTTGATGGTCCCGATCTCTTCCACGTCACACAAGAAGAAGAGACAAAAATCCATTCGGCAAGAATACTGATTTAGACTCAAGTTGACGAGTTTGTTCATGGAAGAGAAAAAAAGATCTGGTCTGGTCGTTGTGGAGAGGAAGCCCCAAAAATTGAATTTTCTCCAAGGGTTCTCAATGTACACTGCGACTAAATACTCCTTCTCCACATCCCCGAGCCACCTCCCCCATCATCATTCCTCTTCGACTCTCCCCCACGTCCTCTATTACAAATCCCCATTGACCACCTAACCTCCCCAAACATTCCACCACCCACCACTTTCCCATCACCTCCCCAAAATCCCTGGAACAGTCGAACACCTTTCACTACTCTTCTGTCACCTTCCCTAGCCTCCTGGATCTACCACCAAGTTCCCCAACTCCCACCACTCATTCATCACCTCCTTGCCTCTCCCCCTCACCCCCCACCACCTCTCCCACCCTACCACAGCTTTCTGCCAAACACCCACTACTCCCTACCCCATTATTCTCCCATCTCCTCCCCTTCCCTCCTTGGCCCTCACCCCACCTACCCCAAAATCGAAACACCCTCCTCTCATCATTCATCACCTTCCCTCACTCTTCCCCACCCTCCTCAACATTCCTCCTCGTGCGAGATGAAAAAATTAACCCCCAGAGTTATCCTCCTAATCGACGACGTTTCTATTAGAAAAATGGGATAAAACGTTATTCCATTTATTTGCTCGTGGGCTTTGTTGAGTGGTGGAAACATTGTTAAAGACTACAAAATATAAAAGAGTTTAGCAATAAACCTTATTTTTATGCGAATAGTTTCTAGTTTTTATGTTAATTTCACCTTTATGTTTTAAAGAGGGGAGGTACTTTTTTAAATAATACTCGTGCACCTATTAAATTTTTTTATAAAGTGAAACGTTGCAATAAATTTAAGATTTTCAAATAATCCTTTTTACTGTTAATTTTCTAATCCGTTAAAGGTCAAAGAAATTTTTTCGCAACAAAAAAATCCTTAAGAATGTCAGATCGTTATAATTATATTTAAAAAAATTAATTGATAGTAAAATGAAAATAACTGGTCGCGAATCGTTTGGAATAAAGGCGAGACCTTTAATGAGGGGGGTCCGCAAGGAACGAAAAGACATGACACCTTTCTCGCCTTAATCTTCCCTTAATCTTCCACTTCAATCGGTAAACAATCGAGGGAGAATCGATGTAGCCGAGAAGGGGGAAAAGCGATTCAAAGATCGCGGATTAAATCCAGATCGCATTTTTAAAAAAACCCGATTAACTCCTTTTCGTAGAATAATAATCTTTGTAATTTAAAACTCAAAGGTGTGTCGCTAAGAAAATAAAATAAAACATTATTTTCAGTCTTGAAATCTTTTAATCCCTTATTTGTCATGTATGCAAATTTGAAAAAATTATTCCTTTTTAAATGCTTGAATCTTTTTCCACACACATTCTGTAGCTCGAGTTGTGGAATGTTGGGGGAGGGGTGGAGGAGGAGGAAATTGGGGTTGCTGGGAGAAGTTAGGGGAGGGTAAGGGAGGTGATGGGAGAATGGTGGGTGGTGGTAGAATGTTGAGGTGGGTAGGGGGAGTTAGGGGTCGTTGTGTGGTGAAGAGGGAAGGTTCCCGGACGAGGGAGAGAGTCGAGGAGGTGATGAATGAGTAGGATATGTGAGGAAGGGGTATTTAGTGAAGATTTCAGTAGAGAACCCATTTTTTCAGAACGTTTTGGGGGATTCCTCCCATAACTAGCAGACTTTTATAATTTTGGGAAATTGGATTCATCTGCTATTTTAATCGGGAAATCGAGCTTCTCACAACAATTAAAGTCTCGAATATTAATTATAACTTCTTTATGAACTTTTGAACATTGAAGGCCAGCGGTGCGATTCATTAGACGAAGAGAAAGAAGGTGAGGTTGTGGAATGCATTCTCAGGTGACACTATCTTCACGAATCAATTAATCAAAGGAGTTGTTGAAGAAGAAAAGAGGAGAGTAGGCTCATGAATATTCATACTTTATCATCTGGTTTTCAATACCTTACGTTTAAATTAACAGTTCCATATTATTTTTTTAAATATACTATTAACAAAGGAATCAACTTATGACAAAAAAAAATTGGCTTATAGGGAAGTCTTTTAGTTTTTCGTTGAACAGGTGAATGAGGAAAGGTGTATTTGTGAGTGTCTGGCGTTTCCTTCTCTACAAAGTTCTATCGGAGTGTCACGTCCGAAGGGGTAGATCTCTTTGGCCCGATATAGACCGCGAACTCTCCTTGTTAATTGTATGCATAATATATTGCAGGGGACTCTTCGATAGCTTCGGGCACCGGGTAACCTGTTCCGGACCCGCAAGGGGGGTGATAGATGAACAGCGCACTCCTTCAATTCACTACTACTACAAATGAATGGCTCTTTCTCCCTTATACGAGTCTCCTGATTAATTGTGAATATCTGCCCAACCTAAATAACTTCAGACCTTTAGATTTCCTTTTCAAGCTCCCCGCAAACTGATTTTGCTTTCTTCTCTAAGTAATCACGTTTTAAAATACCATGGAAGAAATAAAATATATAGGTCTCTAATCCCGGAGCTTCCATCGCGTCTACCGCAATAGCTTCATTTACTTTGGAAATCAGCTAACAAAGAAAGAAATAAAACCTTGACATGAAAAACCAAGGAATTTGAATTTTTCAATTGATTGCACCTGTTAGCTCTAGCGCCTACGAAGTTCCAAGTATACTAAGCTGTACATACATGAGTGTGTTGAATGGTTGGTATAAACAGGAGCATTTATACCCCCTGCCACCATGCCTCATTCTCCTGGGGTTAGTAGAGCATAAGTATAGAATATAAATTTGAAATAGTTTAATTATACTCTAAAATAAACAGATGCACGATTGAAATGAATTAAATTCAAAAAGTTTATGTCGAGATGTTCTAATTATTGGGAGGGGGCCGAAAAAGTGTGAGGATGGAAGCGATCACGAAATTCGACTCTGCGATCGAATTCGACGACGTCACGCTCTACAATACCGCGTACAACATGAGGCTTTCCAAAATGGAACATCTCGCCGAACTAAAGCCATCGAAGAAGCGCAAAACGAAGTCATCGAAATCGGTCAACTTTTGCCATTTCGTCGAAGTGATCGGCTATTGGTTGGACGACAGCGTATCGAGTCCGCCCAAAAAGAGATACTTCAGGTCGAAGAAGAGACTGGCGAAATATTTGAGGTCGAACGTCTTCAAAGATGACATCGCCGACGATGAGGTTAAGGACACGAAGAAAAAGAAGATCACGAAAAGCGACGAGATCCTCAGGAAGGGACGGACATCGAGCAAAAACGATCTTCAGACGTCTCAGAGCTCTTCGAACGTGACGGCATCTCCGAAAAAGAATCGCCTCCGAAGAAGGAAGACGAGCAAAGCCAAAAACAAACCGAACCCCCCCTTCGAAAATCGCCAAGAACAAAAAATTTAATAATTACATAGCATCTGACGACACATGTTTGTCTACATTCACAAAAAAAAAAATCTTATTCAGACCTCAAAAACCTCCCTCACCACCCATGGTACCGGCAAGGACCTCTTCATCTAAGGTTATCGCCTTTTGTAACACCTAAAATGGCTCCTATTCAAGTTATGGGCTTTAAATCGAATAACTTACTCCAAATAGTAATTAATCGGTTACCCATACCACCCTCCCTCACGGAGATAATGAAATCTTTGAAGTGTTTATGGCCGATTGAAAATTAGCGGGTTGAAAGGAAGACATGGGTGTGGTCCTCCAGTCTGTGAAAAGGGCGGGCAAATGAATAACTTATTGAAAGCTACGTTTTTATCTCTGGAGAACTTTCATCCCTGAATACCAATCGTTAGCAATGCGAAAGGAAAGAATTTAAAATTATCTCAATACTAATTTAATATATATTATGCCTGATACAGAAATTCTTTGTTTATCTACACGTGCTCGAAAAATATTACTTCAACAGTCCCTAGATACCCTGTCTCAGGTTACCTCATCATCGTCGCTCACGTGATGGATCGAAATATGTATGTATATCGAAAACCAGATTGGTTCTCAGCTCAATTTTATTTTATCATGAAAATCGTCAAATCAAGAGCATTCACGGAATTGATCGTAGTAGTTTCAATTTGTATAGATCCTCGAAAAATTCGGCTTGATAAAAAAAATGAAGGAGAACGCATCGAATCGCCTTTTTATGACATAGGAAAAGGGAGGAGATGATACATATCATGAAATGGGTCATAAACCGAAAGGCGAAAAAAAAACCAAGCCAAATACAACATTTCTTATTAGTTCAACACACATGACACAAGTTAAACATATTAAAAAGCGGCCGTGAGGTGTTGTATTCTAGCATCATGTGTCACCGGCTTTACTCTGTACACGCGTCATCAATGGAGTCATGCATCGCGTCACGCGTGATGGTAGGTTTCTTCCAGTCATCAACGGTTATACTCTCAGGGGTACAGAGAAGGCAATTCTTTTGCAGGTCAAAATTCTCTGCAGACTGGACTGTTAGGACATTTTTGCACAACTATCATTCTAAATCATGCTTGTCAAATCGATCATCCTACTAAAGTTGGAAAAAAGGTTTCTGATAAATTTCAGGTATAAAGTGAAGCTGTTGCCTTTTTTTTTTTTTGTAATTCTACATTGACAAATATTTGACCCATTGCCAATGAGGAGGGATACATGATCATGACTGCTAAGTAGTTTTATTAGTAGTTTTTATTATTTTAACTAAAAATGTCCAGGAATAGAATCCGAGTAAACAATTCAAAATAGATATTTTTTTTATTAATCAATACATACCTACTTCAATATACAGAGCCAAGTCAAATGTGGCATAGAATTAGAAACTTCCATTTGCGTAAATAATATAATAAAAGAAAGTAAAAAATTGAGCAAACTAATGGAATGTTGTAAACTTAATTTACCTCCAAACAGACAAAAAGAGAAATTTTCAGTCTCGAAAAAGAGGGAAGTTCAACCAGCAGTAGTACAGGTACTGCCAAGCATGGTTGTAAGGTAATCCTACAATATTCTTTGGAATAGGTGAAAATAATTGTAATTTATGTAAATATTTAGTTTCCTTCAGAGAAACCAAAAAAAAGTGATTTAAAAACAAATAAAAACAACCGCAACCAAGTATTTAAACAAATCAGCTAAAATCGGTAACATTAAGCGTCAACTTCTATCATTGCTGAAGGACTTGGATCTGAAAATCCGCAGGCAGGGCATTCGAAATTTGGATCTGCCAGTCTATTAGCCTAAAACATAAAAATTAACTTTTGAAGGTAGTAAAATGGGAAACTTACTGCAAGGCAATAATGGCAAAAAATATGAGAGCAGCCCATGTTTCGAGCGAGAATTGGAAACATTTGACAGACAGGACATCTCGTGTCTTTGTCAAGAATGTAGTTTCGGTCGATGGCCCCTTTAGGCTTTGAACCAATCATTTTCCGTATCATTCTTTTCATAGAATGATAATTCAGTAATGGTATTACTAAAACAAGCAGCTCCTGATAATATTAATAAATAAATAAATAAATTTAAAAGTGGAAATCGACCAAAGATGGACCAAAGAGACTGTTATAAATGTTAGATATTTACGATAAAATGGGGAAAAACTATGGAATTAGACAAACTGAGGGCATGGGAGATTGCTAAACATAGCAATATTGTTAAAAATAATAGAAAAAAAAAAAATCTTACAATTAATCCATGCCAGAGAAGTTCACGAGTCATAAATGTATAACCGATGCTTCTGTCGGAGGGTTTCATTGTTGTGACGGGATTCATTCTTAAAAACCTTTCTATGAATGTTGAAGCGCCACCTTTCCTCAAAAAAATCACAAATGATATCACATTCAGGATGTTCACAACAGTTTCGACTCTCTGGACCAGTAATAATGCCTGAAAAATAAATAAATAAAAAATAAACACACCGGGCAGACAGACCTTTTCAGAAAGTTCAGAACGGTTTAAACGGTTCAAGATAAAGACAAGCCGCTCCTTAAAATACGAAGCTCCAATTTTCAAAATTCCCAAAATTCTCAGTTTGTACAAAGGAGTCGTCCTTTCGTATTTCAAATGAAGAAGCCTCTGGCCAAAAGTTGCGAACGTTTTTTCCACAGAAAGCTAAAATTTAAAAAGGCAAAATACATAAAACAGTAGAGTGACATAATAAAATTAGTGGTAGAAGTAAGCCGTAAGGCTAGATTCAGTTTTTAACTCCAAAAGTCGTCAGTCATCACTTTTCAGCCTAGCCATACCAGAGATGGGCATTACTTTGGTAACCCCATAATTGCAAATACGTTTTCAAACAACAATTACCCAGTAATCGCAATAAAAGAGCAAAATCTAGGGCCCCTGGGGGTCAACAAAAGATCAAGCATCAAGATAAAAAGGTCGTAAAAGAATAAATTTAGTTGAAACGGCCTCAGTATTCATAAAAGACCAAAACCCATGCTAAATAAGGCCCTTTTTGTCTTAAAGGAATAGTATTCAGTTAAAAGGGCCTTTGGTGTCCAGAAATGGTCAAAAATCTAGCCTAAAAGGGTCTTATTGGTCTTGTGGCGGCTCCAGCGCCACATGTCCAAAAACCATATGATTCAATTCAAATCCTAAATTCAGTTACAATAAAATCTTTAACACACACAACACATTTATACATTTCTTATAGAGATCCTCTATAAGAGATGCTCGCTGGAGCCGCCACAGACTCATAAAGATATACTATCTAGAAATGGCCACTAGTGCCTAAAAAAAGGATAAAACCAACCTAAAAAGGGCCCTATTTGTCTTGAAGGAATAGTGTATAGTTAAAAGGGCCTTTAGTGTCCAAAAATTATCAAAAATCAAGCTAAAAGGGGCCTTATTTGTCATCAAGGATAGCATCTAGTAATGAACACTAGTGCCTAAAAAAGGATAAAAACCAAGCTGAACAGGCCCAATTTGCCATGAAGGAATAGTATCTAGTGAATGAATAGAATCTAGTAATGGCCACTATTTGTGGTAAAAGATTAGTAAAAGTCAGAAGGTCCCACAGTGCCTAAAAAGGATAAAAACAAGGTTTTTAAAAATAAAGTAATCGAAATCATTGACCCTCACGATTAAAATAACAGTTATGTACTCTTTATGTTACAATCACTACTACAGTAATCGTAAGTTACTTATATCAATTAATGAAAATATTTACCATCCATAAAGCACTTTTGATGATAGCATCGATTTCGGGTTCAAATCGTGTAGTGAGTCGAGTCTAAAACATCATTCGATGAGATAAAGATTTTAAATAAATTAAAAATCAAGTTTTTACCGGCAAGTAGCTGATGATGGTCTGAAATTGAGCTTTCATCACATCATAAATCCCTTTATCGAGTTCATGAGCATCCCACTAAAAAATAGAATTTATTTTTTATCCAATATTTTATAAAAGATGGGTTGCTTTGTCGATTTTGGTGGTTTTCTATGCTTAGACGCTAAGAAAAAAAACAACAAAGAAATCCATTTTAAAAATTCTAAGCTTATAAATGAGTTGCCAGGGCTTTAAAATGCCAAAAATATTAGATTAGTTCCAAGAAAAAGTGAAATAAAAAGTGACAGTGTAAAGAATAAAAGCCTGAAAACGCAAGGGAGCCGCCAATAGATCTTGTAGTGGCTTCAAATGCCACAAACGAGTATGAATACTTTAAATCTGAATCCACTATCAAGGCATGAGAGACTATATAATGGACCTGGTTGGTACTAAAATAATAACCTAACATTATAATAGAGTGAGCAGTAGGGCAGCTCCACACCACGAGGCGAGCACCGAGGGATCGACACACCAAGCTAAGTTGATTACATTTATCAACCCTCAATCCACTAAGTTTTCATCATATCCAAAACTTAAATCCACGAATGAATAGCAACATGAATTCAGTTAACAACTTTATTGAAGAGAATTACCACAGAAACCCTGGAAGGAGTCAATTCATCTGGAACTGGAGATGCCATCATAAAGGACTTTTTCTTGTTAATAATATTAGTATTGTGTTAAAAGTCAAAAACTGTATTATTGTGTCAAAACTAACTAAAGGATCATGACTTCGAGAAATTTTAAGTAAGAAGTCAACAAATAGTAACCTCCACAAAACCTCTTTTTTTTCTTTAACTTGGTGCACAGACGGTGTCTTAACTTATGACGTCACGTTTCAGAAATTGATGTCACATCTGGATCGAGGTTCTCGTGAGTTTTGGGAGAAATTCCGGCCGTCCGTCCGTCGCATGATTTTTTGTCTGGCGATATTCTCCTATAAATTCTGACCCAATCTTTATGAAATTTAAACAAATAAAGTTCAATACATGATCTTGAAAATTAAATGACACAGGGGATTTTCGAATTTCTCAATAGATCTATACCTAATTATTTTAGGTAGATTTCTTTCAGAAAATCGACCTATTGTAATGGGGGCAGTGGTCTCAGGGCCTAAACCGTTCATCCCATGTCTTTCAAACTTACAAGTGATGTTATGGGGAAGGCTAAGAAAGATTTAAAGTTGGTTTGGATCAGCTGGGTGGAATGGAATCTAACCATCTGAAAGAAATCTACCTCTTTAGTCCTGCTGCCGCGGGACTCTTTTCAATGCAGTAATAGTGTATCACCGAAAAAAATATATGTATACACAACTTGAAATTTATCAGAAACCTTTTTTCCAACTTTAATCAGTAATCAGAGCCCTAGCAATTTAAATTGCATGATTAGGAATTGCTGGAATTGAGGAGGAATTGATGTAAGATGTTTAATAAAAGTGTATACAAATGCAATCTTTATTTTTTACAAATTTAAGTCAAAAAATTAGCTTTACAAAATTTTATACAAAGAATTGACTTAGCAAAAATTTTTACAAAATGGATGCTAATAGAAATATTTATTTTTTTTACAAATTTCTGTAAGCTGTACAAAATTTTTTACAAAAGGGATTCTTTTTCCATAGCTTTTTAAGCCTTTAAGAAGAGGAGACGATTATTTTCAACTCATCATCAGGCATGAGATAAAAATAACTACTTGTCAGAATCAAATTTTCTTTGCCATAAACTGATGATTCTTGTGTATTAAATACTCGAAAAGATTTGCTGGTAAAGGCAGCAATTTCTTCTCCTTCAATGTCCTGCAAAGAAAATGAGAATTTCGATTGAACTGCTTTTCGGTTGGATGAGACAAGCTTTAAGTAAATGCTTAGGTAGTTTTCTCCCTCGTCGCTCTTTTTTTTAGGATAAAGTTGTATGACCCATTTCTCTTTCTCAAAGTTTTCAGAACTTAAGGGTGGAGATGTAATGCAGGTGTCTTCATGAGAAAAGCTTATATTTTTCACTGTCCATTCAAAAGTGAATTCAGCAGTCGGTATGTCAGTCTGAGATTTCCGACGATTCACAAACGCTTTTACAATTTCACCCATACAGGAATTTGAGACTTTTAGTTCACTCAATGTTGTGTCTGGTGTTTCAAATTTATCAGCATGAGTGACAAAAAACTCGATTGTTTGTTTTTTCAAGTTCTTGGCAGAATAGAGGTCGCTGAGGGCGAGAATTTCGAGGCAATTTTCAACTGTGGTTTTCCTTCCGAGGATGCCTTCACACCATGATTTTAGATCTTGCACATCATATTTTTCCGCAGCCGCTAAAAGTTCTCCGGCGATATCTTCATCGTCCACTTTTCCAGTGTAAATGTAGCCCAGAAATTTCTCGAAAACTTCCGGTTTTAAGTCTTGAATCTCAACTTTGTTCGATTTTGATTCGCTCATCTCGCTTTTGAACATTGAGCAGAATACTGGACAACGGGCAGCAAGGATAATTTTATGAGCTTTAAAATCAGTGCCGCTAACAGAAATCGTTACATCGCTGAATATGGAATCGGTGTTGGCTCTATTCATGTCTTCAATAATAGAAGACTGAAGTTGCGGGACAGGCAGCAAATAAGTTGAGTTATGCGAATTGAGGCAGACTTTCAATTTACAAACAAGTCTGAGTTTGTCATCAGGAAGTTGCTGAAGTAGATCTTGCCTCAAAATAAATTGTTCCCATCCCCAAGCCTTTTTTGAACTATTATAATGTCGAGTTTGGCAGTGAATATTTAAGATTTCTTTACCTAGTGAATTAAATAGGAAGAAATGCTGAATGGCAACTAATTTCATTTCACAAGGGCTGAGATCCAAAAAAGCAGAAACGTGGTCTTTGGCTTCATCACTTGAATTGCCGTTAGGATAAATCCAGAACGTCCATTTAATAATATTTCCTTCCATTTCAATTTCAAATTCAGGCGAGGTGATGTATTCTCCTTTGATTTTCGGAATTGAGCTGAATTTCTCGATGGACCATTCAAACTGAAACTCCTCGACGATCAATTCCGTCATTGCTTTCGTTTTGTCGATCAACATCGTTCAACGCAATTCGAAAACCTTTACATTGAATAGGAATAAGTAACATTTTAAAACTTAGAGGTCGAATACGTACCGAAAATGTTGAGAATAGTAGAATATTCCGAATAAATGAGAAACGAGCCGAAAAACAATCCTTTGGCAAAAACCAAAAAGTAAGAACCCACGAGGTCTGAGGTTGTAAACAATCAACAGGTTCGAAAGAATCTTGCAAGTTGAAATACTATAACGACTGATACGTTATCAATGGATCAAAACAAAGCCGGATTTCAGTCCGGTAGCATCAGTAATTTTTCTGATATGCATTCAGGGGCGGATCCAGGGGGGGGGGGGATCGGTGGATCGCAACGGGCCAAAAAAATGGTGGGGGGGGGGAGGAAAAGAAAGAAAGAACACAAAATCCCCAAAATTCACGTTAATGAAGACAATTTTATAAAAGAATTAACCAAGCAAAAAATTAACAAAAGGCAAAATTAACAAATTAAAACCAATTATTCGTCAAAAAACTCGTCAATATGAATATTTTAAGGGCGACTTTTTCATCTAAAACTTCAAAATCAGGGTTTTAAGAGCCAAATTTTCGTCCAAAACCTTAAAATCAAAATTTGCAAAGCCAAATTTTTTCTCAAAAACCTCAAATTCAAGGTTTTAAGAGACATTTTTTCGTCATAAGCTTTAAAATTAACTTTTAAGAGACAATTATTTTTCGTCAAAAATCCTCAAAATCAAAGTTTTAAGAGCTAATTTTCGTTTGAAAAACCTCAAAATCAACGTTTTGGGAGACAGTTTTTCGTCAAAAACCTGAAAATCAACGTTTTAAGGCTCTCTTTCGTCAAAAACCTTAAAATTTACATTATTTGAGTACCAATCTTTCTTCAATAACCTCAAAATCAATGTTTTAAGAGATAATTATTTTTCGGCAAAAACCTCAATCTTAAGAGATAATTTTCGTTAAAAACTTCAAAATCAACGTTTTAAGAGACAATTTTTCGTCAAAAACTTCAAAATTACCGTTTCAAGAGCCTTTTAGAGGGGGAGGGGGCTTTGATTTTTAGTGGTCCCCCCCCCCGGACAAATTCCTGCATCCGCCTCTGTATGCATTACCTTTGAATATTACACGAAGGGCCAGGGGGAAGAAAGATGAAAGTCACTTTTTCGTCGATTTTGAGATATTAGCGCCATCTAGGGGCTATGAATGAGTACTACCATCTGGTAGAAGGGGGGGGGGAGATGAGAATCATGCGAACTGTGATTCGGGGTAAGGGCAATAGATGAATGAAACATAGCCAATTTTTCGTCAAAAACCTCACTATCAACGTTTTAAGTGCCAATAAGACTTAGAAGAAAGGTAGATTAGGTCACAAACTGTTCTAATAGGACGTCATAATCTCAGAATTATTGCAGATAGGACGATTTAACTTGGGAGGGCAGCATACCTTCCTACCTCCTTGAACAAACTTCAGGAAAGTACCTACCTACTCCCTCTTGGCACTTACATACCTACTTAATCTTACTTATCAGTTATTACCTACGTACACCTTATAAATCTTTTTAAAAAAACCCATCTTGTTTTGTCGTTTTATCCAATTGTTAGATTAAAGATCTCTATAATTAAAAGATAATTGGCGTTTCAAAAGCAATTTACGCAAAACCGACATAAGTAAAGAAAGCTTGAATTACAAAATGATCTTCCGGATCAAACGACCTTTACCGTTTAGCAGCCGATTGCCGGAATAAAGTTAAGAAACTGTCAGAAAAATCATTTCGAAAAAAAAATTTTCAAGGACACTTGCACTTTCAAAGGCAATGGTACCTTCTACTCTTTTGGTGATAGTTTTTAAATTTTTGGGGAGTACCTTATGTTAACCACAGATTGGCAAACTCGACACTTTTATGGAACAGAATTATTCGATCAAGGTTATACCCCTGAAAAATGGTTACCGTATATCCAAAAATAGGATCAACAGTTAGGCAAAATTCATTTACTATTAGCAATAAGTTGTACATAGTTGGTAATGACCAATGACTTATAATTGAAATGAAAATTCAAAATTTGAAAGGCTTTCGGAGGAAAAAGAAATAATCTAGAAAAATGATAAACTTTCTAAAAATGAAATATGACATAATAAGGCATAAGTCACTAGTATAGGTGCTAGCTTCAGAAACCCTCCTCAGTCCTCACCCACTCCTAATAATTTTGATGGACTGAAAGAAGCCAAAGAAAGACAGAAACAGTGCATTACTGATTAAATTCGTATTTCACTATTGTTGTTAAAGAAAAGAGTTCGTTTTATTATTTCCTGGACAATAGCCTCCGATGTGGGCAACTAATGAAGGGCGAAGAGGGAAGTGGAGAGAATATTTTGAAACGCGGCATCCTTCACGTACGGACGTTTAGGGCGTCCGAGAGCGGGTTTTTTTTCTCTCTAGTTTCCGTGATGCAACCCGAATTGACCAATCTGGAGCAATCAACGTGACAAACGACTACTGCGATCTTAAAATATCAAAATTTGAATTTTTTGCGCCACTTTGTATTATCTTACCAAGAGGAGAAGTCGACTATTTCGTTATTGAAATGACTCCACCCTCAGGACAAGTTTCTTTTTCAAGATCTTACAGTTCATATTATGAAAAGATAAAAGTTCATTGCTAGATTTTTTATTTTTTGTGCAGATTTTAAACCTTTTTTGATGGGAAAGACACTTTTTGGCAGACTTATTTGGAGTGCGAGGCCTCAAAAAGCTCTTAAACTCCCAATTCCGGTCCCAACTCTGGGAGAAGGCCTCCGTATAGATGCATTTATGGGTTGCACCTTACGATTGAGTAAGATTTTGTACTCGCTTTTTCCCCTTACAATTTTTCTATCATTGGACAACCTTCTCGGAAATCGTTTTAACACGGATCCGTCATTGTATGTAGAAAGTCGACGTTGAAGACCAAGGATGTTTTCACTAATACTTTTTAAAAGTAATTTTTTGGTATCCTTTACGTCTTTTTCATGGCTTCTGAATCGAAGGCTTCCAGGGTGTTGACATAGCGATACGGTCTATCGGACGGACAAGGTCCATCGACAGTCAAATCCTCCATTATTGAAAATCTATCGAGTTCTTTCGAGGTTTTTTTCTAGTTTACTTTCTTTTCCTGGTGCGTTTGTAATTATGACCCGAGATTTCGGTCCGGTTAAAAGTCAAGGACTAAAAAAACCACGAAGTGGGCGTCATATCTATCAAAGTCACCCTCACATTTTTCAACCTCAAGTCAAAGCTCCCAAAGTCAACGAATCTCCCGGACTACGCAAAAAAAATCTGCACGATCATATTTTATTGACTCTTTTTTCAACGCTTTAACACGAATAAAGGATTTTTCTGTCATAGCAAAACAAACCTTTTGTTATAAAGTATTGGTCTCCTCTCCTTGACTCAACAGATTCGCCTTTGTGGCCAGATCTGTTTTCAAGACATAAAAACTTTGGTACGTGTCAAGGGCGGCTTTTTTTATGTCTGAAAAATCATCGAAGGAAAAAAATAATGAGAAGCTTTAATAGCATTTGTCCACCTTTGGTATTTCGATATTAATTGTTAAGGTAAACAATAAAAAAAAAATTAAATAACATTTTTAATAACCTTGAACGATTATCGAGAGCACGCCTTTTATCGCCATGGGAAACCGCAAGCATTTCCGAGATCTGTTGACATTGCAACATCATTTTTCAAACTTCTTCCACACCCATTTTTTTCTATCAGAGATTCACGATGTAATCTATAAAAATTCAAGTTCTATAATATATTTTATATATTGTAAGCGGTATAATATTACCCCTAAGAGAAAGGAATGCCACCTTGAAAGGTTACTATTAGGGAAAGAGTAAAGTGTTTTTAAAGTTTAAATCACGTACCATTAGTTTCGCAGTAGATTCGTATCCGATTGAACAATCCGTTGAGCGAATTAACCTAATGAAACCCCCTCAAGGAAGCTAAAGGCCAATCCGAGCAAAAAGTCAAATCCGCCTTAGTTTTTTAAAAAAGGACAAATCTGAATATGCGATGTAGGAGTTGAATCTATTTTAAAGCGATAATTTACAAAAATCAAAAAAAGTTCCCACATCGTACCCACACTTTAGACCTTGAGAAACAAGAGAAGAAAAATGTTTATCGGATTTCGTTCGATAATTTATTTTATTTTATTGCCTCGTGTGAATCGTTTTTTCGTGTAGGAGGAATCGACCTCGCCAAGTTCACTTTTTTTATTAACTTTAAAGATCGCGATACGATTTGGAAAAGAATTTCAAGTTCTAGCTCGTTTATCACACTTATAAAAATTATTAAGTTTTTAAAAAAATTACGAGCACATTCAAAAGCAAATAAATCAAAGGGCATTTTTCAGACACGCTCTGTTTATTCAACTTTCATTTTTTAAGAATAAAACGACCTTTCAGTGTTTAACTTACGTGTTCTTACATATTTTAATGAAATGGCTTTTGCGAAAACGTAATTTTTTCAAGAATTATGCTCAATGTTAAAACTATCATGTACATTTGAGATTTTCTAGGGTAATGGTGTTTAATTTAACTCTAAAAGTACTTTATTCTCTAAACGTCAGAAAGGAAATGAAAGAACCAGGGCGAGGACAAAACGTAATAGGCTCTAAGGATAAAAAAATCGATTTCCAATAGATTTTGTTTCAATTTTTTTTTTCTAATCCCTTAGAAAAGTAATGGGTTTTGATGATAAAAGCGTTTAAAATAGGGGTGTCGAATAGTTTAGTTCTCCTGAAGCTAGTTTTGAAACTTTTTAAAGTTTTGCGTTGGTTATTATGGCTTTTTTTGCGGTCACCATAAAAACGTTTTCTACATCTCCTATTTAAAATAGAGGCACTTTGGTTCTTTGAAGTCCGTTTTAAATAATAAACACGTAGGAATGTAATAGATAAAAAAAATTTAAAAGAGAAGATAAGTAAGGATTTACGACGCGAGTTGCACTTTAGGGGGAGATTTAATGCTTTTGATATTTTCATTCGCCTACGGGCGAGCAATGACTGCTAAACAAGTGTAACAAGAGCGATGACCATTTCTCGTGGGAGTGCCAATCGAAAAAGGGTTTATTAATGTCCGATGTCCATTTGTACAATCGCCTGTAGGACAATGGAGGCGCCCATACGGAATTAGTGGAAAGAATCGGACAATCGGAGGGTCAAGAAACTTGAATTTTTTGTCGTCTTAAACTTCAAGATGAATGAAATCCTTAGATGTCGTGGTCAACGATCCTTTTTCCTTTCCTACTCGAGATAAGAGAACAAAAAAGTCTTCACTTTTGAAAGGAAAAAACTTTTTGCCAAGAATGGTCCTTTACGAATTGAATTTTTTTAAACAAAAACTGGAGCCAACATTTTTTCAGGTTCAAACTGCAGTGTCGTTCAACCTTAGGGAAATTTATTATTTGCCATTTTGTTATCTGTCATTGCAGCACGAAGAACGCATTAAAAAGCAAATGGTTTGATAAATAAAAGATTGCCTGTATAAACCCTAAAAGTCTGTGGTATAAAAAAAGAATTAACAAAATGAGGAAAAAGTTAAGAAAATTATCTTACGTTCACAAGTTTTGAATGTCAAAACGTTGAAGAGAGGGAAACGACCTTGTAAATCACCTCTTGTACTTTTCAACATTGTCACTTTGATTTATTTTTTAGATTTTATTTATTCAAAAAGGACTCGATTTAAATAATGTATGGTCAACATTTGATTACTGCCTTTATGTCAACAATTTGAAAAGGACATAGGTAAACTTTTCAAAATAATTTACAAAGATCTCCAAAACCTTAGCATAGAGATCATTCATGATCAGGATGCTCTGGGATCCTTATGTACCTTATAAAGTTAATTCACGCATTACTCCAATAATTTCGAGAATGAAATTTGGTACAAGGCCTTAATTGGCTGGAATTGAGCATTTTTATCATTCCAGATCTCAAGTTAAGAATTTATTTTTCCAGCTCTACCTACGCCTCGCGAGCTATTGAAGTCTTAAGATTTTTTATTTCATTAATTTTAATCGCTGGAATTAAAACTGGGGCGTTAATTTCACAACTTTTCAATAAACGCATTCTGTGGGTTTTCTATATGGACTGAAATCCTTGGGACAGTTTTTAAAAAGATTTTTAATCGTTCAGATTTCGTAATGTTTTAAATTTTTAATCCCCATTTAATTTAAAATACCCCAGATTTCCAAAAATTTTTTAAAATCCAAGTTATTGGGTATTGTAATATAGAAAAAAAAAGGTGTTATCTACTTTATAACTAGATTTTTTCCCTATTTGTACAGAGGGCGTTTCCCTTTGTCGATTAGTCAGAAGTGAACGCGCCCTTGATTTTTTTTAAGGGCAACCTCCGGTTCGAAATTATTTCCTAGAGCGAGTTGACTTTTCTTTTGAAAAAGAGCTTTCGTTATTTCATCACAGGCTTATCAAATTGACCAATCCATGTTACTCGAAGTGGTTTACAAAAAGAAAAAAAAGAAGTTAGTGTTTCTTGTACTCCAATATTCATTATTATAGGTCCCCTTGCCTCATCCCCCTGGGGACAGGGCGAAAATTAGAGAAAAAATGAAAAAATTAATATTTGGGTGAGATTTTCACATCAAAAGTCTCGAGTCTATTTTTCAAATCATAATTTGTTGGTGGTAAACAATTTTTCAATTTTAAAACGGTTTAATCAATTCGGGTAAACAACTATAAGTACGCTTTGGAAGTACATAATTGCAGTTTTTCCTTTTTTGTTGGAATGAGTAGGCAATCACACCTACTACGAGTGTGGGATTTAAAAAAAATGGTTTCCCTTAAAATAGGAAATTAATTAAAATAATGCAAACGGTTTCAGCCAGGCTTTTAAATAAAACGATGTCCAAATACGGTCTTCAGAAGCTATTTGGTCCATGAGTCATACAAGGACGGGGAAAATCATAGGGCTTTTTTTGTCTCCCTCAAGTTTAAAGGATTTGTGAAAGGGGGTTTCCAATGACTGACTCCAATAATCGGAGGACATGTCTTTAAAAAGAGAATTTAAAATTTAAAAAAAAATGTTGAGCAACCAAAAAAAAGTTGAAGGACGGTAAATTTAGGAGTATGAATGGGCTAAGGGGATGGAAATAAGGCCTTGAAAGGAATTCCATATCAACTTGTTACACACGAGCGGATTCCCAAGGCGTGGAACCGGAATGACGCAGGTGGCTACTTGCGGTATTTAGGCTAGCGCTTGTAAAGTCCTTTCTCCTCCCGCGATCCGATTGCGTCGCCCTGCCCGACCTTGACGTACGTGAGACGGACCTCCCGCGCATTTTTTTCCGGCTACTTCAAAAAGTGATTCACTATTGCGTATTTTTGTTGAAAATCAGATTCTCCTAAATTGTATCATGAGAGCCAAAAACAATCATTTTAACCTAAAAAAATTTGATCTCGGATGGAAAAGCGGTCACATCCTAATCTACATAAAAATGGGAAATTCGAAATTGCAAAATACAGACTACTTTTTTTGAAATTTTCAACCTACACGAAAAATGTCGGTTGGGAAATTTATCGAAAATTTTATGATCGATCGAATAATACAGGGCGGTTATGACATTTCCTCGGAGAGTACACCAAATAAATTCTTCGGCTAAATAGACTAATGATAACCTACATGATTAAGGAAAAACGATTAGGTCTATATGCGTCCTCTTATCTTTATTAGGTAGAATTGCACTGTACAAACAGTTCCTAGTGACCGACTAACCGATTTTAAATGTTATGCAAGACTTTTGCTCCGATTCCATTGAAATGAAAAGCACCGCTTGAGTAAACAATGACTTTCATCCGCTCAATTCTAGGAAGTCCGAATCTTTTCGCTCGTTGACAAGAACAAAGAAATCGGAAGAGATCGTATGCGATAAACGCTTTGAAAATCATCAAACGTAACACAAGCAAAACGCCCAAAGATCAAAGCAGTGACCACTTCTGTTCCAATTCGTCATACTAGGAAGCATGGAAGTTATTTTACTATGAAATTTTTGGTCGAAATGTTAAGTGACGAGATCTTTAAGAATCTCAATGTCAGGGTGGGACATTATTAAATTGACTATTTTACGTTCCTGATTCGGTGTCTTGAGTGGTAAAAATGTCAAGAGTTCCTAAATACTGAGAAAATAGCAAGGACGAATAAAAAAATAAAATATCATTTCCTTACAGGATTTTTTGAGCTTATTGAATGAAGACGATAAAAATGCGTTAATAGAGAAACCTGAAGGAAACGGATAGAAAATCGACGGTAAAGAGTGCAAGGTGACGTAATGACGTATTACGTGGAGGTTAGTGTGAAGGTATGTCAACGCTGCAACTCCCGTTTCACGTTATTGTTTGAATTTCAGAAAAATAATTTCGTTTCTAAGTTTGGCGCTCTTGAATTTTGAAGCCTCCATGCCTTTATCGACAATGTTTAAGTCCATTTTTGACTGGTAAGGAGTGGTCTGAGCCATTTTAATGCAAAGTGACTTTTGTAGCTCTTTAAAAGAGCTTTCCAACGGTGTGGATATCAATTAGATCAGAAAAAAAATCGCGAAATCGTCCACATGATAATACATTGGATAAAGAAATGATTTTATTAAACCATCAAATTTAAGGCGATTGTGATTGTGACGGTCTGGAGAGAAAGTTGAAATAGGCGGGTGGCGGCGCCGTAGTAGTAATCGTCTGAAACTTGGCTTTTGAGTGATGGATCAGCAGCTGCTTCTGGAGGTTTGGTTTCGTTAGGGAAGAAATTTGACATGATGTCGCCAGCAACGGAGGTCTCATCGTACTCGTAGTCGCCGCTGGACGAGCCCTCGTTTGGGAACAGTGGGGGTAGGTCGCTATCATAATAGTCATCGTAAGAATCGCCTATTCCGCCACTACCTCCGCCTGAGCCAGAACCGCCTCCTCCTGAGCCAGATCCGCCTCCTCCTGAGCCAGATCCGCCTCCTCCTGGGCCAGTACCGCCTCCCCCTGGGCCAGATCCGCCTCCCCCTGGGCCAGATCCGCCTCCCCCTGGGCCAGTACCGCCTCCCCCTGGGCCAGATCCGCCTCCCCCTGGGCCAGTACCGCCTCCCCCTGGGCCAGTGCCGCCTCCGCTTCCCCCTCCACTCCCTGGGGGCTTACCACCTCCCCCTCCACCCCCTGGGGGCTTACCACCTCCCCCTCCACCCCCTGGGGGCCTACCACCTCCCCCTCCACCCCCTGGGGGCCTACCACCTCCCCCTCCACCTCCTGGGAACCTTCCGCCTCCCCCTCCACCTCCTGGGAACCTTCCGCCTCCACCCCCTGGGCGCGGACATCTTCCTGGGATACATCTTCCTCTTTCTACTTCCTTACCCTCAATAGAGACCCAAAGTTCAATCCGCGGCATAGGTTGCGGTAAATAAGGAAAAACTTGCGTTTGTCGGTACCTCGGGCTTATAAGAGAAAGAACTTTCGTTATCGGCATATAGACATCGGCACCTGCGTAATTCTTATCGTCTCCCAGCACACATCTAAAGTGTCCTTTTAAGAATCCGTACACATATCCTTGGCAGATGATAGGACTTCCGACGTCTCCAAAGCATACACTCCGCGGAAAAGCGCGTACGGCACAATGATGACCTCTTCCCTGGATATTTGTGTCGGGGACACCCAACTGCCTCCACGATCCGCAGCATTGGCTGTTGTACTTGTTGCAAAAACTGTCCGGGATGAGTCGGTAATCATATTTTTGTAAGACTTTCATTTGCTTGCCTTCATGCCCCGGATTTTTTCCGACGAAATCGTATCCTCCATAGCCGACTCCAAAGCATAAGTGAAAATTAGTTGAGGCAACTTGGACCAAGTGGTCGACTTGAGGCGAATACCAGCTTTTGACGTTCATCGTATAGTGATGGTGGAAGGGGCTTTTGGTTTGGACAAGCGCGAAATCTCCGTTTTTGAATGACTCACTTGATGTAGTACCACTACTGCAAGTTAGATAAGGTATTCTAAGCCTCATCTGGCGTCTCCGGATATATTTTAAGTCATAACCATGCTCGTGTGAGCCAATACCGATGTCGTACTGACTGAATCGATACGCGCAATTGCATGTCGTGAGAACCTCCTCGGCGTTGATGAGTACGCCCAAGCAGAACGGGTCACCGCCATTCGGATGCAGCAAGACCCCCAAGTAAGGCATCTCTTGGTAGTGAATCTTAACATGACCTCGCCGCATCCATCCTCGACTTCTTTCGCGACGGCATCGCATAAAATTGCATGTCTGGGCCGAAACGGAAACAATCGAATTTGTCAAAAATAATACAAAATTTAAATAACTAAAAAAATTCATTTTTAAAAAATATCAATGCATGTGGTCCATTATTTCATATTTGGGATGCAGGGTAACCAGATGACATTTCCATTTTTTTGCGACAATGAGTACAATTACACAATTTAATTTTATATCAGCAGAAATGACCAATATTTTTATGAGACCGACTACAATAGCCTCCTTTCCTATAAAACGGTCGAGAAGTTTTCATTATGAAATTCCTTTATTGTTTTCCACAAAACGTCCTTTTGCGGTCGGAGACGATTTCGGAGGGAGAAAGCCCCTTAAAAGTTGTACGATGATCCCAAGGTTTCGGAAAGCGCAGAGGTCATGCGGGTCCGACTCTTCCATTACCCCTGCCATTTCCTCCCATTCTTGTAATAATTTTATTCACTTCCGAATCCGACAAATTGTAAAAAAGAAAAAAAATTGAAAAGCCATAAAATTCCAGTTTTGAACTAATTTGTCCCAAAATCTCGTAAAAGGAGTCTCATACAAGGTATCGTTTTCCATGTAAAGTGAATTTACACTTTTCTCAAACCCATTATTTAAATAATTTCCCCCTTTTCAAAGTTCAAGATCCTTTTTATAATTAAACAAACACATGTTCAGGTTTTATTGTTAATGGACCAAATTGGGCATGTCGTTTTTCCCTGCGGTTTCGTAATTGAGATAGATTCGACCGGAAATTTGAAAGTTCACTCTAGTTTACACTTGATTTAAGATCAAGGACGTACTTAAGAATAGATTTATGAAAGAGTGGCGTGATGGATTTTTTTTTCGTGCCAGCCACGACGCTTTTTTTTTCCATTCCTTCCGTAATTGCAGCCTTATGAATCATGATAGTCAAATTACTTATTATTTTACTTTTTTTTAGGTTTTACGACTTATTGTCGAGTCACTTAGATTATCTCAGGGTTAAGAAAAAAAGTCGTTTGGTCAAAAAATAATAAAGTAATAATTAAAAAAAAGTTGGTTTTTATTGTCCTTCGATTTAGAAAAAGCTTTCGTCTTGGATAATTTAATTTTTTGAAATTCTTCAAGCTAGACTTCCGAGGGCATCCGTTCCCTTTCTTTGCTCACTCACGAGACTCTGTAAACAGAAAGTTGTTAATTTGGCAACTAGATTCTCCTATAAAAAACCGGGTACCTAATTCCGAGTTTTCATATTGGAGGTGGTCATACCATTGCATTATAAAAGCAATTTACCAATATGTAAATTGTCAATAAATCAATCAAATTGAAAATGTCCTAAAGATTCAATCGAAATGCATTTTGAGAGTAATTTGAAAGGTGAGGCCTTAGCATTGTTCTATGGCATTGAAATGTACGGGATTCTCAAACTTGGAGTGACTTTAACGGTCGAGGATGAGGTCTTTTACGTGTTCTCATTCCCGCCTACGATTCTCCACGGGTTCAAACTGTTTTCATCTTCAGTCTTATGCAACACTTTCAATTCTCTTCTTTCTTCCCCATTTCGTCCGGAAAATCGTTTTTGTGAACTACAATAATATAATTTTTTTTTCCTTTAATATATAAATCAAGTTTCTGAACCGGATCCAACCCACAAGTCCTTTATCCCAGGTGGGATGATAAGGGCAACGAACCTCCCTTGAAAATTCGATATTTTCGAAAAGCGTAACTTCGAAGAATTCATCTCGATAAGGCAATGGACCTGTTTTTTGTTTAGACCAATGATGAAAAAAGAAGCCATTCGAGTTGTCAAAGATGGCAAAACCAATTTGCTCATTTCGCGACGTCGATCACGTACTCGACGATTGTCTGCTCTGAAACTAATTCAGAAGCAACTTCGCCATTTTATAACTTCTTTTCTCGTCAAAATCATACCTAATTAGAAACTTCATTCTTTGAAAAATTCCTTTTCAGTACCGACAGAGAATTAAAAAAAAAATTTAATATTTTCGTCATTTCCTAACACTTTATCAGGCTAGTTTAGAAGAAAGAGCGAGAGAGAAGGAGAGGGAAAAAAAATAGCTTTTAAATTTGAAATTATTGGCATTAGGCACCTACGGTATTTCCTAAATACGATGAAATGGGAATCCCTGATATGGATGACCACTTAGTAGCCGGTCAAGATCTTTTTTTTTTCCTTCTGTTGCTTTTTCGGTTCAACATCCGGAAATCTTAAAAACAACCACGATTTTTTTTTAAAGCTGCTGACTTTGAGTCGTGAAATCATTTCGCACTGAATGTGTTAAGGTGAATTTAAATTTTCTGAAAAATATTGTGGAGAGGTGGTGGAGAGTAGGGAAAGTGATGAGTGAGTGGTGGACGGGGGAAGGTCGGGGGTTGGTGGGCGATGAGGGCGAGAACTTGGTGGAAGTGAGGGGAAAATGGAGGTTAATGGTAGGAGTACTTGTATTAGAGTAGAGGTCTGTAGAGCCCCCAAATTTTAAGAAAGTTCGAGTTAAGGAGTTCTTCCTCCACACCACAGTCATTCGCATTCATCATTGTCAGAAAATGAATAAATTGAGACTTTTGACTTTACACAGGATTACTGGGTTTGACGGGATTCCAGGCACGAGCAACCTAAAATTAGATGTTTTTCAATAATTTTTGGGATTTCAAAAAAATAGACAGAAGAGGGTTTTCTTACTCTATCCCCTCCGCCACCCAAAAGCCAAAGAAGCTTCAGCTATACTTATTTGAATTTTGAGGTCATCTATCGGATTGAACTCCGGAATCGATATTAAAATGACAGGACATTCCTAGAAAAATTTCGAACCTCAGTGGTGCAATGTAGGCGGAAGCCGGGGCGGCAAAAGTCTTTACTGACATTGGATACGCCTTCCCCACCCTCGTCCGACCTTGGTTGCCTCCCCTGCCTTCTATATAAACGTCGAGCAACCCTTTCGCGGGCATCAGTCGATTTTCGCGGACGCTGGCAAACAGAATAGATTCCTTTTGAATAAACGATGGCATTTATTAAGGTACTACATCATTTTTATCTCCGGCAGCTCTCGTGAAACGTGTTGTTGAGTGAAATTTGTGTTTTTTAAAAGTGATACCCAAAGTGTTTTAAAATTGTGTTCGTGAGGCCTTAACAAAAGTTTTAAAATAGGGAATTTTTTAAATTTAATTTTGGGTATTCACCATTTTAGCGTCATTTTAGTAATAACTGCACTATATAGTGATTTCTTTTCTTTCTTTTTTTTTACTAAATTTTGAATTTTTCTGGAATTTTTATAAAATATTTAATTTTTTATATATTTTTTACGATGGCAAAAAAATATCACAGAGTACTAAAAATTCTTTAGGACGTGACATTTCGCTCTAGAATTTTTCAAGAGTCTATTTCATAAAAGTGGAAAACGTGTTATAAATTTTTGAGTCTTCCTTCCAATTATATCGTAACGGTGGTTTCATCAGTTGATACGCTGGGACGAGCACGGTCTGCAATAACCTGTCCATCGTGCACACCCTAAAAAATGTTGAAATTTTTGTTTTATATTTAATTGCTTTTTCCAGGTTGTGACGCTAGCAGTTGCATGCTTAGCTGCTGCCCAGGCTGGCCTCATCGAACCCCAATACTACGGAGGATACGACGGAATTTACTCCTCGCCCATCTCTCACGGATACGAAAATTCAGTTTTGTCCCACGCTCCTTCCTATTTAGCTCAAGCTCCTCTTACCTCTTATGTCTCACAAGCTCCCGTCGCACATGTCGCTCCCGCCCCCGTAGCCCATTACGCACCGGCTCCAGTAGCCCATTACGCACCGGCTCCGGTCGCTCACGTCGCACCGGCCCCGGTCGCCATCGCTCATGCCGCCGCCGTTCCCTACGAAGGACTCGAATACGCCAGCTACGCTCCCAGCCACGACCACGAACACTACGTAAGTATTCTCACACTGCCATTGAATGCTTTTCCATGAGACCACTCTCATGGATATATCCAACCTACCACATTCAGAAAATCAAGACCGAATTGAATTCTTTTTGTTGTCCAAAGTGCTCCAAGCTTTCTGCTACCCCTACGCGATTGGGCCAAGTGACCAAAGATAATAGTTATCTAACCATAAAGGGAGGTGATTGTCAAGGTGATCCAAAAGGCCACTTCATTCACCACCTGTTGATTTATCGTACCTAATCAATGTTTGCAGTAGGTTCATAGGGATAGTTGTCGATAAGACCTAATCAGCTGTCACCTGTAGGAGATTAAAATAAAAAAATCGAGTTTGACCAGAGATTAAGGGTCGAATCAAAATCTCGATTTTGATGATCAATACAGGTTGTCTCGAACATCAAGTTCTTGTAGAAAAAAATGATCCTCATTACTCAATGGTATCCAATTATGTATTATAATACGTACAAGTACTTATAGAATCCAGGCCACCTTGAAATGCAATTTAACATGTCATAATAACGGACAATTTAATTCCTTCTTATTTTTCTCTACGACCTTCCTTGCTGTTTTACTGGAAAAAAACAGTTTCATCAATTTTGTCACGGGAGTGGCAAGGACGAGATTTTAAGTTACGAAAATCCGTTCTACAAAAAGGAAATTACCCCATAATTCACAATGTTTAATTGTCTTATTTTATTTGTCACCTATTGTTACGATGGAAAAGGAAATCCGTGATCAATCTGAAAAGCCAAATATGGGCTGTTACATTTATTAAACTTCTTGACCAATACTCGTTTTTGAAAGGAAACTCGGGTTTTAAAAAATTCAACTGTTCAAGTAGCCGTTACGAAATACGAACCACTTTTCGTTTTAGCACTTGTCAAGGTTCCCTTCTAATTAACTTAAAAGTAAGTTAAGATTTTTTTTGTTCCAAATGAAGATTAGGTGGGGAAATTTTTTCTTTTATTTTTCTTTTAAAATTCATGAAAAACCGTTTGAAACTATTTCCTAGCACGTAAATGCGCTTCAGGTCACCGAATGCCATAAAATTCCTAACAAGGGCGTCTACGTAACGAGCGAATTCTGTATAAAAGAAAGTGATTCACTATGAACGGACGCGTCCGTTTTCCCTGAACGGTGTATTGTGTAACAGGTCCCGTTCTGCGATTTATTGGACGCGGAGGTTTGAAACTGCCCACTTTTTTTAAAGTCGACCCTGAGCTCCTTTTATTATTATACAACCACATAAAAAAATCTGTCTCAAAATCAGTCAAAACTGTGAAGGTCGTTAGAAAGTCCGTAATTACTTAGGAGCGATTATCGAGAATTTATGATTCTTGAGGTTCTCAAAAAAGGGTTGAAATTCTGAGATGACAAAGAGGACAAGATTTTGCAATTAGATCACGTACGAAAGGCATTATCGTTAATCTGAATGGTAGAAGTGTGGAAATTAGAAACTCAGCATTGATGCCTTTATTTGGCTTTTAGGTTTCTACAAATTAAATAAAATTAATTTGGAAATTGTAATTGATTCTTTTTTAGTCGTACCCGAAATACGCTTTCAACTATGGAGTCCATGACCCTCACACTGGAGATATCAAATCTCAATATGAAGAAAGAGACGGTGACGTCGTGAAGGGATCTTACAGCCTCGTCGAACCCGACGGCTCGATCAGAATCGTCGAATACACCGCGGACGACCACAACGGATTCAACGCGGTCGTCAAGAAGATCGGACCCTCCCATCACCCGTCTCCCGTCCACCAGATCGCCGCTCCCGTCCACTACTCGGCCCCGATCCTTCAACACGCCGCCCCCGTCGCCCTCACCCCTTCTTACCACGGAGGACTCGAACAAGCTTACCACTACAGAAAATAAAAACCCCTTCATAACTCCCCTTTTGTCTCAAATTAACGCCACCAATTTTTTTGTTGTAATCTAAAACGAGTAGGGCGCAATGACGCATCGAAACGCCAAAGAATCCTTGTTGCGCTCCACTCGCAGACTCGGCTTTCTTTGAAAAGGGAACATAAATTATTTTATTTATTTCGCTCGAAATGATGTCTCCGAGCAATTAATTGTGTACCTTTCTTTTTTTTATATCAACCATCCCTATTAGGGCATTTATGTGTATTTATTTTTAAAAATAAAATACTCAGTAATGTAATTGTAACATTTTATTGATTAGGTAACCAAAATAACCGCTATTTATTAATCCTTGTTTTAGGGAGGAAATGAAAAAGTGATTTCGAGAAAAATGAAAAACAAAGTTTGATTTCTACTAATACTTTTGTAATATCCTATTGTAATGCTAACCTTCATCTATTTTCCCCAATCCCCCTTACCCCGTATCTTTTTATGCACATTTCGGACGATTCTCATCGTTTTCCCCCATAATAGTACTCCTTCATAGCCCCTAGATAGCACTAATATTTCAAAATCGAAAAAGAGACTTTCATCTTTTTTCCCGCTGGCCCTTCATATGGATAACCTACTTGCTTTTGAGTTTGGAAGCTTCTTCCAGCGGAACCAACCTAATTAGTTGGTAGGTCCTTTTTTTTTTAGTATTTAGGCACTTTTTTAAGAGTAGTTCGGTATTTTATACAAATGTCCCTTAACTTTGCTTTTAAGATTTCAATGTTTCCCTAAAAAGGTAAATGTTCCTCAAAGATGAAAGGGTGGGCAGAGAAGATACTTAATTATGAGTAGAGACCCAAGAGACTCAATATTCAAAGGCAAAGCTGTCTTTTTCTTATGGGTCTTGAAAAAGAACATAAATTTTTTCATAGGTCGGTCAGATCACAGAATAAAATAAAAAGACATCCGCTAATAAAACATGCTAGATTTGTAAAAATTTTATTTGTACCACCATTGGCTGCGAACTCATAAAAACTCGTTAAAAAATAGATACAAAGCACCCAGCACATCATCAGTGAACCGTTTTGAAAAAGTTAATAAAAATGGTAAATGTTTTATCTCGTTTGTGGGATCATCATGCGAAACGTATAAAATGGTCATCACCACATGTCAACTAGAGGTGTGAGAGTCAATAGGGCTGGGGGGTTGACTTTTGAGGGCCATTTTTTGCAGAGTTGGGTTGACTTAATAATTTTTTTACACTTGTTATTGCGAATTTTGTTAATTAGCAGGATATTTGTGATTATTCGCATTTTTAAGTTCATCAAATTTTGTTAATAATCACCAATTGAGCGAATTTTTTTTTAAATTAGTGAATCAAAATAAATTCATACTCATACGTATGTATGAATATGAATAAATTCGTATCATTATGTGCGAATACGGATTTTTTTGTAAACGTATCTCTAAAAAATCCGCTAAAAGTGAAGTATGACTAAATTCGTATTTGCAATTGTTGGTAAATAAAATTTGGCCTAACCCTGCTTTTTTTGAGTATACTCGGCAAGTGAATGTCACCTATCCGTGCATCCTAAAACCCATCAACTAATCGTGAACATTCGATTCATCTGCAGGCAGGCAGATAACAATTTTTTAGCGGATTTCCGTAGGAAAGTAGGCTATTGAGGAGGTCGTCACGGCGGCTCCCAGGCTAGAGGCTTATCTACTCGTGATCAGGAAGCTCTGGGGATCACGAAAATATAGGGTTTATATTTTTTTTAAATTGAGAGGCTTGGAATAAGCTGATGCTTATGAAAATGACACAAAAAGCAAAATCCTGACTTCAACCAAAACTTCAAAACCAAATCTTTTGAGGAATTATGTAAAATTCGTCTAATTTAACCTTGTAGACACAAAAGCTTTCAATCCAGACACAAGCCGAAAAATTCTTTGCGCGAACCTTTGTCGAAACGCAATACATAATTGTAAAAATATAAGACCCTGGTAACACCACTCCACATCACACTACTGTCTAACTCTCTCCATCCTCCTATCACTTCCTCCAACCACCCCTCACTTCCCACTTGCCTTTCACCCCCACCCCTACCTCCCCCACCTTCTCGTCACCAAACTTCACCTCTCCCACTCTCCCTAACCAATTTTGAGTTATGGGGTTCCCCCTCCGAGAAACTTCCAAACTCAACTATTTTTTGCAACAGTGGTACCAATTTTTTGAGTTTGCTGTACATATTTAGTTCTCGGGAGTCAAGGTATGTATGTGACAAGGTTGTTACTCGTATCTTGACGACCTAACAGTCCTTAATAAAAGAAATAAGCCGAAAGCCTCCGTGAGGCCGGCCCCAATAGCCTGCTTTCCTCCGGAAATTCGCTAAAAGAAGTTTATGGGAATGATTACATAGGTGCATCCACAATAGTTCATTTGACTAAATACTAGCCCTAGGAGCTGCTATAATTTGCATCCGCTAGTGTTTTGTCTAAAAGTCCACTTTCTATATCACTCGCGTTTTGCGAGTCAAGGACAATTTGACAGCTTCCCCTTGTGTGCTCGATTAAAACGAGACCAGTTCAACCACGGAGTAGGTCATAATTCGTAAATTGAATGAATTTAAGACCTCTTTGTAAAGCCGACTTTTAATAATTCCTATAAATAACTAGATTAATGGATTTTAAGATTACTTTACTTCCTGGTAGATTCGCGTCCGTTCCTATAAACTTGCATTTTAATTGCTTTCAAACAGGTGCTAAAGTAGATTGAGTGATACATTTTTCCTTATATGAAGTCACTTTATAGGTATTTTACATTCGGATTTATTTTAATTAAAGTCGGTCATTAGGGGACTCGTTGAAGATATTTTTTAAAAAACATCCGTCTGATAGCAGGTAATAACTAATAATAATTGTAGAAGTCCTTCACGAATATCTCGTCTGTTTGATTAGGCCGAGATAATTTGCAGTTTTTAAACGGGAGGGGAGTTTTTTAAATAAACATTGGGTTCTCGAGCTCAGAGTCAGTCAGATGTCGGGACCCGTTATAACGTTGACTATGGCGCTAACGAACTTCATCCCCGACGATTTTCTTCTTGGGGTAGCGTCCTCTTCTTATCAGATCGAAGGCGCATGGAACGAAGATGGTGAGTAAAGTTTTGATCGATTGCGTTATCTAAATTATCGATCGCTCTCTTCCTTATCTCTTGTTCCATTTTGTATTATTTTCTTTTTTTAATTTATTTATTATCCTAGTTGGCAGTGACTTCCAAAAGCAGCACAAGCCAAAGCCACCATGAGAGGTTTTAGGGTGCGATTCCATTTTATCCCACTGTTTGGTTTTGCCTTTTGGACAGAAAGTTGGTTCAAAGAAAAATTTGAGAAATTTAGAAAGAAAAGTGGCTAGTGTGGAAAAATTTGGAGATTTTGGACAGAAAATTCGTTGAAAGGAAACTTTGCTACATAGTTGACAAAAAAAAAATGGCTTTACATTGCCAATTTGGGGGTTTAGGACAGAAAAATGGCTACTAGCTTTGGATGATCACTAGCTTCCACTACCTGTGGTTAGTGAGGAAGCTATTTGGGAGTTTTAGACTGTATATTGGCATTGTCACATAATTTGGGAGTTTATTGGAAAAAAAAATTGGTTCAAAGGATTCGGGAGTTTTAGACAGAAAATTTGCTTTTTATTTCAAATTTGGAGGATTATGGAAAAAAAAATTTAAAGAATAGTTTGGGAGTTTTAGACAGAAAATCCTCTTTTAGTAGCAAAAATGGAGGAAATTAGGTTTTAAAATAAGTAAATGTTCGGAAATAGACAAAGAATTGCCTTTTTGAACTTAATTTTGAACGGATTTCTACAGAAAATTGACTAGAAAATGGAAGTTTTTGACAGAAATCTTATTTCATTCTAGAGAGGCTACTTGTCTCGCCCAGGGGCTTACTCCCCTCCTCCCCTCGCCCAATTAAACCCGCATCTTTAACTGACCATCCCTAACCATCTGCTTAAGGAGCAGCATGACTAATTGCAAGTGGTATAAGCAAGCATCATTTTCAAAGGTCTAGAGTCTCCCTTTGACTTATTTTAAGCTGGCATTTTAACCTTCACTTTTAACCCTCATTCACAACAGGTGGTTCTTGGTCTCACAGACTGTATTGACCTACATTTGGCCATTTTTAGTCATAATTTTAATTAAAACACACTGGACCGAATTTTCGAGATCGACATTAAATTTTTTAAGGGAAAAAATTGTTGGATTTTTTCTATCAACGCTTGGAATAGGAATGAGAAAAAAAAATTTTAATTAATAGGTACACATTCAGTTAGGATGATAATTGATTCACTACGCGTTCCTATACTTTTATAATAGATAATTATTTAAAAAATAAACATTAAGCGTAACTAAATTATAAAAAATTTGTTACGTATAATAAAAATTAATTATTTTTTTAATGATGTACCTTATAGGTAAAGGTGAAAGTATTTGGGACCACATCGTGCACACTAAGCCGGAATATATCAGAGATGGAACCAACGGGGATGTCGCCTGCGATTCATACCATCTATACAAAGAGGATGTCAAAATCATCAAAGAAACTGGTGTAATTATTACATTTTTGAGTTGATTCGAGCTTCCAATGACGTCCGTTTAGTTCGATTTTTACAGATTTTCAATAAGCTGGCCTCGAATATTGCCCGACGGAGAAGGAACTGAGCCGAACGTCAAAGGCCTCGAATACTACAACAAATTGATAGACGAGTTATTAAAGAACGGCATTGAGCCCATGGTGATTCTATAAATTGAATATCTAGGAGAGTTTTTCGTTTTTAAATTAAAGGTGACGATGTATCATTGGGATCTGCCTCAAAAGTTGGAAGAAAAAGGAGGCTGGCTTAATCCTGAAATCGTTGGTCACTTCGAAAACTATGCTAGAATTTTGTTTGAAAATTTCGGCGACAGGGTAAAATGGTGGGTGACCATCAACGAGCCTATTATGGTCACTGTGGGCTACGGAGGAACTTTGTTTGCTCCTGCTCTAAACATGAGTGGAGTCGGTGATTATATCGCGGGACATAACATCCTAAAAGCCCATGCCAAAGCATACAGGCTATACGATAAATTATTTCGAGCAGACCAAAATGGTAAATTTCTTTATCTCCAATTTAATTTTGTTTTAATTTATTTTCAGGAAAATTGTCCATATCGTTAAACTCAAATTATTATTTAGCGGAAACAGATTCGAAAAGTGATCAAGAAGCATCAGAGCGAGGAATGGAATTTGAAGTAAACATTGCATGGAATTTTAATTGGATCAGGGATGTCATAAGGGCGTTTCGTCATTCAATCAGTCCATATGCGACCAACTAATTCCCAGCCACTTTATTACCTATTTACCAACTAATTCCAGTTTATAATCAGATTTTTCTCAATCACATCATGCCAGCAGGCAAATTTTCATCTTTGATCTTTATTGATCCTTGATTTTTGTAGCTTGGGTGGTTTGCCAATCCAATATTTAGTGAAAATGGCGATTATCCGGAAGCCATGAAGAAATTTATTGAAATGAGAAGCAAGGCGGAAGGCAAAGAGTCTCGTTTACCAACTTTTACAAAAGAAGAAATAGAAGAAATAAAAGGTATCTTTGATTTCTTTATATTCAGATTGTGACGTGAATATTTTCAATGTTTTAGGCACTGCTGATTATTTTGCATTCCAACATTACACATCAAGAATAGTAACTGAAGGAGATGAAGACGTTTTTCCATCTTGGCGACATGACAGCAATGTCTTGACTTCTTATCCAAATTCGTGGGAAATATCGAAACTTGAGTGGTTCAAAGTAAAAAATAAAAAATAAAAATAATTTTTTTTTGACGAGTTGCTGTTGATTTTTAACCTAAGAATTTAAATAATAATTTTTTTTTTTTAGTCTTTTCCAGAAGGACTGAGGAGAGCTCTAGTATGGATTAAAAATCAGTACAACAACCCGGATGTCATAATAACTGAAAACGGATATGGAGACGAAAATGAAACTGGAACTCATGATCCTAAAAGGATAGAATATTTCCAAGTGAGTTTTCTCACAAAATAGTGCCTTTTTCAAAAATTTGACATTTTAGACATATTTGAAAGAGCTCCTAACAGCCAAATATGTCGACAAGTGCAACATTATGGGATATTCGGTTTGGAGTTTGATGGATAACTTCGAATGGACTGACGGTTTTAGGTGAGCTCAAAAAATATTTTGGGTTCGTTCATATTAATTTTTTTTGTAGATCTCAGTTTGGAATATACAGGGTTGATATAAACGATCCGGAATTGAGGCGGGTGCCGAAGGATTCGGCAAAGTTTTGGAAAAAATTGACCAAAACAAGAAAATTGGAAGCGAATTGTACCCTGTGATGGAAACGCCGATTTTTAAAATGAAACATGTACCTGTTGGAAATGTATTTTATTTTTAATCTAGTTTCAAAAATAAATTCTGAATCAAGCAAAATTTCTCGTTGAAAAGATCAAGCACTTTTGGCTTGGGAGCCCCAGACCTTCCTTGGTCAAAATATTGGATTTTTGTCCGTCTTTTGGCCATTTGGGACCCTGCGTCGTCTTTGAATGTGTGATTTTGGGGGTTATGTAAATGATGTGGATGTGGTTTTAAATGGTAATGATTAAGTTCCTAGGCGTTGATTCTTCACAAAAAGGTCAGACGTTTTTCACATTTCAATACAAATATTTTTTTTTTTTTTAATGCATGTCCTTTTTATCTCAAAGTGAGTTTTAATTTTCCATTTTATTGTTTTATTATTCTAATCCGTAATTTAATGGCATTCATCAAAGATAATTTGCCTTTTTAAAAGAAGTCGGAACTAGTTAATTTAAAATAACTTGAGACATTTAAGTCGAAAATGTCTTTGACTGCAACCTTGAATACGCTGGCCAATTATGTATGTATTGTGAAATGTTTACTACTGGATTTCCTTATGGTTTTCTTTTCGGGGTTGCGTCTATTTTATCAAATCGAAAGATCTAAATCGGACCAATTTTTTGGGCGAATCGAGCCAATGGAAATTTTTTAGGAAAAGACCAATTAGTTTAAGAAAGGCCTGATTATCTCGAAATAGAAGATCAAATCGCCTGCGATTCCTACATTCTTTCAATACAAATATATTTTTTTTAAATGCATGTCCTTTTTATCTCAAAGTGAGTTTTAATTTTCCATTTTATTGTTTTCAGCATGCATTTCAGGATGTCAAAATCGTCAGGGATACTAGGTCTAAATAATAATCCTTACAATCATGAGTCATGACTCATGAGATTCTCGGGTCCAAAACGGCTATCGCGTGAGCCACTTTCGAATAGAAAATTTAAAAAATATTATTTTTATATTTCACCTAAAATGTGGTTTTCAACGTATTTTGGGGTGAAAAACACGATTCTGAAGTCGTTTTTGCCGAAAAAAAATGTTTACCATCCAGTTTATTGCACCCATATCCAATAAATGGTGTTTTTTATATTGAGAGTTTTTAAACAAATCTATTATTTTTCCATGTTTTTTGGGGGGCGAGGAATCAATAGCGAATCTGTAGTGATATCGACTGTGAAATCGAAATCGTCTAACGTCTGTAAAACACCGCCAATCCCCCCCCCCTCCTCTCTCGATACGTACTTACCTAGTATCTACCTACTGATTCGAAATGCAGTTGCAGAAGTAGGTTGGTACCTTTTTTTTAGAGGATTTTTATTTTTTTAAATAAGATAAACCCTTACCATTAAGGGTTTATATTCGACCCTATGGTTGAATTGAGGGCTAATATTTTGCAAAAAGTTGGTTCTTATATAGGAAATGTATTCTGTAGGAACTGTCAAGAGATTCTTATAAGATGATCTTCCATCTTATAACAAAAATACATAGCTGAATTTCTGCTTATCTGTTTTATTTTTATTTATGAACTACTTATCTTAAGAAAATTGTCAAATCTGCCATTTATTTTATTGACCAGTAAATTTTTTATTGATTAGAGATAGTTCGGAAAACATAAATTACAAAAATTGACATGAGTCAGATCGCCAAGGTAGTCAAAAAATGACTGGTTTACAATTTGCATATTATCTGATAAGTGATAACACAATAACAAGGCTTTTTCAAAATATTTTTTAAACGTTTTTATTAAGTTGTACAACTGTAAAATTTGAACCAAAAAATTGCAATATACAAATAAAGATATCGCTGAAATCGAATCGAAGTATTTTTTGCTTCTAAGCTTCTTGTTCTGGTGAACTCACTCCAAAATTTTGCTGAATCCTTCGGAACTCTGGTTGATTTCGGGTCTTTTATATCGACCCTATAAATTCCATACTTGGAACTAAATAACCATAGAAATAATCATGATTTTAATATTTTGAACATACGTAAAACCCAAAGCCCATTCGAAGTTGTCCACTAGACTCCAAACCAAGTAGCCGGCTATGTTGCACTTTTCTATTTTAATGGCGTTTAAAAGTTCTTTCAAATATGTCTGAAAAGTTGAGTTTTCTGTAAAAAAAAATAAGGAAAACATACTTGAAAATATAAAACTCTTTTAGTATCATGAGTTCCAGTTTTGTCTTCGTCCCCGAATCCGTTTTCTGTTACGACGACTAAAGGGTTATTGTATTTATTTTTAATCCATACCAAACTCCTCTTGAGTCCTTCTGGAGAAGCCTAAAAAAATTGTTGAAAAGCAAAGATTTGGGTCAAATTACCGTTGATGGGGCCGAAGTAGCAACTAGTTCGCTGTCAGGAAGTAGGAACCATGGCGTCTCTTCGCCATTAGATACGTCCACCGAGTAGTAATGTTGGAACCCTAAAAAATCAGCAGTGCCTATAAAGGAGTTGCATGAAGTTTCTGATTTGGGGAAACCAAGACCTTTGATTTCTTCAATTTCTTCTGTTGTAAAGGTTGGCAACCGAGACGCTTCTTTGCCTTCCGCCTTGCTTCTCTTTGAAATGAACCTTTTCATCACATCAGGGTAATCTCCTCTGTATATTGGGTTGGCAAACCAGCCAATCTAAAAAGTCAAAACAGGAGATCGTCCTGATCACGAATATATAAGCCTCTAAGCCGAAAGCCACCGTGAGGCCGGCCCCAATAGCCTGCTTTCCTCCGGAAATCCGCTAAAAGGTAATGGGAAAAGTACCTATGATGATTGGATGCTTGATTGCATGTTTAAGGTTAATATTGGGAACTAAAAGGCCTCTACCGGTCCGATTTTCACCATAATAGGATAGGGTCTTAGGTTGGGGTATCTAGGAACATGGTAACGTTCCGCCCCACCAATGGAGAACACCCTTTTTGAAAAGTTACAGTTTTAGAGATCCTCCATCACTATCAGACCCAACCAGACGTTTTCTTAAAATTGAAGAGATCGACTTCAATTCCTATCTAATTTACTTACTTGAAATTCCATTCCACGGTCTGATGCTTCTTGGTCATCTTTGGAATCGGTACTTGGGAAATAATAATTTGCGTTTAGCGATATGGCCAATTTTCCTTTTTGTTTAGCTCTGAACATTTTATCGTATAGCCTGTATACTTTGGCATGGGCTTTTATGAGATAATGGGCAGAGATGAAGTCGCCCACTCCGGACATGTTTAACGCCGGGGCAAGCAAAGATCCTCCGTAGCCTGCTGCGACCACAGCCGGCTCGTTGATGGTCACCCACCATTTGACCCGATCGCCGTAATTTTCGAATAAAATTTTAGCATAGTTTTCGAAATGATGGACGATGTTCGGATGGAGCCAGCCGCCCTTGTCTTCCAACTTTTGAGGCAAATCCCAATGATACATCGTCACCTTCATCATAACTTCAGTATAAAACCGCTTAAATTATCAAATTACCATCGGTTTTATACCGTTCTTTATCAATTCATTGATCAAATCGTTGTAATGTTGAAGACCTTTTTGATTTGGTTCATTTCCTTCTCCGTCCGGCAATATTCGTGGCCAGCTTATTGAAAATCTGTAAAATTCAAACTAACCAATCGCTACAAGAATACTAAATTATTCAAATTAATTACACCGGTATCCTTGATGATTTTGACATCAGTTTTATAAAGATGGTAGGAATTGCAGGCGACGTCACCGTTTGTTCGATCTCTGACATATTCCGGCTTTTTGTGCACGATGCGGTCCCAAATACTTTCACCTTTTCCTAAAAAAACATTAAAAATTGAGACGGATGCACTATTTCACCATCTTCGTTCCAAGCCCCTTCGGTCTGATACGCAGAAGTCGCGGTGCCGAAAAAAAAATCTTTGGGAAAAGCGTCGGATGTAAATCCAAGAGTCCAGGACAAACAGAATAAAAATATTAACTTTTCAAAATTCATTTTCCTTGCGATAAAACACTGAGACAATTTCTTCAGATGTTTTCTAGTTTATAAAGATCTCTCCCTACTTCCGAAATTAAAGACAAATAACCAAGGGAAGTACAAATGACGTGTGATCCTAAAAAAGTGTTTGAATTAAAAAGTTACAGAAAATGTTGTAATCGGTTTCCCTCGCCAAAACATAGGGAACGAATTTAAAATAAAGAAGTTAAGGTCGATCTGGAGCACCCTGTATGCCGGATCAAAAAGTTAATGATCCCAATCGATTCCTCACCAAAATCTAAGGAGGGTTTAGTTGGGTACTTTATTTCGTCAGGTCAAAAGTCTGCCAGATAATGGGCTTGTCCATGGCACCGTATTGAGTAATCGTAACTCCAGAACGTTTGGTCCTATCAAAAAGGTGTTCTAAGTAAAAACAAAGGTAAAAGTTACTGGATTGTGGAAGTTACGAGCGTTTGAAGATTCAGTCATGAAATCGTTCAGCAATGACAGCGGGCTAAAAAAAAGTCTTGATCGTGCTAAAATGAACAAAAAAAGCATAAAAATTTAGGTTAACTGACTTTCTCATGGATAAGGTTTGAAAAATATTTCGTCGTTTATTTTAGCGTACTTTTTTAAATTTGCCGCTCTCTATCCATATGATCGAGATGGCAGCACTTGTCGATTTTTCAGTGAATTTTTCCCGAAGGTTCTCTCTCACCGAAAACCGATCGTCGACTTGAAAATTAAATCAATCCTCCTAAATTTAGGTAAGAATTTAGCGTTTTCATAATATTCCATGTGTTTGAATAGAATCTTTTTTAGAAAATGGCATCGGTCGCACGAACCTCCAGAGTCGCCTTGAGGCTTCTTTCCAGCCAGAAAGGGAACATCGTCCCCAGACGAGGATATGCGGATCAAATGGATTTCACATTAGCAGCCGCAAATAAGGTCTATTTCGATTTTAGTTACTATTTTATGATCCAGACCTTACCTTAATAAAAATTGATCATGGTTGATCTTGCATTTGTCAGCTTTGTCTTTAATGACTAAATTCATTATTCATTCTTGGTTGTCCTGCTGAGAAGGATGGGGTGAAACCATATTAGAATTTAGAGGGTTTTATTTGACTCTAGCTTGTTTAACGATGAACATGAAGGCTGGAGAAGAACTGACTGGTGTTGGTGATTGCTGGAGATGAAGTGATACCAGAAGTAGAGAATGACTGTAGTTACTGGAGGCTTCTATTGAGCTATTGACATAATCAGGCCTGAAGAGTGGATGAATTGACTGGGGAGTGTAGGAGTTATAGGACTGGTAATAGGATGAAGTGACTGGAGAATGGAGATTGATAGTAGACACTGGAGGTTTCTATTGAACTTACTGATTGCGATGTCGGATTCTCCTGGAAACGTCTCCAACTTTCTTTGAGTTTCCTTATACTTTTAGTTCCTTTTTGGTCTAGAATTTTCCTAACCATGTCTCAGCAACATTTAGATTGTACACACTGGTACAATCGCCATGCCTCCGAATGGTGTGTGCCAGGCTTTACAGCTACTACGCTGCTTACTTTATCTTCTTGTGAAGCCACCCCCTTGGGCACCCCACTCCCCCACAAGCTTATTTTAGTTGGGAACCTCAAAATGGCCCAAAAATTTCGGGAAGTCTTTCATGCTAGTAGTGTTATTGTGGCGTATCCGAAAAATTAATCCCCTCCCCCCTGTCAGTTTCTGAATCTTATTAAACGTCCAAAAACTTGTACTTTTTGGTTTGATTGTGTAAAGATTTTAATTTTGTTAATTTTTTTTTAGGTGTTTTATTCCAATTCCAATGTGAAACAAGTTGACGTTCCATCGTTTTCTGGTTCCTTTGGTATCCTCCCGAACCACGTCCCAACTTTGGCCATCTTAAGACCCGGTGTCGTCACCGTCTTCGAGCAAGACGGAAATGCCAAAAAAGTCTTCGTTTCAAGTGGAACGGTAATTTAAACTCCCTAAAATTCAAGCGAAATAACCATTTTATAGGTGACAATCAATGAAGATTCTTCAGTTCAAGTCCTAGCCGAAGAAGCCCATCTGATCGAAGACCTTGACGGATCAGCCGCTCGTGAACAACTGACGAAAGCCCAAGCTGACCTTTCCAGAGCTTCTTCCGAAACCGAAAAAGCCGAAGCTGCCATCGCGGTCGAAGTCGCTGAAGCCGTCGTTCAAGCCGCTTCTTAAAAATATATTGTTTTGTAGATATGTAATTCATGTTTAGTTGTCAATAAAAAAATTTGTTTATATAATTTTTTTTTATTTAAAAAAGAAGTAAACAATAGGGAGGGGGTTGCATGATAAACACCGTGGTAACGGCCACAGGTTGTTAAGGCTACTTATCCTCTTTTCGACCCCTCTCAGAAACCCTTACGCCACCGGACTGTGAACTTCTGTTTAGTCAATAATGTCTGAAGACGCTTTGGAGATCCCAGGTACGTTTTTTTGTAGTATTTGAGGAAAAGTTTTGTAACTTTTAGAAACTGGTGCTATATTTACATTCGGAAGAAGCCGATTCGCTGATAATACTCCAAGTCATTTTTTTGTCAAGAAAGACCCAGTCGTAGATCTCGCATGCGGCGATGAACATACCGTAGTTGTTTGCGGTAAAGCAAAACAATGTCCATTTCTTCATTAAAATTTGATCAATTTGCATGTAGTTATTTTTTTTATTGATTAGCCAAAACCCACCTCTTTTTGCATGATGCACTCAAAATTTAATTTTTCTCTAGGTTTTATTTTTAAAGAGTAGGGAGTGTAAAATCTGTTTGTTTTATTATTTTTTGCAATTTTCAGACTTGCTGTTCAAGCATGTCTAGCTTATTTCAAAATACAAAAATAGATTTGAACTTTTGATCCTCATTTGAGCGACCAAGTGTGGTAAATAAAGTAGATTAAGTCACGGTAACGGGGTTTAATAATGCAGCCGAGGCAGGTGCAACTCCCCTACGACAAGTTATTGATTGCTCAAACACAAAAGTCTTGCATGCACTCATGTCTTAACACAAACGAACTTTAATTTCCGATTATAAAATTGAATATTCATCAAGGCCCCATTTACGTTTGACCGTCGGCAAACACTGTCTTCTTTTTAAAATGAGGTCACGGGATTAATCTGCAACCCCTTCATTTCAAAAGGTCAATTGGTGCTCTCAAAGTCTTATATCCGTCAAAGGACCATTTGTTTGCCATAAAAAAAATTAACTTTTTCAGGCTCCATTTCGGTCCTTTATCATTTTGGCAACTTATGCATTTATGATAAAATATTGCTTAGGGGTTTGCAGTTTTTGGTGCCCAGTGATTGGGCCTAAACTTGCACTAGAGTAGGTTTTTTATTTCAATTAAACGAATCCCAACATTATATGTGAGACAATCCAAGCGGCCTATTGGATCTCTAGCCAAGCAATTCCTGTGGCACCGTAGAAACCATGTTGCCTTAGACTAATTGATGCTAGCACACTCTGTATAGCTTAAGACAAACTACCGTACAGGATCTCTCTGAGAGAGCCAAATTTACGTTGTGGATTTTATTTTATTTATTTTGAAGTAACTACTTCTCAATTTGTTTTCTCGTTATTTATAGAAAAAGGCCGAGTGTTTTCTTTTGGCAGAAATTCTTATGGAGAATTAGGGTTAGGAACACGTGCTGCCATCGGTAGACCAAATTGCGTAAAATGTAACCTACAAAAAAATTTTTTTCTTGAGTATAACAATTTAAAATTTTAGCTTTGAAACCGTCAAAAATAATACATGTTGCAACAGGTCGAGGACATACATTATTTCTCTCAGGTACTATTTCACTGAAAAATAAATAATAAAATAATCATTTTAAAAAAGATAAAGGGGAAGTTTTCTCATCTGGGAATAATGACGAAGGGCAGCTCGGTTTAGGAAGCAACGTTGACTGCGAGATCCCTCAAAAAATCGATTTGATCGATGTAAAACAACTTTCGGCCGGATTCAAACATTCAGCTGCCTTAACCGGTAATGTTTGCCTAGGAAAACAATTAATTTATTAAAATTTTTAGGAGAAGGAAAAGTTTATGTATGGGGTGACAACAAAGACAGCCAGTTAGGTCTCGGTGAAGACATCAAAAGCGTAAATGTACCAACTCTTTTAAACCTAGAGCAAACTGTCCTTCAAATATGCTGCGGCTATTATCACACTTTAGTGTTAACAGGTATAAAGATTGAAAATACAGACAAATTGCTGTAAACAAAAATTGCAGAAGATGGAAGGATTTATTCTTTTGGTGAAGGAGAACATGGAAAACTTGGTTTGGGCACCCACTCTAATTCTACAATCCCAAAACTTGTCGAAACCAATTTCACTGCAAGTTTTATATCTGCTGGAGGAAATCACTCATGTTGCATATCAAGTAAAAAATTAACATAAAAAATATTTGCCATAATTTTTTTTAAGACGACGGAAAACTATATTTGTGGGGAAGTAACTATCATGGACAGTTGGGATTTAAAGATACAACATCGTTCTCCGTTCCGACTTTATTGGAATTTGATCAAACTATCATCTATGCTTCGCTTGGTGACAATCACACTGCAGTCATAACAGGTAACTCAGAAATTCGTTGATTATTTTAAACTCTTGTTTTTTTAAAGATTGTGGAGAGTTGTACAGCTTTGGAAACAACAGACATGGCAAGTTAGCAATAGATAAAACTGAAGAAGTGATCGAAGGGACCTATGAGCCGACCAAAATTAAAAAATTTCAAAATTATACCGTCATCAAGGTAAATTTGAAAATTAGTACATAAATAATTTTTTTGAATTTTAAGGTTAGCTGTGGAGGATGTCACACTATGGTTTTGGCTAGGCCCAAAATTATTTCGTTGAAATCGGAAGTTATGAATGGGAGGAATAAAAATTGGGAAATACAAGACGTGGGTTTTTATTGAGAATAATTTTTAAATTATTTTAAAATTAAGGTTTCAGCATCGATGTTGAATAAAACAGCTCTTCCTCCGCTGAGTCGCTTCAGTCATTCTTCATCATCGCCGATGCTCACACCAGCGTCTCCTTTGAGCAAAACGGTCCAGACAAACTGTCAAGATTTCACTTTATCTTCATCTCTGTCGCAAATCGATAATCTTCCAAACACCTACATTTTCCTCGATGAAAAAGAAACGAACGATGAAGCCAATGGAAACTATTTTCAGATCAATGGAACCAAAGCAGATGAAAAAGAAACAACAGAAAAGACGGAAGTCATAGAAAATGAAAAAGTCAACGACATTGAAAACAATATTGAAGGTTCAAATTATTCAACTTTTGAATTCTAAAAATTAATAATGTTTTAAAGATATAATAGATCCAAAAAGTGAAGAAAAAGAGACCGTTAGCTGCATAGGTAAGCCCTCTACATTTATGTACAGTGCACATTCTCCCAAAAGACAGGTTTCAGCCGTTTTTCCTATAAACAATAGGATTTCAGGCAAAGGAAGGGAGATTGGTTTCTGTATGAGCCTCTCCCCACCAGAGGCGGATCCAGGAATTTGTCCGGGCACTAAAAATCAAAGCTAAAACAAAGTTTTAAACTTAATCTCTAAAAGGCTCTTGAAACGGTGATTTTGAAGTTTTTGACGAAAAATTGTCTCTTAAAACGTTGATTTTGAAGTTTTTAACGAAAATTATCTCTTAAAACGTTAAGTTTGAGGTTTTTGCCGAAAAATAATTGTCTCTTAAAACGTTGATTTTGAGCTTTTAGATGAAAGATTGGTACTCAAATAATGTAAATTTTAAGGTTTTTGACGAAAGAAAACCTTAAAACGTTGATTTTCAGGTTTTTGACGAAAAACTGTCTCCCAAAACATTGATTTTGAGGTTTTTCAAACAAAAATTAGCTCTTAAAACGTTGATTTTGAGGATTTTTGACGAAAAATAATTGTCTCTTAAAAGTTAATTTTAAAGCTTATGACGAAAAAATGTCTCTTAAAACCTTGAATTTGAGGTTTTTGAGAAAAAATTTGGCTTTGTAAATTTTGATTTTAAGGTTTTTGACGAAAATTTGGCTCTTAAAACCCTGATTTTGAAGTTTTTGATGTAAAATTCGCTCTTAAAATGTTCATATTGATGAGTTTTTTTGACAAATAATTGGCTTTAATTTGTTAATTTTGCCTTTTTTGTTAATTTTTGGCTGGATCCGCCCCTGCTCCCCACTTGGCTGATTGACACACCAACCTGTTTTTAAACAAATTTTATCACTTGCAGCATTCGAAGGTACCAAATGCAAATTATTTCGGCTCAAAAAATCTCCAGAAGAAAAAGGAGTTGAGGATCCTGAAAAACAAGTAGTTAACGACCATCCTAAACAAAATAAAAAGGTGAGTAAGAAATGGAAGAAAAAAAAAATTAATTATTTTTTTTTTTAGTCCAAAACGTGCTGTATAATTTGAAGAGAACTACTTCTAATTCCGAAATTGGATAATCAAGACTGTAAAATTATGTAAATTATAAATTTGTTTAGACATGTTTCGTCTCCATTTTTTAAAATTTATGCTTTTATGTAGGGTGTGTCAGTTAGAGTGGCCATTTCTTCAACCCCCCCCCCATCTCTCTTAAATAAGTATCTTAAATGTTCATTTTAAAATAATGAACAAAACTTTGTCGTCCTATTGATAATGCAAATCAATTTTTCCCTAATGATGTAGAATTTTTCCCTAATTATGTAGTAAATTATTGCATATAATATTGTAAAAACATTATTTTAATAAAATCTCTTTGATTAAGAAAAATGCCTTGCTTATTCTTAATGTGTGATAAAAATTTCATTAAAATCAAGTTAGAAAATGCAGTTTGGAGAAGGACTCACATAACTTGAACGTTGAAAAAAAGTATGAAACGTTTTATCACAGACAAAAAGTTTATTGTTTAACAAAACTACAATGTGCAGGGTCTAAAATTAACAATTTATTAGCGGATGTTTATATTTTTTATGTCTTAGAAAAAGCAAAAAATTATGGCCCTTTATGCAGCTTAGTTTTGAAATTTTCATGAGGTAAAATGTGTACTAGATTTATTGCATTTGTTCAGATTTCTCTTGGTTTTTGTTTGCTGAAACGATAATTTTTCCTCTCAAATGTCCCTCAATGACTTTATCGAAGGCTGCTGGAACCTCGGCAAACGGAAATACTTTATCAACGATTGGCTTCAGCTAAAATAAAGTTAAGACTTAAGACGTTGAGACATTTCAATGATTTACCTGTTTTTGATCGACCAAATTGGAAATTTCCCTTATGCCAGTCGGGACGGGTAGGAAGTAACCCCACCTAACTGTGGTTCCCTTTTTTATCGCTCCGCTGTTCAAATTGGCGGCGACCAAATCGCCCAGATTTTGTATCATTCCTCTGACCAAGCCGAAAGAATCCGTGTTTTTTAATAATGGAGATTTCAAAGTAATGAATTTAGCGTTTTTCCATTCGGAAAGCATCGGGACATAAACAGAAGGTGTGACGTTGCCCGAAGCATCCAAAATTATGTCAAATCTAAAACAAAGAAAAGATGAATTTGGGTGTCTACAAGATTTTGGTAATAGAACAAACGAAAAAATTAACAATTCCTTACTTTCCGCAAGTTTGGAGGTCTCGAAGCCAATTAGGCTGGGCATAATCGATAACAATGTCAGCACCAAGTTTCTCAACGAGAGGAATGGCATCATCACGGCATGTAGTCACTACCTATAATTCAATAAGATTTTATCAATTAAATGTTCTCAGACAAACCTCAGCTCCCCAAGCTTTAAGCATCTGGATGGCAGAAGTGCCGACTCCTCCTGAACCTCCGATCACAAGAACTTTCTTACCCGAGGCTCCAGTAATAAAAAGATCTCCTGTAATTTTCAACGCAGACCATGCAGTCATGGCTGCATACAAAATTCCCGAAGCTTCTTCATCAGATAAATGGTCCGGCTTTTTGGCCAAAAGGCATTCTTCAGCGACTACGAATTCTGAATGCGATCCTTGAGAATGGACGGGCACGACGCCATAGACGACATCGCCGACTTTAATCTCAGATCTGACGTCAGCACCTTTGGAGACGACCTCTCCGGAAAAATCACGACCCAGAACCAAAGGAAAAGACGGCTTTTTATCACACGGGTCGCATTTTCTCATCAAATCCAACATTACGTTTCCATAGCCACCTGGAAAAGATTGTCAGAAAACTGATGACTCGAATGAAGACTCACCGAGCATAGCGACATCAATTGGGTTGACCGAAGCAGCATTGACTTTGACAAGAACTTGCTTCGGTTTGCTCACTATCGGCTTCTGAACTGGTCCCATCTCCAATTTGTTAAGCTTTCCGTAGGAGTTGATGTGCCAAGCGGTCATCGTCTCATTTGAAACTCGAGATTTGGGCTCCTCGCAGAGTTTAGTCGCGAACCTTCTTATCTCATTCAAGTTCCATTTAGGCGACGTCCTCAGGAACGGCATTTTGAACAGAAAACCGTTCAGAAACGAGTGGAAAAAGGATTTCAATTTATTCTTTTTTCAACTTGAGCCAAATTGTGAAAGAGGTAAAAATAAAAACACCGCAACTATAGCAGTCACATTAACTTCTAATCAGTGTTATACTGTTATCATACAGCTTATCGTCTCTTTAGACAACCAGTGACGTATTAGACCGGTTTTAGACAATTTAGATCATTTGAAGACCGTTTATTCAACAGTTTTGAGCGTATTTAGAACCAAAATTTATAACATTTTAGCCAGTTGTGAACTTTTAAGGGGCCGTGAAAACAGTTTTTCAATGATAGCTCATAGCAAAATGATCCGATCTCGACCGAACTTTTTAAGTATTTTAATATGAAGTTTATTTATTTCTCCGCGTATTGAAGTTTGAACTAAACTTATTGTAATAATAATAAATCTTTATAGTGAAAAAAAAATGTTAAAAAATTTTTTTTTAAACTTTTTAAAGCGCTCCACATAACAAAGAACATAAGTATGCAAATTTTGAATCAATTCCGATTATTCAATCTTTAGTTATCATTGAAAGACTTTCTTTAAAAAAATTGAATCACGCGGGTTTTTTAACGAATCAAAGACAAGTGGGCGGAGAGAACCGGCTCCGCCTGCGCAGCCAGAAGTTAGAGGGGAGTGACACCCCTGTAAGTACTAAGTTTGGTATTTTTCACGCTGCTATGGAAAGACAGGCGCTTAACGGCCCATTAAGATCTTTTTCAGTCTTGATAGTTTTTGTACCTTTGTAAAACTTATTAGGTACCTAGATTTTTTTTAGGCCTTTGTCGACAGTTTAGCGTTTTTAAATAGTTTTAGAACGTTTTAAGACCTTTCTTAAGACAGTTTTTGACCGTTCATAGACATTTTTAGAAGGTTTTTAAACCAACCCTTAGATTTAAAAAAAAAATCCTTGCCGCAGGCCCGATTGGGTCCAAGGGGCAGAAGAAACATGCGATGGTTTTGAATATCAAATTTTTATTTAAATTTAAAAAAAGACACATATTTTGTACAAAAAGTTTTTTTTTTACATTATGTACAATGTACATTTATACAGTTTTCCTCTTTTAAGGGCTTAAAAAATAACTTAAACAATTTAAATAAATTAGGGATACTCGACGTCGTTATTTATGGCATCGACAAGCCAATGAGGAAGCTCAGAAACATCCTCGACTCCACCAATCTGAAAGCACAAAAAAAATACATAAATAAAAAAAATACATAAATAAATAAATAAAAAATAAAAATAAATAAATGAATTTAAAAGCTAAAAAGAGAAAAAACCAAAATGACAGAAGTAAAAATTTTACCTCACAGTATAACGGGAAAAGGTCTTTTTTGTTTATCTCGACTTTGGCTCTGAGACCCCAGTGGACATAAAATTTTGCCTCCTCGCGTATATTTTCAGTATATTTACGCTTCTCGATCCATAAGCAATCATAAAAAGACTAGAAAAAGGTAATAAATCGTTTATATAAATTAAAGAAAAAAATTCTTACTGTAATCAAAGTGTCGTATTTAACCCCGTCCAAATAGTGATGGGGATCATCCACTGACGACAATAAACGCCTCTTGAGAAGACCTAGAAATAAAAAATTAATTTGATCAATCTAAGAGTTGCAATTATATTGAATTACAATCGTAATTGTTTAAACCTCACTAACCTTCTTCGATTTTCCCATGGTGGAAATATATGATGGCCAATGCTGTATAAAGGGCGAGGAGATTAAAACGTTGGATCTCGTCCGAAATCTCAGTTATCATCTTGAATTTTTCAGGGTCGCTTGTTTTAAGGGATTCCCTTAAATCTTTCGGAAAGGACAAAAAGAACACTCTATCGTTGTTGATCAACTCAATACCATTTATCTGTTAAAATAAGTTATTTATTAGCTTCTAATTTTAGAACGAAAATTTTTACCTCTTTGATTTTTTCGACGATGTGCGGGATGAGGAAAAACTGACGCCTCGTTTTTATTTTGTCGTCAGGCTTGAAAATTTGGGAAATTTTGAAAGCTTTCAATGAGAAATAATTACGGTTTATCCTCTCGACGACTTTTTCGACGACTTCACGTTCGAGGTAAGTAATCTGACATGAAAGAAGAAAATTAAAAGAAATAATAAGGTTGGGGGAGGGTCGAGAAGGGAGGTTGGGAGAAGTGGGAGTGAGGGGGAGGTGTTTAGTGGAGATCTTCACCAAAACACGTGTACAGGAAGGGGTGTTGGGAAGAGTCGAGGAGGGTAGGGGAGGTAATAAGAGATTGGGATATGGTGGGGAGGTTTGAGGTAGAGTTAGGAGGGTGAGAGAGGTATAAGGAGCTCGAGAGATCAGTAGAGCCCCAAATTTATAGAGTGCCACCTCCATACCACATTTCCCTCCACCTTTCATCATTACAAAAACGATAAAATAATAAACCATTGCAAGCGGAAGTTACCGGTTCTTGCTGAGTTTGCCGTCGCGATCTTTTAGTTTGAGTCTGCAATTGGGTTTGTGATGCTGGATCCTCATCGTCGATCTCGATGCTCGTTTCCGCATCCTCGATGGCCATTTGAGACGTCGACGGCTCGTCGATACGCCTTGACAACCCACGTTTTTTCGGCATACTTTACCTAAAGGAAAGGAAAGTAAATAAATAAACATGAAAAAATTGCAAATTTTAAGCGTACCTTCTCTCCTGTGTTAGTCAAATTTAACTGAACGTTAAATATTTATGACAAAATGGACAAATAGGATCGCTATCATGAAACGATATCGGATATTTCCTTATCACTTATCTTCTTCCGCGGGAAAAGTTAGCTTCAAATTTGAAAGGTTATGACGACGGTTTGTACAAGTGTGCCAACATAAACATATGAAGGGGCACCGACGAATTTCCCTCTTCCATTTTAAAAAGCTTATCGCCGATTTGCTAGTGTCATTGTTTATTGTATTACCCTGAAGAATGCAATTTGGGAACGGGTCAAGGAGAATGAACCTTCGTCTTTATTGGACAAAACTTTGTTTATAAATTGGGACTTATGTGGAGCGGTGGGATGAGGGGGAGGAGGGTAGGTGGGTAATTGATAATTACAATTACTAATTAGGGGAGGTAATTAGAAGTGGTGGGAAGTGAGGAATATTGTCGGAGGAGGGAGGAAGGTAGAAATTAGGCATATGGCGTTTGTGGAGAGGTCTGTAGAGTCCCAAATCGCCGATTTCAAAAAGAGATTCATCAGCTATGAATCATGATTATTCAGTATCCACATTCGAGTTCAGACAATCCATGCGCACAGCCACCGAATTTTTTTCCTCGGAACTAATCACTGCAGCAGCCCATTTTGGTGTATAAATGAATAAAAAAAAATTAAATTAAAATAAAAATGAATAAAAAACCATATTACATATCAGCAATTAGGAAGGCGATACAATTTTTAGTTTTCACAATGGGTAGGTAAATTGAATTATTGAATGAGGGTAATAAAAGAAAAAAAAATCTGTTGTTTTATCCTTGGTTTTAACTATGTATTTCCTTGACTGGTACCTCGACTGTTTCCTTGACTATTGCCTGATACGAATTCTTCGTTCGCGTAAATTTTTGGCACGTGGCTCAACGATGAAATGAACAAATAGTAAAAAGTGAAGGCGGCAAATACGACGAGAAAAAAAACCGAGTATTGAGTTGGACGGCCATCCTCTGACTCTGAAGGAGTCTTCTTCGACGATGTAGGCGAGTCTGTACTCGCATTCGTTTTATGATCTTTGTTGAATGGATCGTTTAAGAAATCCTGAGATGACCAATACACGTGGTAATAGTGATACTGGCTGTTACTGCAGCCGCTATGTGAAACTAAATGGCCGAAAGTCTGTCCGTCACAAAATATAGGAGAGCCATGATCAGTAAGGCATTGCTCCTTTTCTCCTTTGAACACCAAGACAGGCAATCGCGTCTCATATTTGACTACAGGTTCCTTCTCGGGATAGCCTTTGTCTGGATCAACTCTTGTGGCTTCCAAGAAAATCGGAGCGTGTGCCTCTTTACTGGGTGGTTCCGTTTTGTCCGCATTGCTAAAGGTCGCAACGGTGCAGTTTTTGGAGTTCAAATATGCTGATTTGGAATCAGTTTTGGGGAAATTCAAGGGACTTACTAAGTCGGAAGATGTAAAAGATTGTTCTAATTCGATAACAGCGATATTGTAAATAAATTCCTTATCTTCGCTTTCATCTCTTTTATACTTTGGGTGAATGGCCACACGTTTACCTTTTCTGGATTTCTGATCTTGGAGAGGAAATGAGATTTCTCCGGCATATACCTTGAGCTTCGCAGGGTCAATTTCTTTGACGGCGTCAACCGCAGTAATCACCCGCGACAACGTCAGCAAACTTCCTCCGTACGCCTGGCTTCCTCGGTCGATGTACACCAAAGATGGAAGTTTCGAATGACCGCTACAATTCTGAGACAAAAAAACCAGAGCAAATAGAAATTTCAACATTTTTACTCATATGATCGAAATTTGTGAGGACACATGATTTATAGAATAGAATAGAAATATTATGTTTATTCGTACATCGTTTATTCGTACATCAGCTGACACTGAAATGAGATGCAATTTGTGAGCGAATGGGCGACGTTTTCGGCAAAAGAACGTTCTTCGTGATCCACGTTTACTAGTTAAGTATTTACTATTTTATAAGTTAGAACATAGATGTACATACAACCACGGGTCTACCTAATTTACTGACCAGAGAAAAAACGTACTACCGGACAAACTACTGATGCGACGGGGCTGAAATTTGGCAGAGATGCATATTTTGATTGGTAGCACCTATCCTCGAAGGAAATTTTCAAATCGGACTACCAGGGGCCGAGATCTCTAAAAATGATCACCACCGGGGGCAGAAAAAACGTACAGTTACCGGAGAAACTACTGATGCGACCGAGCTGAAATTTGGCAGGGAAGCTTATTTTAGTTGGTAGCACCGATCCTCGAAGGAAATTTTCAAATCAGACTACCGGGGGCGGAGATAGTCGGAGTTAGTCCGATTTGAAAATTTCCTTCGAGGATCGATGCCTACCGATCAAAATATGCATCCCTGACAAATTTCAGCTCGGTCGCATGAGTAGTTTCTCCGGTAGTACGTTTTTTCTGTTTTTCTGTAAGAGGGTAGCGTAAAAATTTTCAGTTGTTCAGAAAATATATTAGTAATTATATTGTAATTAGTAATATATTAGTAATCCCCCAGTGGTGATCATTTTTAGAGATCTCGGCCCCTGGTAGTCCGATTTGAAAATTTCCTTCGAGGATCGGTGCTACCAATCAAAATATGAATCCCTGCTAAATTTCAGGGTGACCGGTGAATTGAGACCCAGTAGACCAACTGAGACCCGACCCTAAATCCTGGGGGGTGAATTGAGACCCGGGTCCAGTCAGGTAGTCGACCCCTTCACAGTCAACGAAATCACTCTTGATAATGGATTCACTTGAAGAGAATATGTATGATGGGATGACTGTGGGAAATCATTCGATTCAATTTGGAGTGAAATCCCTCACAGCAATAATTGGTTGTTCTGCGGGTTGAGGAGTAGAATTTAGCCCACATTGAAGGGGAAACGCGAGTTGGATAGGACGTAGTTATCACGCACGTAGTCGACAAAAATGGCAATATTGTCTGGCATTATTAGGAGCAAGTCGAACACAAAGCAGTCCTCCATTTCATGGGGTTCTAGAAATGAGAGTCCAAACACGGCCCTCAAACATCTCCAAAGCTTTGGCCAAGGTGAAAGCGGCAACCAGCAATATTCTCGGCCAAGTGGCAGCAACTGCTGTATGTCCGCAAAAACAGTTTTAGGTGATAATATGAGGCCCTGTTTTCTGCATGCATCGCAAAGACTGCGGAAGAGCTCGACGTTCGCTTTTCATGGATTTCATCTTAACAATGATAACAAAAAAATGACCGCTGGGTCTCAATTCGTTGTTTGTCAACAACGCCCGGGTCTCAATTCACCTCCTCAGGTAGAAATTTGGATTAGCGGGTCTCAGTTCACCAAACACGAAATTTCAGCCCCGTCGCATCAGTAGTTTGTCCGGTAGTACGTTTTTTCTCTGGTCAGTAAATTACCTTAAACGTCCTACAACCACATAACTAAACACATAAATCTATTAAATTTAGGTTTGTGTACTGTGAAATATAGCAAAAATATTGTTAGTTTTCCCCACTTTTCAGCGGGTTGATGCTTTAAGTAGATTGAAGTACGAGTATGCAGCGTTGACTACCTAGAAATGAGAAATAAAAGTTTCATTTTTTTCACCATTCTCAAAATCTTACATTGCCAAAAGAGTTAAGATTGGCGAACATCAAGCCTCCGCAAGACATTTTCAGAGGATTCAACGTCCGAAGTTGAATGATATTAATTGAATTTTTCAAAAGTATGCTGTGTCCGAGCCAGTCACAGTCATAAATACTGAAATGAAGCTGGGAACTCTAAAAATTACTAATATATTTTCTGAACAACTTCAAATTTTTACGTTACCCTCGTTTGAATTTCTTCGCCATACCAACAATAAACCAATAAATAAAATAGTTCAAGCACTAGGAAAAAGATGGACGTGATTCTGTTGGTCAGTTTCATCTCGACACCTTCCATTGTCATCAAAAAGGCGCAGAGGCACATCATATAGGTTGAAACGGTCAATACTAACCACAAAATCCAATAATACACTTTTTGAAAGGTTTTAAAACACCTAAAAAATAAATCAGGTAAATAATTAATCAGTGGTAGTAGGTAAATGAAAATTTATCGAAGGTTTTACTTTTTATGAAACTACGGTGTGTTCTGATTTATAAAATATTAACGATGTTTTACTCATGGATTCAGTCAGCATCAGATTTAATGGCTCAATCTTTGTCAAATTCTTAGGGTAGACATGGTGCCGAATCACTTTACTTACTTAATTATGTTAAGGTGATGAATCACACATCTCTTCAAACAAACTAAAAGAACTGCATTATCAATTTCACCGGAACTTGCGAATTTCGCTCTCCGCAATAAATTTTTTAGTGTAATATTTAAAGTTGATAATTCTACACATAGTTCTTCCGAAGTTGTTATATAAAAAGTGGACGATGCTACGGGAAATACATTTTATTATAATTGTAACATTTTATTTACCTATGACCAAGAATGTAGTTTGTAGAATAACATAGTATTCTATCAAGTATACAATTACGACTGCATATGTAGATGATGGGTCCAAAAAGTGGTATACTTTTACAGGAACCATTCTTTAAAAAAAAAATTATTTTAATTTTTTTTAAAATATTTAGGTAGGTACTACCTGTGGATGTTGTGTTTGTAGTTAGGGATTTTAAAAGTGCCAATGGCCCAGTCGTAAGCAGGTCGACTAAGAATGGTAAGCGCTGATAAAGCTAAACCGTAAATCATGAATTGAGAACGGAAAATTTTTCGTTCCCGTATTTTTCGAGTAGTGTCTTGGATTTCCTCAGCAGTCTTCTCATCGATTGTATTTCCGTAATTTTGAAGTCCTTCGTCGAGCATCCTAAATTTCAAAGATTTTTCAATGAAAAGTAGTTTGCTGTTGAATTTTTAGCATTATCCCGCTGTAGAAAACGGATTTGAAAATATGCAGATACTTTATTTGAGGCATTAAAATTTGCCAGAAAGACATTTTTTTAAATCCTCTGTAGCGTTATTTCTAATGGTATTTATCGAACAATAAATGCCTACGTAAAACTTTTTTTTACCTTATCAACCCAACGACAGTTGACTTCAAAAAAGTAGCGCATGAAGTCACTGAAAACGATAGCAGCAATAACACCGTAAAATGAAGTACTTCCGTAAAATCAGCGAATTCTTCTTCGACCATCAGAGCTCCACCGTAACCCAACAGTGGAATATGAATTACCAGCATAATTAAGTAGAAAATGTTTTGAAAATAATTATTCGGTAACATCATACCCCAAGACTAAAATTAAAAAAAATTAAATGCCTTGTCACAATGAAAAAATGCTATTGCCTTACCAAAAAACGACCATAGTTTTCCTTATAATATTTGCATTCCTTCACATCCCATGTTTTCTTTGATTGCTAAATTTTATTGTTTATTTCTCTTTTCTTTTTAAAAGGACAAAGTGTTTTTACCTTTTTGTCTTTCCCCTTTGGAACCATACTCCTTTCTCAGAGTTTGATTTGAAAATGACGAATTTTCGTTTTTACCGAAAAGAGGTTTTCCGGGAAAAGGGTTAATAATGTAGTAAGCAAAAATGTTTTGAAAACTCTTCACGCGCATGTCGAATCCTTATGGATTATTTAAATAGCAAAATTAATCATTGGCAATATTTTTATTAATAACTTTGCATGAAGAAAATCATGGAAACTAAAATGGAAAAATTGGACGAAAAGATAGACCACAACAGAGAAAACAAGGAAGAAAATTTTTCAAAATTCCAATGAAAAACAAGAAGCAACACCAAGTACACGATAAACGAGGATTATTCTCCGGAAAAAGTACGACAAACTAATTGTAAAAGAAGCAAAAGAAGAAAAATAATTCAAAGAAGAGAACGATACAGGAAAGAAGCCCAAGAAATACAGCTCCTTTAACAGAACAGAACAGAAAAGCGGAGAAGAAGATTCAAGGAAATCCGAATGATAAACCAACGATCCCAAAAATTAATAAAGAGTCTCTGATAGTTCAGAGAAGAGCAGGGCGAATCCTTGGAAAGCTGGGCTACACTGAGGACTGTAGGAAGGCTTTCAAGAAGTAGGCATACTTACTCTGCCGTGCGCCTACATCCTCAAGTGTATAACCAGAGTTCGAGAAAATTTGTCGAATTATCATCAGGTAGGAGAGCTACATAATCATAACACCAGAATGAGAAATGAAATATATATTGACGCTTTACAATAAGTTGCCCTCTTATTTCAAAGAACAGAAACCCAAAGAATTATGAGTCCCGCGGCAGCAGGACTAAAGAGGTAGATTTCTTTCAGATGGTTAGATCTCGAAGTTTCTAAAATTCGAAGAAAAAAAAATCATCTGTTTCCCGGTAAAAATTCAAAAATTTTCTTTTTTACGTAGGTTCAAATCTATTGCACCCAGCTGATCCAAACCAACTTTAAATCTTTCTTAGCCATTCCCATAACATCACTTTTAAGTTTGAAAGCGATTGGATCAACGGTTTGCGAGATTCGCAGGTTAGGCCCTAAGTAAAGTACCAAAACCACTGGTCCGATTTCAGCCGTTAACGAACTCATAAATTCTATTAGTTTAAAAGCCCTAAATACCGAAATTCATGATCGTCAAGTAAAAATTACTCAAGTTATCGTGCGAATACATACATACATATATACATATATACATACATATATACATATACATATATATATATATATATATATATATATATATATATATATATATATATATATATATATATATATATATATATATAAACTTTTGAGTTAAGGTTGGTTTGGGGGTCCAGGGGGTCTGAAATGAAAACCTGAGTCCCACGGCAGCAGGACTAAAGAGGTAGATTTCTTTCAGATGGTTAGATATCGAAGTTTCTAAAATTCGAAGAAAAAAAACATCATCTGTTTCCCGGTAAAATTCAAAAATTTTCTTTTTTACCTAGATTCCAATCTATTGCACCCAGCTGATCCAAACCAACTTTAAATCTTTCTTAGCCATCCCCCCTATTAAAGGTTAAACGAAGAATATGTACACAGTGTAAAAATTGGGCTGCGTACGAGTTGGTTCCCAAGCCCATCGCTCTCATTAAGGCGGATCCGACAATTAAATCAAGTGTGCGAGAGAGAGGGAAGATGTCGAAACGTTTTTTCCTTGTTTTGGGCACTAAAAATGGTCCGATTTTTTTTCTGAAAAGCACATTCTCTTTAATTCGGAAAACTCTAGACTGATCTGAGAGCACTTTTTCCGAAAAAAATTTTCTTCCGGAAAATCGGGAAACGAATTTTCCGGGAAAACTTTTTTTCAAAAAAAATCAGGTACACGTTTTGTAGGGTACGACGAGCTGTTTCCAAATCTGTTCATAATTTCAAAATCGGTTAAAAAACGGCGTCGTAATCGCTGTCACAAGATTTAGACGGTGCGGGGAGTGGGGCGCGTCTGGGGTCGTAAATCAAGATACGCAGATGACAGGTTAACACTGTCATTAGGTTGGCTTCAAGTCAATAAAATTGTAATATGCAGGATCCATTGAAAAATAAGGAAAAATTTTTGCTAATAAAAAATAAACACATTTTAATTTAATCCAGTCTACAGAGCAGTACCTTATCCAGGACTTATCCAACAGGACCTTATCCTGAAAAAGTTGATGTAAAAGATTTTATTGTTTTAAAAATTGTGCCGGGAAAGCTTTTATTGGCACTCTTCAAAAACATGACGTTATTGGGACCCAAATGGACCATTAGGTGAAAATGCTCTGTACACTGAACAAATTTTCAATCCTAATAAGATAAAATAAAGAAATATGTAAAAAAAATTGCGCCATAATTTATGGAATCACAATCGCTTTGTACGTATAGTTCATGAATTAAAAAAAAATGTTTTCACTCACTTTTTTAAACTGACTGATAAGCAGAGTCGGGGCGAAATTAAGTGGACTTTGGTCCAGCCGATCAGCTCTGCTTTACTTTATTTACGGTGATTACTACTCTCCCTTTTCCATTATTTTTTTTTCTTCTTAATTTTACTACAATTTTTTTGTTTTATTCCTTGATGTTTTGGGTGTGGTGTTACTATTTTCTTGTGAGAGATTGAAATTGAATTATGCGAGGAAAGACCTAGGAGATGAAAGAATAGGAAAAGCCAATCGGTTTCGCCTTTGTTTTTTCCTTAAAAAAGGAGGGATTAAAAATCAGACAGAAAGCAGACACAATTATTTTTTACAGATTCCCAGGGGTGGGGGTGGGGGTAAATTCGTACGAGTTGCGTCCCGTGATCGAAAACATAATGTCCGAATTGCGTCCCTTACCTTTTATCCCAAGTTTACGAATGTTTACTAAAATTAAGGAGATAAAACTTCGTATCAGTCGCATTCAGATCATGGAAGTCGCGAGTAGCGAAAAATTGAAAACGCTTATTGTCATCGGTTCCAGGAAAACCACCGTGAATGTTTAAATCCGTGAATGTTGAGTCTATTTATCTGTGTTTTTGGGAGGGTTACGTTCCATGACTGAAAAAATTGATTAATATGTACATATTATACATATTGTCATTTACAAGGAGGGAAATAACTGGCGATTGTTCGCTGTTTTGCCGAAAAATTTATTTCTTTTAGCTTTTTTCTTTTGTTTTTTCTTCTACCAACAGAGGCATATGTTTCACCCACACGTAATGAGTCAAGAATTTCAATTTTTTAAGCTCTTATTCCATATACGTACTATAAGAGCCCCCTTGCGTCACCCCCCTGGTGATAGGAGGGGAGACTACAGGACCGAGTTCCGGACTGGACGGTCACCCATCCACATCCTAACCACGGCCGAAAATGCCTAACTTCGGTGATCAATGGGGGTCCAGTTTTTTTTACTGTAAAAATTTCGACAGCGGAGTTGACAGAGAAAATAACTGTAAATAAAAAAATGATGAAATCAAAATTGGAAAAGAACTCCAGCACTGCAAAAGAGCTCTAGCTTCTGTTGAAGTCTTAGCGTCAAAACTGGATTCGAACCCGATAAAATGAAGGCACAATTTGTGCCTCATTTCATCGGGATGAGTCCAGTTATGAAAAATAGATTTTAGACTGCTATCTTTACTTCCCCAGCGTGTCGCGCGGAAAGATAGGAGACAGGCACAGCGATTCGAGGGGGGCGCAGGCAAGGGCCAAGTTCCGGGATTCGGGCTGCGTATACGACGGAGCTCACGGCTCACGCGCCAATTTTCAAACCACGATCAAAATAACATTTTTCGTTATTTAGAAAAATATCTCAGAAAAATCTTTACAATCAATAAATACCTGGCTTGACCTACCCGGAGGGGCGCCGCCTCTAATTATACTCGGGGGGGGTTCTGTCCACCTCGGGCCAGTCCGCCTCTGGGGATGGTGCAAGTGTAATCATCGGCAACGTAACTGACTTTTTTTTAAATTAATTTTATGATTTTTAGTTTGAAAAATAAAGATGCTCAACACAAGGCTCGAGCTAAGGACCTTTTTGCCTCGCACGAAGCTGTGCTAAACAATTTCAGAGATAAATTGAACCGGTAAATACATTTAAAAAAATAATTATTAAAATTTATTTAAAGACTTAATGAAATGAAGAAAGAATGAAAAGAATTAATGAAGAAGCCTCTAATAACTGGAAACTGACCTGCACCTTCATAATTCAGAAAACTTTTACTTTCATTAAGTATTGTATTAAGGAAATAAGTAATACTTATTAGTTGATGCTCGGTGGCAGGATACTGATACTTGATGCTCGGTGGCAGGTTTCTATCTGGTTACATAGCCCGGTTATCCCGGCAAATCTCACACATCGATACTCAACAATTATTATAAAATTATTATCTTGTAAATATAAGTAAATAAATAAATAAATAATAATGTCCCCCGCGATGAATGTTCAGCTATACATACTTACACAGAGAAATATAAAAGTGAAGGCTTCTTTGCTACAGTAGGTATCAGTGGCCAGCATTTTAGAACTGAAAAATTGGCTAAAACAGAATATTTGATAGCAAGACAGCCTTTTGACTGCAGATTTCGGATGAAACACCCAATCATAGCGACAGCAAAAATTAATTGATTCTCTCAAGGGGCAATTTTTTTTATTGGCCTTAGGCTATTGGCTCATACTTTCAAGCAAAAAACATAACAAGCAAACAACAAAACATAGGCAGCGAGAGAATTGAATAGTGACATTGTTTAAGGAGTACTATCTCGCAAAAGTCGAGGTTCTAAACGAGTAACCCTGAGGCTCTAAAAAATTCATCTACTATCTCCCATTTTAGATTCCTCTTTTTTTTTATTGAGGAAATCATGAGCAGACAAAGTCTCAGCAATAATTTAAAGAGAAAAGCCATAGACGACCTCACTGCGAAACCTTCAAAAATTATTCGCGAAGAGTTACGACAAGGTGACTTAAAAGTTAAAACATTTAACGAGAGATGATATTTCGAGAATTCGGCATAGGTAATATTCACCACGCTCGGTCAGCTTGTCATCCTCCGCTACCAAAAACTGCTGCTGAGACGCACGCCACCATTTCCTCTTATAAAACAAACGTTGGTGAAGAATTTGTTTTGGTGAATGATGAGGTGAGTCAAGACTAATTCTGTAAATCAGAGTTCCCAAAACTTTTCACAGTGCGCCCCCCTTTTAAATTATTGTCTCTTGAAAGTTGATTTTGGCGTTTTCTAACGAAAATTTGGCTTTAAAAAATATGTTGTTTTGGGTTTATTGACGAAAGCACCCAAACGAACGCGTAAAAGATGTGAGAAAGACTAAGGAGGCATATATCAGGGAACAGATGACGTTGTTTTAAACTGGAAGAATTTCCCGCCATTCATTAAAGCAGTTTCTTTTAAATTTTTGCCCAAGACATAACATTTTAATTTTGTTACCAGACAATGACAAAATAAATTTTTGTTTGTACTTTTTTCTTCTAATCTTCCACTTTTTTCTTCTTATCTTAGCACTCACTTTTACTTTCGAAATGGGACTCATCTCAACTATCATATTTTTGGCAACGGGACGCAACTCGTACGTTCCCTAAAATTGAAATATTAAAAATACATAATGTTGAAATTGACAGAAAATAATATTATTTTTGGACCGGAGGACTTTTGATAAAGTAATATGAAGATATTTTGCTTCCTCACTTACCAAAGGTAATGGAAGCTTTGTGATCGTGCAAGAGGTCTAAAAATTTTTCGTCCTCCAAAATGAAAATTTCCACTTGCCTTTTGCATTTGAGGAGGAACAGTCAATATACATCGGAAATAGCAATCCCAGTTACGGATGTTAAATGCTTCTTCAATGCAAAATTTAAGGATCACTTTCAGAGATTGTTAAGTGAAGTGTCAGCTGGAGCTTTTTATTTCACATGTAAATCGAAAATATTTGTAGCAAATTAATGCTATAGCGCTTTAGCACCTTCTTGATTTCAACACGAAGGTGTTCTGCTGTGAGCCGATCTCTCATGAACTCTGTATTCCCAAAGTGTAAATTTGAATTTGAGATTTACGAATAATTTGCATGCTAATGCTGAAAATTTGACTGGAGTACCTTGACTCAGCATCAATTTTCAATGAAATTATTTCCCTGAAACATTTTTTGTTTTATTTTTTCACTGGAGTTGTTATATTTTTCGTCCAAAAGTGTCGATACGTTATGTGAATTTAACGGTCAACCTTTAAAGATCGGCTCCGAAAACGTCCTAAAAAAGTGAAACTATCTAAAAACGTCGCCGTCGTCGTTAAAACGTCGCCTAAAATATGATAATGGTTGGTAATTGCTGTTGCTGCACGCGTTTTTCACCTCTTCCTCGATAAATTAAACTTGAAACTTTTTTTTTGAGGGGCCTCCTAAGTCCTCATTCGCAATCGCGTCGTATAATCTTTGATGGTTTTTAATTATGTAGATGGCTTTGTACCTAGATTAGAAACTTACGAACCGCAGAACGTTTTGAAACAATTTTTACATTTTCTTTCATTATTCTCCGAATTGAATTCGAACGCATTTCGAATCGAGTCTTTTCTATCCATGTCTTGTTTCCAGCATCAACATTATTTACGTTCGAAACTCAGTCTTAGTTGAAAGATAAGAATGAGGTTCAGTTAATCCTTATTTCTAATACCTATTTGTTTGTGGGAGAAAAACCTTAATTAATAAAGCATTACAAACACGTCAATAGATAAAAATACATCCCAAGGCACAAATACAAAATTATAAAACCATGATTACGTGTCATGCTTCAAGGACTTCTTCCAATGTTTGCAGTGGCGTCGCTAGGTCACCCTTTTCTTTTTTAGCGTTTTTGTGTATGAAAATGAAAATGTAATAGGTGCACACTATCTTCGAAAGATTTTAGCGAATTTCGTAAGAGTCTCCTTTTTGAGAAATTGGTCCAAAGTGCATTCTACTGAAGTACAAGAATCTGGTCAAAATTTTTGGGCTTGACTTAGCGGAAATTGATAAATGTAAATAATACAATTTCAAAGGAAAAGAAAAAGTTGGATTCCTCATGAATCACAGGTAAAAATTCTCGACAACAAATTTTTTTTTTTTTTACCACTGACTGTACACTGTATTATTATAACTCCACAGGTTAGCGTGGAAAGGTGTTTTTCGTCATTGAAGTTAATACTCACCGATCACAGGACTCAGCTTTCAGAAGAAAATTTGGAGAATATTTTATTGTATAGACTTAACAATTAACACTGTTATATGTCCAAACAGTTATTAACAGTGTTAATAATAGAGTAAGTATCATGTTATATTTTCGTTTTTAAAAAACGAGGGCATTGTTTTTTAATTTTAATTTTTGTTTAAAAAATAAAAAATTAAATTAGTTTTAATCAAACTATATTTTTTCAATTTTTAAAAACTTTACCCATCTACCCAAGACGAAGGATCGATATTTATTGTTCCGGACTTCCGGCCCTGATCAAATCCCGTCATTTGAAGGATGAGAACGAAAAAACGAAGGATCGATATTTATTGTTCCGGCCCAGATCGAATCCTCAAAGGATGGAAAAATTTCGCTCCTGTCAGGATTAAATCAAACTTGGAGCAGAATAAAGCATCGTTAGCGGATAGGATTCGAAATAGAGCATTTTTGGAAAGAACTTTATTTTTTCAACCTTAAAATAATGGTTTCATTGAGAACAGCAAAAATAAATATATATCGGTTTCAATCCCTGCTCATGATTTTTGAATAAAATCAGTTCTACCTTCATTCTTAAAAAAAATCCACCAACACAATAAACTAGGACTATTGTTAATTTCCCACTTCATAACGCGCGGTAGTGAGAACTGAGACTACTAACGCGTACTAAAGGCTCCCGGTTTTAGCAATCTCCGAACCTGCATCTCCGGTTGTACTCAAAAATTTGCTTTGAAAATTTTTTCATTTTTTTAAAATTAAATGGCGATCAACTAGCTTGCTCCTAAAAAATATTTCGCTAGGAGAAAAAATAGAATAATCTTATTCTCCGATTTGCTCCCGAACTTATGAACTGATTTTCGATTTTTTGGTCTCGTTTTTTCTAATATTTTTTGAAGATACTCCTAATCGAGTCGAATTTGATTTTTTTTTAATTTATACAAGAAATAAAATCAAAAATCTGGAAAAATATTTTTTTGGAGCACATTAGTAGTTCGGCATTTAAAAATCAACGAAATTTAAAAAAAAAATTGTTAAAAAATTTTGAGTAGAACCGGAGATAATCGGAGAATACTAGAACCGGTGTCTTTTATACACTCTTAATACAGGAGCGGAAATGGGACTTTCGAGTTTCGACAACGCACGCGGTAGCGGGCACACCCCGAAAAACATACAAACTGGTATGGATGGTCGTACCTGAATCTGGTGAAGTGGGAAGGGTTTGGTAAAATCGAGGTTACCCCCTAACGTGTCGAATTTATTCTCCCTAAAATGCTGCTTCCCTGATGTGTATCACCCACGTGTTAACATGTTAAACGCCTTTGTAAACTCAAAAGGGGTAAAACTGGAGTTTTATTAATTAATTTTAAGTAATTAATCAATCTGAGAGCCTTAACAAGCAATCCGGTTGGTTTTTGTAAATAGTGAAATTGTAATTCGTAAAGAAATCGTTATAGGTAAATTATATTTATAATTCATGAAACACCTTCCTGATGTCATGGTTTAGCCAGTAACATGCTTCATGCATAAACAAAAACTCGCTGAATATCAAGGCCCTATTATTTATTAACAGTGCGTGAAGTCCGAGATGCAAAAATAGTGAGGGGCACCAAGGAGTATGTCCGAATATTTTACTTATTTAAGAGTAAAAATCATTAAATTTTCAGTAGAATGAAAACATAATTCTCCCGTCGTATACCAAGAACAGGATATTCTTCCGGGATTCTTCTTTCTTATGATTCTAGGTCTTCTCGTTGTGACAAAAAAATATGGTTGACGGCAGGATCATAGTTCAAGAAAAGAATTTTATTTAGCTATTTAAAATTGGGTTTCATTTAGTGCAAAAGGATGTTGCAAAAAACGAGCGAAGTCGAATTATTGAACCGAATCAGTTTTTCCTACAGACAGGGCGTGGGCGGGTTTTCAGGTAAGGGGCGCCCGGTTGCAGAAAATTTTGACAGAAAATTGGCTCTTAGAAAAATATATTCAGCAAATTCTGAAAGCACGTTGCACTTAAGACGTTGATTTTGAGATTTTTTGACAAAAAAAAAAATTTGCTCTTATAACCATGATTTGGAGGTTTTTGACAAAAAATTGCCAATTTAAGGTTGATTTTGAGGTTTTTGGACGAAAATTAGGCATTTATAAATGTTGATTTTGAGGTTTTTGACGAAAATTTGGCTTGTTGATTTCTAGGTTTTTGACCAAAATTAAGCTTTTAAAATGTTGATTTTGAGGTTTTTGGACGAAAATTTGGCTTGTTGATTTCGAGGTTTTTTGACCAAAATTAAGCTTTTTAAATGTTGATTTTGAGGTTTTTGACGAAAATTTGGCTTGTTGATTTCTAGGTTTTTGACCAAAATTAAGCTTTTAAAATGTTGATTTTGAGGTTTTTGGACGAAAATTTGGCTTGTTGATTTCGAGGTTTTTTGACCAAAATTAAGCTTTTTAAATGTTCCATATTTTAACGTGGTCTCACCACAGGAAGAGGTTGAATGAAATAAATTAGTCGATCTTCAATGTGATAAACTTTATTTCTGTAATTTTTTTTATTTTTTTTTATTGAGAACGGATCAGAAGTAGGAGATAACTTGCTCACAAAAATCACGGGACGAAACCCCTAAATAAATATAAATAGATAAAGCCTTTATTGATCTAGGTGGTACATTTTTCAATTTTTTTTTAATGTTGTTGTTGGAAGTCTTTATTTGAATATATGTAATAAAAATTCCAAATTTTTACAAAAATAAAGACATATTGCATTTTGGAGTCAAAACCTGATTTTTTACGAAGTAATTGATTTTTTTTTTAATTTAATTTCAAAGTAATTTTTATTTTTTGAAAAACATTTTAGACAAACGTCCTTCTTACATTCAGTGCCTTCAGTATGTACTCTGCTACTATAAAATAATTTTCACCATTCATGTAATCAATTACATCATTAAAATCGACCGAGCTGGAATAGCTGGATTGAAGAACTTCTCGCCTTACATCCATAACCTTGAGAATTCTAGTTCCAGGCATATCGTTGAATATCTCTTCTACATATCTCGAACTAATTTCCAACGATTTAGTATACAATGGTGTGGACCCCAATTCCAAATGGAAGAAAGCAGTTCTGGTATGGACCGGTCATCTCTTGAGACAAAGAATCCGCTTGGAACGCACTCTCACGTACTTATTCTATGGGTGGAAATGAAATCAAAATATTAAAATTTGGCGAGGAAAACCACGTGGTTTGATATTGAAACTCGACTCAATGTTAAATAATAAATAAATAAATTTGTGAGGCAGTGAACACTTTTTGAGGGGGCGGGGGTTGATAATATCAAAGATAGGACTTGGGAGTGCCTTTCCGGAGGAAATCCGCTGCTTCTCGAGGCTGCCTCTAGGCTTTTCTCTGTTGTGGTCTATCTTTTCTTCCAATTTTCCCATTTTAGTTTCCATGATTTTCTTCATGCAAAGTTATTAATAAAAATATTGCCAATGATTCATTTTGCTATTTAAATAATCCATAAGGATTCGACATGCGCGTGAAGAGTTTTCAAAACGTTTTTCCTTACTACATTATTAATAAAAGCTAAAACCCCTTTTCGGTAATAACGAAAAACCGTCATTTTCAAATCAAGCTCTGAGAAAGGAGATGGTTCCGAAGGGGAAAGACAAAAAGGTAAAAACACTTGGTCATTTCAAAAAGAAAAGAGAAATAAACAATAAAATTTAGCTATCAAAGAAAATATGGAATGTGAAGAAATGCAAGTATTATAAGGAAAACTACGGTCGTTTTTTGGTAAGGCAATACATAGCATTTTATCATTGTGACAAGGCATTTAATTTTTTAAATTTTAGTCTTGGGGTATGATGTTACCGAAGAATTATTTTCAAAACGTTATCTACTTAATTATCCTGGTAATTCATATTCCACTGTTGGGTTACGGTAGCGCTCTGATGGTCGAAGAAGAATTCGCTGATTTTACGGAAGTACTTCATTTTACGGTGTTATTGCTGCTATCGTTTTCAGTGACTTCATGCGCTACTTTTTTGAAGTCAACTGTCGTTGGGTTGATAAGGTAAAAAGTGTTACGTAGACATTTATTCTTCGATAAATACCTTTAGATACAACTCTACAGATTTTAAAAAATGTCTTTCTGGCAAATTTTAATGCCTCAAATAAAGTATCTACATATTTTCAAATCTGCTTTCTACAGCGGGATAATGCTAAAAATTCAACAGCAAACTACTTTTCATTGATAAATCTTTGAAATTTAGGATGCTCGACGAAGGACTTCAAAATTACGGATATACAATCGATGAAAAGACTGCTGAGGAAATCCAAGACACTACTCGAAAAATACGGAAAAGAAAAACTTTCTGTTCTCAATTTATGATTTACGGTTTAGCTTTAGCAGCGCTTACCATTCTTAGTCGACCTGCTTACGACTGGGCCATTGGCACTTTTGAAATCCCTAACTACAAACACAACATCCACAGGTAAGTACCTAAATATTAAAATGAACAATTTTTTTTAAAAGAATGGTTCCTGTAAAAATGTATCACTTTTTGGACCCATCATCTACTTATGCAGTCGTAATTCTATACTTGATAGAATACTATATTATTCTACAAACTACATTCTTGGTCATAGGTAAATAAAATGTTACAATTATAATAAAATGTATTTCCCGTAGCATCGTCCACTTTTTATATAACAACTTCGGAAGAACTATGTGTAGAATTATCAACTTTGAATATTACACTAAAAAATTTATTGCGAAGAGCGAAATTCGCAAGTTCCGGTCAAGTTGATAATGCAGTTCTTTTAGATTGTTTGAAGAGATGTGTGATTCATCACCTTAACATAATTAAGTAAGTAAAGTAATTCGGCACCATGTCTACCCTAAGAATTTGACAAAGATTGAGCCATTAAATCTGATGCCGACTGAATTCATGAGTAAAACATCGTTAATATTTTATAAATCGGAACACACCGTAGTTTCATAAAAATTAAAACCTTTGATAAATTTTCATTTACCTACTAAAACTAATTAATCATTTACCTGATTTATTTTTTAGGTGTTTTAAAACCTTTCAAAAAGTGTATTATTGGATTTTGTGGTTAGTATTGACCGTTTCAACATATATGATGTGCCTCTGCGCCTTTTTGATGACAATGGAAGGTGTCGAGATGAAACTGACCAACAGAATCACGTCCATCTTTTTCCTAGTGCTTGAACTATTTTATTTATTGGTTTATTGTTGGTATGGCGAAGAAATTCAAACGAGGGTAACGTAAAAATTTGAAGTTGTTCAGAAAATATATTAGTAATTTTTAGAGTTCCCAGCTTCATTTCAGTATTTATGACTGTGACTGGCTCGGACACAGCATAATTTTGAAAAATTCAATGAATATCATTCAACTTCGGACGTTGAATCCTCTGAAAATGTCTTGCGGAGGCTTGATGTTCGCCAATCTTAACTCTTTTGGCAATGTAAGATTTTGAGAATGGTGAAAAAAATGAAACTTTTATTTCTCATTTCTAGGTAGTCAACGCTGCATACTCGTACTTCAATCTACTTAAAGCATCAACCCGCTGAAAAGTGGGGAAAGCTAACAATATTTTTGCTATATTTCACAGTACACAAACCTAAATTTAATAGATTTATGTATTTAGTTAATAACTAATTAGTTATGTGGTTGTTTGTAGATTTATGTTCTAACTTATAAACTAGTAAATAGTTAACTAGTAAACGTGGATCACGAATCGCATGGCTGTGCTAAACCCCGGGATTTACTATTCCGGCGATTTCTCCGTATCTATTTCCGAATTTGATAATTCTTTTAAATTTGTTAAACAAGTAATAATAAATTAAACATGTGTTAAATCGTTCGCAAATTAAGAAGTTTTCTTCTTTGATGGTCTTGATGTCCAACTTTTTCAACACTTCGTGTACCTCGTCAAGTGATTTCGGCAGAGTGCCATACTTTTTTTTTTTCTTTTATTATTGTAAACATTTCGTTTAATGCAGATCAAATCTTGATCCTAAAAAAAAAATATTTAAAAAATAAATACATAATAATAATATAGGTATATGTACCTGTAAAATTTCTGTCGCTGAAGCAGTTAGCATGACCGCAAAATCTTTGCAGGCCTCTCAGCGATTTGCTCCGAGGCTTTCCTTTTAGCCGCATCGCGAGTTATAGATCGTTGCAAAACTCTCGGCTCAACACAGGATTCAACCTACTTTCTGTGATTGCCGTACTTAAACAATAAACCTTCTGTTTTAATATACGCCTGGCAAGTTCTCACATGACAGCTTAAAATTTAAAATGAATTCCTTATTAATACCTTAAAAGTTAAAACTTATACCCGGTATGCACATCAAATAAAAAATAAAAGCTTACCTCCATCTAACTTCTCCGGAAGCCATCTCCCTCTGCTTATTCGTGCTTGTAGCGGACAGTTGGATATTCCTTCTGTATTTTTTTAAATTTCATTTAGGCATTTATTTGTTTATGTATTTATGTTTTATTAATTCCTATTAGTGAGCCATGACCGAATCTAAGCCAGTTTTACGAAAAAAATAGAAAGTGACCATTACTAGAGGAAAACCTAGTTTAATTTTAGACTGGTATCGATACAGAAGACATAGAAAAACTGAATGTATGATAGCTTGGGTGTGCGTCAATGAAAAAAAAGAAAAATGCAAAGGAAATGTGAAAACCACTCCATAAAAAAGTGTGATAAGCTGCATGGAACATCGGATCGTACGTTTCAGGCGGACGTTTCGTACTCTAGCAGGTATAGACAGATCCTGAACAAAAAAGAAGAAAATCTAATTATTTTTGGAACTCGTGAAAATTTGAAGTTTTTGACTCAGTCATTGGGACTCAGACTGGGGACGAGTAGTGTTACGACCCTTGGAGGTAAATTTTAAACCGGGGACGAGCCCGGTTACTACTCCCACGATGCGGAAACCGACAACTATCTTGAACGGCAACGTATAACAAACAACTTAAAAAGAAAAGCCGAGGATCTGATCTGGTTCAAGAAATTCAGCAGATGATGGAAAAGTACAAGAAAGGGGAAATCACTCAACTTCAGTTTTTAAAATTCGCCAGCTTCAAATTTAATCCGACTCAATGAACGATCATTTCATCCTCATATTACATACAGACTAACTTGCACATAGCTCGACACATTTTTAACCGTGCCTACTGCTATAGTGGTAGACAGTCCTAAGCCTGCAGTAAACGGGAAGGAAAGTGTGTAGGGTGTCGGGAACCTTTACGGTCATCCAGAAACAAGAAGGGTCTTTTTTTTGGGAACCTTGGCGGCCAAACGGGAACCTTAGCGGCATCTCCCCTTCCTTATACCTGTTCTCACCTCTTCAGGTATAGCCGGATTAGGGACGAGTCGTGAAATGCCCAGAATTTTTGCGAAGTAGGACAGTTCGTACTATAGCAGGTACAATCTCAGGTAAAAAAATTATTACCTGAGTGCTTGAGCTAGGGTTAATAATTCAAAATGCAGTTAATAAATAGCTTCATATACATATTCATATATTTGTCTTTAAATAATAAAGTCTTTAAATGAATAAAACTTTATTCATTAAAATTAAAATAAAAAATTAAAATTAAATTATTACCATAAAGTCTTTAAATGAATAAAACTTTATTCATTAAAATTAAAATAAAAAATTAAAATTAATTTATTACCATCCATAAACCAATTGTCGGAATGAGCTAACCAGTTCAATCCTTCCGTCGCAAAAACTAAAATTCTCTTAGCTTTTTTTTGGTTGTCATATATGTTGGAGGTGACTCCGATAGAAACGTCACGTCACCCCGCCAAGACTGATCTAGACCACAGTCTACTCTGTGATCTAGACCCCATGCACGTGTTGAAGGAGAGAAAGAAGGTTCGAGAACGGAAAAAGAGACGCTAAGAAGTTCTACAGAAGTAAAGACGTAATAACGAAGAAAGACGTGAATAATTATCAAAAAAGACGTTTTAAAGATTGTTTAAAGAGTGTGAGAAAACTTTAATAAAAAGACGTAAAAAGAATATCGTGTGGTCATTGATCTAACAAAAACCCCAACAAACTGGGGGCCGCTCAACCACATTCGGGTTTTTGTTTTGTGACCTTACGACAATGAACTACGACGAAGTTTCCAGAGACGATTTGCAGAAGCTGTGCCGACGACGGAATCTTTTAACTTCAGGTACGAAGAATGCCTTAATTTCTCGACTGCGGCGTTTTGATGATGAAAACGACGACGGAGACGAATCACCCCCGACCACCTCGAACGTTCCTGGTAATCTTAATAATTTTATCGCATTAAGAGACATGGAATCGGCGGTGAGTACTTTTTCTGGTGACGATCAGACAAAATCGGTGCATACGTGGCTTTCTGATTTTGAAGACATGGCAGAACTTTGCCAATTAACAGATCGCCAGCGCGTTATCTTTGCCCGTCGTTTGTTGTCTGGATCAGCACGTTTATTCGTTAATTATGAAAAATGCGGAAGTACGTGGGCCAATTTGAAACGAGCCCTGCAGTCAGAATTCGGCCAGAAAGTCGATAGCAAGAGAGTGCATGACCTGTTGAGGTCAACCAAGCCCAGTAAAGATGAACCGCTTATAACGTACTTGTACAGAATGCTTGATATTGCACGAGGTTCCCATGTCGAGTTTACATGCGTTTTTGAATATATTATCGATAACATCCCCGACCGACCCGAAAACAAAGCCATTTTGTACGGCGCCGCTACGACAACCGCTTTTCGACAAAATCTGAACGTTTATGAGACGATGAGGAAGAAAAGGGACCTATCACGATCATGGAAAGATTCAAGAAATGCAAAAGATGTTCCAAAAGACGACAAAAATAAGATTCGACGATGCTATAACTGCGGCGACGCCGCCCATGAGTCCCCAAGATGTCCTAACAAGGATAAGGGGCCTAAATGCTTTAAATGTGATTTATTTGGCCATAAGAGCAGGGATTGCACGCAGAACATGTCGAAGAATGTGAATTACTACCGCAAGAATGATGATTCTCAGAAGTTTAATGTAATCCCGATCAGCATGGGTCTTCATGATTTCAGTGCCCTATTGGACACCGGATCCGACCTGAATTTGATCCGATCCTCTGCAGCGACTAAATTGAAGGTAAAGCCTGAAATTTCATATGTTAGTTTCGGTGGTGTCGGAAACATGAAATTTTCGACGAATGGCCGCTTTTCCTTCGATATCTCGGTTTTTGACGACTCTACGATTCCATTTCCTTTTCCATCGTGGATGATGGACTCATTTTACATGATGTGATCTTGGGAAAGCCGTTTTTGGACAATGTGGAGCTTTGCATGAAGAATTCCACGATAACAACAATTAAGAAGACAATGCCAGCCAAGATTTTTCAAATCACGTTGTTCGAACGAGAAGAACTCGAAGTTGGTCTACCCAGGTATGCTGATTTTGTTTCTAAATTGAAAATGAATTATGATCCGAAGCCGACGAAGTCTACCGAAGTCAAACTTCGGATAGCCCTTACCGATGACGTTCCTGTTCGACATGCCCCTCGCCGTTTGGCTGTCTCAGAACAAGCCAAGGTCAATGAAATAATTAATGATTGGTTACAAGAAGGAATCATCCAACATTCAAATTCCGAATATGCCAGCCCGATTGTGTTGGTCAAGAAAAAGACCGGAGACGTGCGACTTTGTGTCGATTTCAGGCGTTTAAATAAAAAGATTGTAAAGGACAATTACCCTCTACCTTTAATCGAAGATCAGATTGATAAACTCCATGGATTTACCATTTATTCGACGATAGACTTGAAGAATGGATTTTTCCACGTCCCACGTCGTTGATGAAAAAAGCCGCAAGTATACATCATTTGTTGTCCCGAATGGTCAATACGAATTTCTGAAAGCCCCATTTGGACTTTCTACGTCGCCGTTAGCTTTCACACGATTTGTGGACAGCGTTTTTCGTGATCTTGTAGCCGATGGTACGATTTTATTGTACATGGACGATTTGCTGATTCCCGCTGCCAACGAAGACGAAGCCGTTTTGAGACTGAAGACTGTCATTTGCAGATGCGAAGAGTTTGGATTGACGATTAATTGGAAAAAATCTCGATTTTTTCAAACAGCCGTCGAATTTCTTGGACATGTGATCGAACACAACACCGTCAAGCCGTGCCCTTATAAGACTGATCCTGTGAAGAAGTTTCCCACGCCGAAGAATGTCCGCCAAATCCAAAGCTTCTTAGGTCTCACCGGATATTTCAGAAAGTACGTCAAGAACTATGCCTTAATTGCGAAACCACTTACCGATCTTTTGAGAAAAGATGTTGAGTTTAATTTTGGTTCACCGCAACAGTGGGCATTTGACGAATTGAAGTCTATATTATGTTCTGACCCTGTTTTGAAGCTTAAATCATATGGGTTCATTACATGTTTGACCCTTATGCAGACACTGAAGTTCACACTGATGCGAGTTCGTTCGGATTTGGAGCGATTCTGATGCAAAGAGACTCCGAAGACCGAAATTTTCACCCGATTTATTTCATAAGTGCCAAGACGTCACCAGCTGAATCGAAATATTCCAGCTATGAACTCGAAACGCTTGCTGTTGTGCGAGCACATAAGAAGTTTCGAGTCTATCTCTTAGGACGACGTTTCAAGATCATTACCGAATGCTCCGCTTTCAGAAGCACTTTAGAAAAGAAGGACGTATCTCCACGGATTGCTAGATAGTAGATGGGCTTTGCTTTTGCAAGAATTCGACTTTACCGTCGAGCATCGTCCCGGTAAAACTATGACGCATTGTGACGTCCTGAGCCGTAATCCGATTGTTTACACGATTACCAACGAATTCCTCGAGCGATTGAAGTTAGCTCAAATGGACGACGAGTTTATTCAAGATGTGAAGAAGAATATTGGACTCAAAGGTAACGAAAAATTTTTCTTGGATAATGGAATCCTATTCAAAGACGACAAAGACGATTACAAGCTGTTAGTCATTCCCAAGAAGATGCAGCACGAAGTTGTCATAAAATCCCACGAACAAGGACATTTTGGAATTAAGAAGACGCACGAAATGCTGAAAAATCAGTACTACTTCCCGGATATGACGTCAGAAATTTCAAGAATTATCCAGAATTGTATCCCCTGCATCTTAGCAGAACGAAAACGAGGACGACAGGAAGGTTTTTTGAATTCGATCGACAAAGGTGACAAACCCCTTTATACCTTTCATTTGGATCACTTAGGTCCTCTGCAACCGACGAAGAAAGGATATCGTTACGTTTTCGCAGTAGTGGATGGTTTTTCAAAGTTTGTATGGCTGTTTCCTACCAAGACTACCGATTCTAAGGAAGTTATTGATAAGATGGAACTACTATTTGCAAATTTTGGACGTCCTTATCGAATCATTACCGACAGAGGTAGTTGCTATACGTCCAATGCTTTCACTACATTTTGCAAGGATAATGACATTCAACTGCTGCACATCACTACTGGAGTCCCACGAGGTAACGGTCAAGTCGAAAGAGTCAATCAGACGATCATACCCATTTTGACCAAATTGACGACGACGCCCGAGAAATGGTGGCAAAATGTTGCCAGTGTTCAAGAAGCTCTGAACAATTCTTACCATAGAGCTATTGATATGACCCCGTATCAACTCATGTTTGGACTACCGATGAAGACGAACAACGAACTGAAGCTGAAGACGAACGTTGAACAAGAATTTGCCAAGGCATTTGATCATCAACGCGAGGATTTACGTAAGCATGCCAAAACCCAAATTCAGAAGATTCAGCATGAACAGACGAAGCAGTTCAACAAGAAACGACGACCTGCCCAGACCTATCACGTTGGAGACTTAGTCGCTATCAAAAGGACGCAGTTTACGACTTGTGCGAAATTGAAGAACTTGAACTTGGGACCGTACAAAGTTGTCGCTGTTAAGCAGGCGAACCGTTATGACGTTCGGAAGGTTGGCAACTGTGAAGGCCCAAGAACTACGCCGACCAGTTGCGACTACATGAAGAGGTGGCGCAGCGAAGAAGATGATGACGATGAAGACAACGATTCCAACGACGAAGAAGATGACGGGCCATCAGGGGATGGCCAGAAGAATCAGGATGGCCGAGATGTTGGAGGTGACTCCGATAGTGACGTCACGTCACCCCGCCAAGACTGATCTAGACCCCATGCACGTGTTGAAGGAGAGAAAGAAGGTTCGAGAACGGAAGAAGAGACGCTAAGAAGTTCCACAGAAGTAAAGACGTGAATAATTATCAAAAAAGACGTTTTAAAGATTGTTTAAAGAGTGTGAGAAGGTGTGAAAGTGTGGTAGGTATTACAAAATTCATGGATTTCGGCTCTTCTGTGAAAAATCTCCTATTCGCACGCCTAATCATTCGTCTTAAAGTTTCAGGCGTACCAATGTTCGACCTTGTCTCTTCTAAAATTTCGTGGTAAAAAAAAACAAAAAAAAACTGTGGCCTCGTGGACTACAGAAAGGACGAAGGCCGCCCCGGAAGGCGAAATCCGACTCGCAGACGAAATCCGACTCGGGAGAGACGAAATCCGACTCGGAGAGACGAAATCCGGCTCGGAAGACGAAAGCCGGCTCGGGAAGGACGAAGGCCTTGGTCCAGTCGTACTTCCGGGTCACTCCGACGTCTCGTTCCTAGAGCTCCGGTTTGGTCCAATCCGAGTTGGGGTTTTCCTTTCGAGTTGGATCCGAGTCTTCTGGATTTACTGGGGAGTGTACTCACTGTTTTCTCTCCGAGTCGGATTTCGTACTTCCGAGGCGGCCTTGGTCCAGTCGTACTTCCGGGTCCTTCCTTTTGATTTTTTTTATTGCCATTTCAAGGTGATAATTTTATTACGTGAAACAACTCTTACAATTGTATAATAATTAAGCGTAATTCAGATTCAGTCTTTTCAAATTTATTCCAAAAGTCTAGATAAAATTAAAATTTTCTCCTAAAACTAATAAAAATAACTTATACAATTAAAGGTTCCATTTCGTGTTCCAGTCCGGTCCAGGTCAGCCTTTTTGAAATCTTCAATGAAGTGAATCTAACTCTTTCACTATTTCTCGCTTGCAGCACCTGCATTCAACGTCCCGATTCTGTTTGTTATGACCGCATGGTTCTATGGCGGCCTTCAGCAGTCGGCAGCATGTGTCGCACCGCCCCTTAAACACCCGGACGGATTTCGTTTTCCCACAAACTTGGCATTCGTATTCTCCCATAAGGCTGCGGAATAATGCGATTTTTTCTCTCAGGTCTTATGAGGGTTCTGGGGTGGAGAGATCGACCTTTATCGAGGGCCCCGCTTCCGGGTTTGGCGATTCGAATTTGACCTGGAGTATGGGGGGAGCCGGGGAGGTCAATAGGAAACCGGTAGTTACGGTCACCAGTCTCTTTAACCACCAAGAGACAAGGGATGGGAATAGAGACCGGGGAGGAGAATGGGTGAGACGTCACTGAGCACGCTGGATGACGTCTGGAATAGGAAGGGTCGGGCCGTGCACTCAGGACCGTTCCCGAGAGGATGGGGGTTACCGTGCACGCAGGATAACCCCTCGTAAGGTAGGGTGTGAGGAGACGCCGCCGAGCACGCTGGACGGTTCTCGGATGATTGGAAGAGGCAGTGCACGCAGGACCTCTTCTCTGGAGTAGTAGGAATGGAAGAGAGGGGGGTGACGTCACCGAGCACGCTGGATACGTCTGGAATAGGAAAGGTCGGGCCGTGCACGCAGGACCGTTCCCGAGAGGATGGGGGTTACCCAAGGTTGGGGTTACCGTGCACGCAGGATAACCCCTCGTAAGGTAAGGGTTTGAGGAGACGCCGCCGAGCACGCTGGACGGTTCTCAGAGAGGAAGGGAAGAGCCGTGGCCAGGCAGGGCCCTTCCTCGGGTTCCCAGGAGAGGAGGGGAGGGTGTGAGCCTTCCGGAAGAGAACGACCGAGTACCGAGTGAAGACTGGAATGACTGGATGCCCTGACCTTATTAGTGGAGTAGTGGGGATGCCGGGTTCGCTCCCTCTCTCTGCTGTTTGCGCCGGTAGCTCTCGTGGTGTCTCAGTAATAACACTATTTACCTTCTGATAATTATTATTTACCACTTGATTATGGAGGGATGTTCCGGGAGTGAGCGGAGATGACTGACTGTGACTGACTGACTGACTGACTGACTTAGTGACTTCCCGTGCCCCTCTTGGTCCTCATATAGGCTTCTCCCTCCCATTCGGCGGGGGGGGGGGGAGCTCCAAGAGTGGGGTTCCGAAGTCAAATCGCTGTCACAGTGGAGGAGCGGTTTTGGGCACAGAGGTTTTGGGTTCCTAAGGAGAGGATGTCTCCTTCCTACGTCAAATTGCACCTTATTCTGTTGGAGTTTGGGAGGTCCTACTCAGGATACCCTTCTTGTCTTGGCTGGTCTTCCCAGGCTTTCCTTTGGCCTGTTTTTCTGGATGGAGTTCCTGGGACGCAGTTGTTTCGTGTTTTGGAGTGTGTGCCGTTCGTTTCTTCGGTGGGACAGGTGCGGTTCCGAGAATTTCGGCGTCTATAAGGGGGCAGTCTCTTCCCCGTTTCACCGGTTGCCTTGTCTCGTCGCCCTGGCCGTTTCCTGGTTTGTTGCCGTCTGCCGAGGGGTTTGGGCAGTATTTTGACTGGTCTAGTCGGACGGCTCACCTTGGGCCCGACTCGGATTGGACCAACCCGGAGCCCTAGGAGCGAGACGTTGGAAGGACCCGGAAGTACGGCTGGACCAAGACCGACTCGGAGAGACGAAATCCGACTCGGAGGGACGAAAGCCGCTTCGGAAAGACGAAATCCGACTAGGACGGACGAAAGCAGCCTCGGAGACGAAATCCGACTCGGAAAGGACGAAGGCCGGGGCGCATGTAAATTGGGCTAAAAAAAAGGTAGCTTAGGATTAATGACGATTTAGCAAAATCAGGTAACAAAAATGCACTATAGGAAAAATGTAAATTGGGCGCAAAACTAAAATGAGTGGAACGGTAAACTGGGCGCAAAACTGAAATGAGTGCAATGGACAGTTTTGGAGCGATTCGAAGTTCAGGTGGTTTGACTGGTTTGGGCAATTTAGGAAATTCAACCCGTGAATATTATTTTTTGAACGAAAAATAAAATTTAAAATTTGAATTGAACGATTCCTAAAAATAAATTTCACTCAATTTCAACCCCTGCTTTACCTAATCCCTTTACTGGAAATTGGAATGTTGTTTGTTTTAAATGTGTAGGTGTAAGTTCCACTTTTTGTGCTGCGCCCAATTTACAGTTTTGCTTTTCCATCTTTTGCGCCCAATTTTCATTTTCCTTTATTTATCTTTTGCGCCCAGCTACACGTTTAACGTATCACTCCTCCTTTTTGTGATTATTATAATCCCTCTTCAGGTAGAGACTGCGCCCAATTCGCCATGGCCCGAAGGCCGCCCCGGAAGACATTTCCGACTGGGAGGGACGACGGGAACCTGAGACGACTCGGAACGAGACTTGGAAGACGCCCAGAACGCTCAGCCAGCACGGAAAAGATGCCATCGTCGAACCACATTGTCATTTCAAGTACATATACTCAAACGTAAAATTAACTCAATTCTAAATCAATATTGTAAATTTAAACAAAATAAAAATCAAATTATTATCTGTGTATGTCTTCATCAATCCTTAACAACCATCAAAGAAAAAGAATATTGGATTATGTACAACATTAAACGTGATTTCATCGTACGAAACGTCCGGGTGAGACCGAAGAGATAAAAAAAAAAGAAACAAAAAAAGGATAATGATGCACCGTACGAACTGTCCGCCCAACGAAAAATTATTGAAAAAAGGTTCGGCTTAGTGACCGTACGAAACGTCCGGGTAAATCGTACGAAACGTCTCCCTTCAGTCGATCCAGGTATGCCATAGTACGACTTTACCGGGAAGCCAGTCCCACAGCCAGTCCCTTTCACCGGCGCGGCGACCCCTAGGTACCTGCTCCACTATAAATAGTGAAGGTTGGAATTTTAAAAAACTTGAAAAGTAAAGAAAAGGTGTCTACGTTCTCTTCATTTATCAAAATGGTTTTATGGTGGGTATTATAAAATTCTATTAAGTAATAATATATCTTTAGCGTTTATAAATTATAACTATAAATTTAAAAAAAAATTTTAAAAAAAACAATAGCTTTTTTTTCCTAACTTTATTTCCTTTGGGCTTCAACAATAAAATATTTATTTTGTGCCAGGGTATCGTGTCATTCGAGTCATAGTAGGTAAATATTTTTTGTATATTCAAATTCATTGTAAATATTTGTAATTTTTCCCTAAAATAAATGTGCGTTAAAAAAATCCGCTAAAAAACTGAATTAAATTTTTTTTTAAGCCTTAGTGACCAATCGAAAGTCATTGAAAATTAGTAGACACTGTTGATTTTCTTCACTCAGGTACGGTGGCAGGCGGTGTTTTAGCGGATTTTTTTTATGATGCTAGTAGCACACTCTAGTAGCAACATAGGGAATTTTTCTTTCAGAGGAATCACATCACTGCTCACAGCTTGTTTCCGATGAAACGTTTCTTTGTAATAACCTCCCCTCTGAAATTTAAATTTTATTATACACACAAGCAATACGTAAATTGATACATTAATTTGCTTGTGTTTTATTATTATAAGTTTTAAAAAAAGTTCAGAATGCCTTTTATGAAAGGACCAGCTCCAATAAGGAGAACCATTAAGTACTTAGAACAAGGAAAACTCTATTTAAAAGACAGCATTAAAGTATTCTCTATAAATTACAATAACTACGGCAAGTACAACAAAGAAGCCAGGTGAGGAATGTTAGAAATTGAAAAGCATGAATAGAACCACAATTCAGGCCTTAAGCACAGAGAAGCCACAAGTTTTCGCAGCTCCCTGTGGACTGATCGACTTGAAATTTGCGAAGTCCTTCTTTCCTTTTTGAGAAAAAGCCCTCAAAATTTCAAGTCGATGTGTAGACAGGGAGCTAAGAAAATATGATGCTCCTTGTCTTTTCTCAAATTTCCCAGTATTGATATAAAAATATGCTTTCAGAGAGTTTGTCTTCTGGTATTTACCTCAGATGCAGTACCGAAACCCCAATGTTCAAATAATTACATTTAAAAATATGACACCGACGCCATTCCTTCGTTTCTATTATGGTAATGTTCTGCTGATTACTTTGGTATTGGAAATCTTAGATAAGTTGAACCTTGAGAATATGTCTTCTTCCTACTCCAGAGATGCCAAGACAGCAGCGGCAGCCAGACTATGACCATCCCCTTTGGATGATTGCAATCAACATTAACTTTTGTCCTCTTTTAAGTGATATCACGTGGTTTTGATCTCTTCAAGCAGTTTTGGCCACTTTGTGACTGGTTTGAACCCTCCTTTTTTTTCTGGTATAGACCCCTTTTAGACTGATTGAGACAACTTTTTATTGGTTAAACCCCTTTCAAGTGGTTATGAGATGTTCGAAGCGTTTAGGTTGATTCAAGAAGTTTGTTGCTCGGTTAAGACGTTTTTAAGTGGTTTGACTAGTTAGGCCCCTTTTGACTAGTTTAGGCCCTCCCTTTTCCTGGTTAGGACACCTTCAAGTGCTTTGGACCCCTGGTTGACTAGTTTCGGACCTGACTACTTTTGGGCCCTGTTTGGCTAGTTCAGGACTCCTTTAGGCCCCTTTTGACTGGTTTAGACACCTTTTCTAGTGGTTGGACCCTTTATTTCATGGTTACTTTGGATTTTTGAGTGGTTTTGATTCCTCTGTGGTTTGGACCCCTTTTTGACTGTTTTGGACCTGGTAACCCTGAGATCGCTTGAATTTAACTTCTAATATCAGAACTTGAGTCCAATGTGCTTTCTACAAGCCCCTCTCAGGGCTTAAGAATGCCGTATAGGTTTAAGATCTATCCTGTACCTACAGCCTACCTAGATATAGATAAAAACATATTCATAAAAAAGTTCCACAGTTCAACTTATTTCAGACACCTCTGAAGTGAATACATCTCAGACTTAAACTTAACTTTTTTAGATAACGGAGATGAAATGCTCATAGATATTTTCGGAAAGAAAAAAGAAGAGATAATGGAGCATCTTATAAAAGTAGTGGGAAAAACGGAAAAAGTTTTAGAATTAGAAGCTCAAGCGAAGGAGAAGAAAGACAACCCGGCAAATTTCGGCTACGGCTGTCAGCGTCATTGCATGTGCGAAATACCCGGTCAAGTCCCATGCCCTCACTTAATACCGCTCCCAAACAATATGCGAGGGAAATACATATTCGCCAAAGAATAGTCATTGACAAGTCTGTTGTATTTTTAAATTTTGTAAATAAACTTAGTTTTTCCTATTGACTTTTTGATGTCTCAACCAAAAGACCTGAAGCAATGAGTCCATCTTCATTTCCAAAAGCTTAAGACTTTTTATTTTAATATACATAAAGAACACCATAACTTTGAAAAGGACATCAAAAACCTTTGTATTTCAGTCAAGTTACATTAAAAAGCATACATTTATACAAAAACAACAAGATCTGTAAACAAAAGGCACTTTCTCAAAACAAAACAAAAAATTTCATTACATAGGATCCATAACTGTTCTATGTAAATAACAAAAATAATTTTTTTCTTAACATAAAATAAGGTTTGCACATAAATTCAAGATGAATCTTAACTTTAAAAAAAAAATTAATGTACAATAGATTACAATAAAGGTATTTATCAAAAAATGCATTTAGTATGATGAAACACAACAAAATGAACTACTATGTACAAGTTAATATTGTAAAATTTTGTCTTCAGATTTTATTCAATAATTTCAAAGTCTTCATCGGAGTCGTTGTGGTGTCGCTGAGCTGAAACGCAAGGAAAAACTGATAAAATTTCTTTACTCCGTTTTCGCAATGTTCCACTCTGGGTTATACCGAGCGAATCATTACCATTGCTCAAGGAGGTCGCCTCCTGACCTTTTTCAGCCCACGGGACATGCGATTCATCCCGAATTTCGAAAAGAGGCTGCTTCTCCAACGCGATCGTTTCTCGGATCGATTTGATGAGAATGTCAAAATCTTCAATCGTCTTGCAGAAAAATCCCTGGGAAAGGAAGTCATAGAGGGCTTCGATAAGATTAAAATACAAACCACAGCGATTGAAGGATCCATATGAAGAATATGAAGTCGACTCGCTTGGGGACAATGGTACGAACTGTCCATCTTTCTGTCTTGCTCAGTCGGTTTATTATTATGTACACTTCCTGAGATTTGGGTCACATGTGGGTCCAAAAATATCACATCATTACCTACAATAATTCAATTATTTTGTCAAATTTAAATTTTTATTTCTTACCGACTGTTCCGATAAAATAAAGGGCATGGTTTGGTTTACCACCAATCGCACCAAGACTTTGAGGGAAAGTGAAACAAGCCTGAAAAAGATTTTAAACAAATAATTATAAAGGGAGCAATGATGAGAGAAGATTATAAATGAAGCAGGGAAGTTCGACCAACAATGGTTTAGGCTGAATCCAAGGATACTAAAAGGGTTTTTAGTATCCTTGGGCTGAATCTGGTTGGATCTAATGGTAGCTAGCACCAGACTACTTATTTGTCAAGGCATTCAATTTGGAGTAATGAGTATGGGAATCCTCATAGCACCTTGAATGAATAAAAGCGTTTTCCTAAGGGTGATACATATTAAGAGACAAAATTTGAGTATGAGTGGACACTCAACCGAAAAAGGAAATTGTGTTTTCTCAGCTCTCAGCAGACCAATGACCTGAAAAGTGCCTGGAGCTGAGAAAACGCAATATTCCTTTTGGGTGCAGGGTCCACTCATATCCATATTGTATCTCTGAATACCACCCTTAGTGTTACTAAAGAGAGAGGGAAAAATAGGCCTTTGAAAGCACTTAAGACTTTTGAGAAAATTTCAAAACTGTTTAAGAATGTGGCTGGAGGGCTGCACAAATTAACCATTCTATCTCATTCTTTTCTTCCCAATTAGATAAATTTTGGCAAAACGATAGTACTTTTAAGAAAAATGTGAGCAAAGAAACAATTCGACAAAAAGCTTTTTTACCTTGAGACCTTGCATGTATATAGAATTAATTTCATTAATTCCTAATCGTAAAGGAACAATAAGAACCAAAGGTTTCCATCTCATTCTTTGAATAGAACCTAAAATAATACATTCATTAAATCTTACAATGAATTAATCATTTCTTACGAATTTCACTTAATATAATTGTATTATCTAAGGCGACATGTACAGCAATATTACTCCAGTCATCATATTGAGAAAGTTTTCTGCAAAAATAATGGGGTAATGAGTTTCAAAATAAATAAGTCGTACTTAATAACTTGAGCGACGGTATTAGGACCGAACCAGTCTCCGACTTGTTTTCCTTCAGATGCTCCCATGAGAGCAATCTGATGGATGGAATACGTGGCTGACTTCCTGTCTTCAAACATCTTAAGTATTTTAAGATATTTCTCTTCAATGGAGGCAACATTCCAGAGCCAGTCTCTGCCTAAATGGTTGTTGAGAAGCGCCTGCCCGAGAAGCATCTGGCCACAGCGAAGCATGCAACCCCATCCTTTGTCCGACGTTTTACCCGAATCTCCGATCGGAATGAAATTCTTCCGATATGTAAACCAAAGTCTCGATTTTATATCATTCCTTATCAGCTCAATATCTGAAAAAAGATCAAATTTAATAATGAAAAACCAAATTCTAACTTACCCTCAACGGAGCTATACTTCTTCCCCAATATCCAAACTGGCTCATCAGTCTGCGGGATATCATCAGACTCCAAACGGTCGGAATCATGGCTCAAATATGCTTCAAACATCATATCCATTTTGAGTCGATACAAAAGTTTGTTTCCGCTCCTTTTCCTTATCAATTGACGCAACTCCATACAAAATCTGTTCGCCTTACATGTCCTAAAAGAAAAAAAAATTGGTCAAATTATACTTAAAATTCAAGGATAGGATTCAAGGACAACACAAAAAATCAATCAAAAATTAATTACATTGCAAATGTCATTAATTTAGAATGAAAATAATAATAAATGAAACAAACCAGACACTTCAAAACTGGTTAATGAGTTGAATAACCAGATTATTCCATGTAATCCAGGAGGGGAAAACGATCCAAAAAAAGTTTATAAGATAAGAAAACTTACCAAATCCTCTTTTCAAAATGATGAAGATACGGAAATGCCTTTCCCCTCTCTTTTAGACTTCAATCGTCTTTTGGTTATTGACTAAAAATTTATAAACGGTAATAAAATCATAAAAATTGAAGTCATTCGAAAGGATAAAATGATAACACAGCTGCTGACCTTTTTTTTTCTTCCTTTCTCATAAAAAATTTGGAAAACCTTTCTTTCCTCTCGTGATCATTCGAGGATCAAAACAAAACCTTGGATATAGAGGCAGAATTACCAACCAAAGTAAATTTCCCCACTTTATGGACTGGAATCAAGTTTTTAAGAATCTATGAACCATTTCTAAACCATGAAAGAATGAGAGCTCCGACTTTTTTTAAAATGTTCCTTAGTTATTACCTTTAAAATAAGACCAGTACCGTCTTTCTATGACAATCCGTTTTTGCTTGAGAGCCATAAATGTGTAGTAAAATATTGTATAAAAAATTGGCTTTTTAAAAAAGGTCAAATCTGAACGGCTCAACCGATTCTCGAAGCAGAATTTAATGCTCTTACAATAATCTATAAGTGTAATTCTTTGTAGGATGCGGTTTTTAGGAGCTATAAAGTGAAAAAGCAAAATTTTGCAGTTTTTGCCCAGAAAAAAGTTAGCAGTAAGGAATAGGAAGGAAACTTTTATATCAAAAACGCTTTGTCAAATAGATCAATTTATTGCTTCATGAATATTTTCCAAACATTATTAACAGATAGATGATATGTACTAAAAATATAATATTCAATAAAAAAAAAATACACCCTTCTTCTATTCTGGAATTCTAAAAATTCAATTTTTATGGTTCCCAAATTACTGAGCAACCTTGGGTTAGGCAGATCTAACTTAAAAATGATGAATTTCAACTCTTTTACAACAATATTATGGCACGTGACAATTATTTTTTGAATTGACGAAGGTCAAATATGCATAAGACGTTTATGCCTCTTCAACTTGCTCGAAGTAATACATTTATACTTGCAAAGATTACATGAAAAGGGTTTTTCACCAGTATGAGTCATCACATGCAATTTCAAATTGTATGAATCAACCGCAACATAATTACAATGTTCACACGAAAACGCTTTTTTCCCTGAATGCTTTCTTAAGTGGATTTTCAATCTTCCAATTTTGGAGCAGGTGAAGTTACAGAGTGAGCATGTAAATTTTTTAACACCATGGATCCTTTGATGGTCGCTCAGTCGTTTTGAAGTTGAACAACGGTATTCGCAATGATTGCATGAGTAAGATTTCAAATCTGAATGTGTTTCTCGGTGTATTTTGAGCTTACTAGATGTAGAACATTTGAAATCACAATCGGTACATGAGTAAGGTTTCTCGCCTGTGTGCGACCTGCTATGAACTTCCAAATTGTAAGCGCTCGTGCATTTATATTCACATGACTTGCACTTGAATGGTTTAACTCCAGTGTGTTTGCTTTCATGTTTCTTTAAATGACTCAAATTGTGAGATCGGTAGTCACAATACTCGCAGAAATGAGGTTTATTGAGTTCATGTTTAGCCATATGTTCTTTGTAGCTGGCTTCGTTCGAGCATTTTAAATTGCACTTGCGGCATATCAAATGGGACGGAATGTGCGTTTTTTCATGAACTTTCAACAAAGCAGCACTGACACTTTTATAATTACAACGAACACATTTGTAAACATTTGAGCTTTTGTCCATGTGAATGTTGACATGAATCCTCAATTGATTTAAGTCCTGACAGCTGAAATTGCAGTGGTAACAGGAAAATTGATGGAAAGTCGCCAGATTGAGCAAATCTTCACTGGAACAATCAAAATCGCATGAAACACAAAAATTTCTTTTCTTTCGATGTGATGGTTTTTGTAAGCCAGGCAAGTTTGTATCAGCTTTATCATTTGTTGATTTGTGCTCATTCTCTAAGTGTAGTTTCAATTTCGCCGATGTTGGAAACGTTGATTTGCATTTGGTACACAGAAAAGAATTACAAGAAATTGCTTTCATGGCTTGATTTTCTTTTTGAGCTCTAGACTCCGCACTCTTGGACCTAACTGCTTTTTTCGGTTCACTGGATAAATTGTGTTGCAAAATGTGTTTTTCAAGAAGACTTAGCTCGGGACATCTGTATTCGCAGAAATCGCAAGTGAAGGAGCACTCCTTCAAAGAATTCCTCAACAAAGGAATATTTTCCAAAGCGTTTGTCGCATGCATCTCTTTGTGCTTATTGAACTCGTCAACTTTCAAAGTAGAAAATTCACAGATGTCGCAGAAATAGAACTTGTTAAAACATCGTGAACTAACGTGGTCTTTAATGAGTAAAATCGATGATGTTCCAAAATTGCAGAATTTACAACTGTAAAATTTCAATCTGGATTGCCTTGGTGAAGTTCGAGTAGGCAGAGGACGATCTCCATTGCGAGTCAAATTTTTGATCAGGAGTTTGGAGACCATGTGCATTGGAATCTCTTCACAAGAAGAATGAAGATCTTGAAGATTTGAACTCAAAGTTGCAATCTTTCATCTGAAATCAATAGAAAAAGAATCATTAACCTTGAATAAAGGAAGGCTCACAGCCGTATGTAACCTTAGCATGTAAGAGGATTGTCACAGTAATAAGTAAAGTCCATTTGAGGCCAGAAAGTGCAAGAGATGCACAGGGGATCCAAAATCCATGATCTATCGACCGACTGGATTAAAGAGAGTCTGGAAGTCATTTATCATAAGGAAAGTGGCCTATACAGCATCTGGAGACCCTGTCATTTAAATCAATGGGAGGTGTAAGGATCTAACATACATCAGGAGCTGATTCCAGGGAAAGGAGTTGGCAACCTTCACTCCTGTTGAACTGAAAAGCCAACAAAGTAGTGAACTTCAGAAATCAGGGCTAGGGCGTAGGGAGCCAAGATTGTCAGTCATCAATAAACCCCTCGATGGGGTCAAAGAAGGTGCCACACATTACGACCACAGAAAGAGTGATAGTTAATCAAAACCTTAACTGATTTGTAAAGTTAATATGGGAATTCATACCATAGCTTGACGTCCAGCGATTCTGTCAACTTGGGACACATGCTTGACCCAGATATTTGGGGGAAAAAAACTGTTTATCGTTTCTCACAGAAAAACTTGAATCGCTCGAAGAAAATTAGATTTCGTATGCAATAGTCATTGAACAAAGCTTTAATGGTGGTAACCGATAAAATTTAATAGAAATTATGAAAAAATATTATCAATGCTTCTTGTTGATTAAAACCAACGGGCAACGGGAAGGTTATAAAAATATGGCGCTTTCGCCAGGCTGGTGTTAAAATTCCCTACCATCACTTGCATCATAGACTAAACACACGTTGCATTGAAATACCATAAACAAATCGCAATAGGTAGATTTTCTTTCTGCATAAAATTCCTGTATATGTCCTACGGTATTAGGTAGATTTCTTTCAGAAAATCTACCTAATACCGTAGGACATATACATACCGTAGGATATATATTACTCTGTGTACCTAAGACATGCTAAAATTTAAAGCCTGGCTGTGAATGATTTTGAAATAGTTGCGTTTTAAAAACACTCTACATTGTAACCCCCATTACATGTCTATTATCCATAGAAATAGCAGCATAGGTCTCTTTTATAAATTATATATATGTATTGTGAAGTTTTGTATAGGTTTTCTGCAACACCAGCAAATGTTGAGGCTAAAATTAGTTGCTTATGCTAATGTTATAAGGAAAGATCCAGACTAGGTTGGTGCAATAGGAGAATAATTGAAAAAGTCTTAATAAAAATGCAAGGAGTTTAAAAAAGTATTGGTCCTGGAGCTTGCCCAGAGACACGAACTTTCTCAAAGGTCTACAGATTTCGGGGGATCCATAAATTTCGGGGGAAATGAATCCTTTTTTTTTCTAACATAACTTAAATTTGGTGATAATTTTCTGAAAATGGGACTAATTTCACTCATACCCATTATAATTACCTAATTACCTAGTTAATTAATTATTTTTAGAGAATTTTTTTTTCAATCGTAACTTGAATTTGGTGATAATTTTATGAAAATGGGAATAATTTCACTCAAACTCAATATAATTACCTAATTAGTTAATTAATTAATTAATTAATTTGAAAAAAAATTTTTTTTTCAATCATAACTTGAATTATATGATAATGGGAATAATTTCACTCAAACTCAATATAATTACCTAATTAGTTAATTAATTAATTAGGTACGTAAGTAATTTTTGATTTTTTTTTAAATCATAACTTGAATTTGGTGATAATTTTATGAAAATGGGAATAATTTCACTCAAACTCAATATAATTACCTAATTAGTTAATTAATTAATTAATTTTTGAAAAAAAAATTTTTTTTCAATCATAACTTGAATTTGGTGATAATTTTATGAAAATGGGAATAATTTCACTCAAACTCAATATAATTACCTAATTAGTTAATTAATTAATTAATTAATTTTTGAAAAAAAAATTTTTTTTCAATCATAACTTGAATTTGATGATAATTTTATGAAAATGGGAATAATTTCACTCAAACTCAATATAATTACCTAATTAGTGAATTAATTAATTAATTAATTTAAAAAAAAATTTTTTTTTAAATCATAACTTGAATTTGGTGATAATTTTATGAAAATGGGACTAATTTCACTCAAACTCAATATAATTACCTAATTAGTTAATTAATTAATTTTTGAAAAAAAAAAATTTTTTTTTCAATCATAACTTGAATTTGGTGATAATTTTATGAAAATGGGAATAATTTCACTCAAACTCAATATAATTACCTAATTAGTGAATTAATTAATTAATTAATTTAAAAAAAAATTTTTTTTTAAATCATAACTTGAATTTGGTGATAATTTTATGAAAATGGGACTAATTTCACTCAAACTCAATATAATTACCTAATTAGTTAATTAATTAATTTTTGAAAAAAAAATTTTTTTTTCAATCATAACTTGAATTTGGTGATAATTTTATGAAAATGGGAATAATTTCACTCAAACTCAATATAATTACCTAATTAATTAATTAATTAATTTTTGGAAAAAAAAATTTTTTTTTCAATCATAACTTGAATTTGGTGAAAAAAAATTTTTTTTTCAAAAATTAATTAATTAGTTAATTAATTAATTAATTAATTTTTGAAAAAAAAAATTTTTTTTTTCAATCATAACTTGAATTTGGTGATAGTATTATAAAAATGCGAATAATTTCACTCAAACTCAATATAATTACCTAATTAGTTAATAAATAAATTAATTAATTTTTGAAAAAAAAAATTTTTTTTCAATCATAACTTGAATTTGGCGATAATTTTATGAAATTGGGAAAATTAAGTTAATTAGTCATAATTACCTAATTACATAATTAATTACCTAATTAGTTAATGAAATTTAATCGGGATCACGTGAAGATTATTTGGTTAAAATTTGGTGAAGATCGGACCGGTAGAAAGCCCGTAGCACATTTTTGCAAACTTTAGACAGACATATCTCCGCCATTTTGTCGAATTTCAAAAATCGCTCTCGTCACTTTCAAGATAACCACGAAAGGAAGATTGTGTGAAAATTTCGTGAAAATCGGATGAAAATTGTGGCCGTGAAGTGTTCCGAGATAAAAAGGCGACGGACGGCCGGCACCACAGACAAAGTCATGTCCGGCAAAGATCAAAAGTCAGTTTGACCCTAGGGGGTCTGGAAGACCCTTCCCCAAAAACCCGAATCCGACGGTAATACAATAACTTCTCTTTGAGAAAGTTAATTTATTTCATATTTATACAAGTTTTAAGATGGTCTAATCGGTTACGTTGTCATCTTTTGGTTTTAAACTTCCAAAAACTTCATCAGGGATGATTTGTTTTTGAATTTCAAGCTCATCTAAAAATGAAGAATTATAAAATTGATTATTTGATTGTTAAAGACTACCATCTTCTTCTTTCTCTTCATCTCCTTCATTTTCTTCATCGCTGGATTCCAAAGCAGAAGAAATGTCGACTTCGTCGGGATTTTCTTTCTTACTTTTCTTAGACGTGGGCCCATCTTTTGGACCTTGAGTTTCACCCCGAACAAACATAATGCCGGAACTTAAACTTGACGGCTGGCCTTCTCTGGTCTCGGCCATTTCGACCGCTTTGGCTTCGAGGAGTCGCATATCGTCTTTCGCACCGGGAGCGAGGTCGGAAACAGTGCCAGACATGTTGCTCGCTGCTGACAACATCTGAGCGGACATCATGTTCACCTGAGTGTTGTAAGTCGCCTGGACACTTCTCTTGATCCTCAACATCTCCCTCATCGTATCCTCATTACCATGGCGAACTTCAAAATCTTTCCAAGTTTGCCAGAAACCGCTCGTCACTCTCGGATCACACATCTGACTGCAATGAGCATAAATTGCTCTTGCTCGGTCGATTTCTCCAAGTTTCGTTTCCATCTCAGCAAACCTAAGGCACATCTCACGAGCATTATGTTCTGTCAAGACTTCAATCGCTTTTTCATAAATCTGCCGCGTTTTCGGTATCCCATAAATTTCTGCTGCTTTCTTGATATATATGTTGAAAACCTATAAAAAAAAAAGTAATCAAAAAGACAAATAGGCACAAAAACAAACCTCAAACATTTCTTCAGGTAAAACAGCAGACGTGGCCCTCTCATAAACAGCCATCGCATGTCTCGCCAAACCATGATCCTCTTCTAGCTTCGCATACAACAAAAACAAACCTAAAAAATAAATGAATAAACAAACAAAACAAAAATATAGAATTTTACTTTTTGCAAATTTAGGAGGACAACTTTCTAAACATTGTTCAAATAGATCTCTCGTCCTTTCCAGTTTTGATCCTCCATATCTGGCAAGAAATTTTGTCAAATATGTATTCCAGATATCATATACATTTGGCCATTTGAACAAAGCAATCCCTTTTTCGTAAGCCTGAACAAGAAAATGATTATTTTATTTTATAGATATTTTAGTATAAAACTTACCCTGAAAGCTTCTTCAAAGTAGTTGTGCTCTTCCAAAAATAAGCCATAGTTAATAATAATTTGAGGTGTTGCAATTTTCAAGTCGATTATTCTATCATAGACAGCTTTACAAGACTAAAAAAAATATTAAAATAAAATGTCAAAAAGGATGTTTTAAAAGTTACTTTGAATGTCCCAAAACTTTCTTCAAGATCAGCATACATGGACCACAGTTTTAACGATTTGTAAAGTCTCATTTGAACAGTTTCCGTGTCATCGTGATAATCGACTTTTCGAGATGGCATAACAGTCGCTTTTTGAAGAAGTTTCAAAGCTTCTTCATAATTTCTAAACAAACGTGAAATGTCTTCATAAAAATTTAAAACTTACTCGTTTCTGATTTCCATTTCAGCCCATTCACACCAAACTGAGGCCAAATCGTCAACTTTAGTGTATGAGACCAAAGTCGCTTTTTCTAGGACCAAACGAGAATCTTCGATTTGACCATTTTCTTCGTAGAACTTGGCAAACGCGACCCAAAGAGTGTGCGGCTTACCGACTGCTTGTTTTGGATCCACTGTTTGTACTGCTTCTGTATAAGTGTTAATAATCTAAAAAAAAAAGTTGAAAAAATTTAAAAAATGTCTTCAAATGATGGTAAACTTACATCGTGTGGTTTTCCATCAAAAAGCTGAACTCTCTTTAGCCACTCGTGGACGTTATGAGGGTTTTGCCTTAAAAGGACGGAATTCAAAAGAAGTAGCCGCCTTTCAATAAGATCCTCAAATCTGGCCATCCTCAGTTCCACTTCGATATCATCGTCTTCCGACGGCGCCGCCTTTTCGGACACTTCCTCCATCTTTTTGCTCAAAGATAGCTCTTCAAATTGGGCATAAGCATCAAAAACTTGAGTGAAATCCCTCACAGTCGTCACCGTCTGGATCGCCTCCTCATAAATATCTCTCGCCTAAAAGTTAAAAATATGTTCGATCAATTTTTTTTATCATATAAAAATACCTTTTCAAATAGCCCACTTCTGATGTAATAATCAGCAAGCGAGTTCCATAAACGGCCCAATTGATCCGTGTATTTTTTGAGTCCACTACGTATAATTGCATCAACGTTTAAAGTTCTGAAAATATCAAATTACTCAAAAGCACTTCAAAAAATTGATTCTTACTTCAAATCTTGAGGATTTTTAGAAATGAGCTCACACAACTCAGTCCAGAGTTGATGATTCGATTTCCCATGTTTTGATACGAATTCGTCGCTGTTGACGATTTCTGCAAGTTTGACTGAACCTTCGTCTAATTTCCCGACGCTTATTAGATAGTCGATGTACTCTTCTGTATCCTCAGGGCACAACTAAAAAAACAAAAATAGCTCATCGGTTTTAAATAATTTGCATGTACCTTCAGGTATCGACGATAAACTCTGACTGCAGTTTCTGGTATGTTATGTTTGTTAAGAAATTTCAGGTAAAGTGGCCAAATTCTTTTATGCTGCGTTATAGGAAGTGCTCGTAATGCACGATCAAATACCAGCCTCGTCCTTGTAATTTTACATTGATCAGTCATAAACTGGCAATAGTCCATCCATATCCTTGGCATCTAAAAAGCGAAAATTATTTCCACAAAATTTTTTTTGAACTTACCTTGTTCATGTAGACCAATGCTCGTTCAAACGTGTTGTTTAAATGCTCGTAACTGGGATCAGTGATGCATCTACCTCTGATTTGTTTTTTTCTTAGTTTTAGGTAATTGTACCATAATTTATAGCTAAAAATGATGATTACAAGTTGAATGGTAAAGGGGGGTAATGTACCTTCCGGGAAGTTCTTTGAGTGCTCTTTCATAGATGATGTTGACACCATGTTTGGGAGCCTCCTTTTTGAATTCGATGTATCGTAACCAGTGTTTTATAGAATAAGGATTCCTCAAGATTTCTTCTTCATAAGGAAGATCATCTTCACCCTATAAAGTTATTCATATTAGGACTGAATCTATGAGTTGGAAAGACCCAGAAGGTCTTCACCCTGCATGATTTCATGACTTCAATGCACGTTTAACAATTTTCAAAAAATCCAGGAAAGCACACTATTGTGCCTACTATGACAACGGGGATTCAGAGAACGTAGAAAGTTTGAAAGATTGATTGCAGAGCAGAATTTGCGATAACTTACCAAGCATGTAACCAAATGTTCTTTTGGTTCTCAAGAACAATAGCATTCAGCACACACCAAAGAAACTTAAAGGTCATGTTAAAATTACAAAAAAATATACTTACGAATACAATCCTTAATCTTTTATCCTCAGAGATGGGCATTTTCAACTTTTAAAACAAGCGTTCAACGATTATTTACGTTTTTCGAAGAAGGGAGGTTGAAGTCAGTTTGCGGTTGTTGACCAGTTTTGTAATTCGTCTAGAAGAAAGATTCCCTTAAAATTTCCCTTTTCTACACAAGTTTTCCTGTTTCCCGAAATAAGCATACATAGCAAAGACAATACAACTACTCTTATTGTCGTCTATTGACTTATTGTATTGTCTTTAATACATAGTACGAAAAATAAAGGAAGAAAAAGTGTAAGGGATTTATTGGCCGATCAGCGTATTGGAAATTCTGTCAAATTTTTGTTAATACTTTCATTAGGTCAAAATGTAGGTACATTAACGTTGTACTTATGGTCGCATCTAGTGGTTGTATCGAATTTTTGTGGCCTCTGCTAAATGGCAAATACGTATGGTGATATACATACATAAGTAGGTACCTGGTCTACTTATACCGCCATGGATATTACACGTTTTTGGTTTACATACTTTCCCCTTGATATTACATACCATAATATTACAATGCCTAACACTGCCATACTGTATTATCAAGAGGCGTCCATAACTTCCACAATATTTTTTACTCCCTTTTGACAGCGTTGAGTATTGACTCAATTGGCATTTTAAGATGAGATGGTGACACATTTTTGTTAAAGACACACAAACTTTTGAATGTATCAAACACAGGTTCAGGGGCGGACTGGGACCTTAGGGCGTGAGTGGGTTTTCAGTTAAGGGGCACCCGATTGCAGAAAATTTTGACAGATAATTGGCTCTTAGAAAAATATATTCAGCAAAAACAGAGGTTCCCAAACTTTTTCCTAAAGTTTTGAATGTTAACTTTGAGGTTTTTGAATGAAATTTGGGTTTTAAAATGTTGATTCTGAGGTTTTTGATAAAAGAAATTATTGAACTTAAGACGTTGATTTTGAGATTTTTTGACAACAAAAAAAAATTTGCTCTTATAACCATGATTTGGAGGTTTTTTACAAAAAATTGCCAATTTAAAGTTGATTTTGACCAAAATTAGGCATTTATAAATGTTGATTTTGAGGTTTTTGACGAAAATTTGGCTTGTTGATTTCGAGGTTTTTTGACCAAAATTAAGCTTTTTAAATGTTGATTTTGAGGTTTTTGGTCGAAAATTAGGCATCATAAATGTTGATTTTGAGGTTTTTGACGAAAATTAGGCTTTTAAGTGTTGATTTTGAGGTTTTTTGACGAAAATTAGGCTTCACACATGGACGATCTCCTGATCACGAAAATATAGGTCATTCCCAAAGTTGGCGATATATATATGTATTTACTTTTTTTTTTTGACGAAAATTAGGCTTTACAAATGTTGATTTTGAAGTTTTTCATGAATTTTTGGGGATATTTGCACACACACAAAAAATCTTGAGCTTTCCCACACCCCCCTGGGGACAGCTTACTCCCCCTAGGGGGGGGCGTGCCTCCGAAAACCTGACCCAGCGCCGCCTCTATGTATTCTCGGGGTTCTGTCCACCGGGCCAGTCCGCCTCTGCACAGGTTTATATAAAATTTTACAAGTTTTAGGTAAATGTTTTTAATGCATAAATACAACAGTTTCAAAAAAATAATACGTGGAAGAGTTGGATAACTTTGCATTACAAATCAGACTTGTGGATATCATATCAATTCACATGACTATGAGAACTTAGCCGCAGACTTCACATCCAAATGAGTTTTCAAATGTTTCGTCAACATGTGCGATTTTTCAAACGAGGCATCACAGACAGAACAAATGTGGGATTTCTTTTTATCTAAATGGTTTCTCAAATGTCTCATCAAAATGCGGGATTCGGAAAACACGGCATCACAGATAGAACATCTGTGGTTCTTCTTTCTGTGTCTTGTCATATGGTTCTTCAACGTGGACGACTCCAGGAACTTTTCCTTACAGATCTTGCATTCGTAAGGGCTCATGTGGGCGGACTTGACGGATATCAACTTTATGTGGATTTTCATATGTTTCCTCAGGGATTTATACTCGCCAGAGCAGACGGGACACCTGGACAGCTTCTCTCCTATATGCGTTTTTAAGTGGCTATTTAGAGAGGACGAATCGGAAAACGAGACCTTACAATCATCACATCGATATTGCTTCTCGTTAGCATGGCTTCTCTTATGTCTGTTTGCACAGTTTTCTGCATCACCGCAGATGTCAAATCTGTAAGGCCTCTCTCCTAAATGCCATCTCTCATGTGCCTTCAAATTGTTAATATTATCGAAATTCAAACCGCAGATGTCACATCTGTACGGCTTCTTTTTGTGGATCCTCATATGAACATTTACATTGTCCAAACGGGCGAAAACTGCATCACAGATACCACATTTGTATCGCGCGGATCCTCGCCCCACGGCCATATAGCTCAAAATGTAAATTTTCTCTTCGGCTTTCATCTCAACGTCGACTGCACGCTCGATCTCTTCAATTTCTTCATTAATTTCTTTCTTTGGCTCTTCAGCAAAGAAAGGTTCTTCTTTTATCTCGATTTCTTCGTCCTCGACATATTCCAGTTTGATTTTGGTCTTTCCCTCCATATTACAACCTAAAAAGAACGCAATTCCTATTTAATAAGCTTTAAAATAATTCAATTTACCTTTTTGGTTATTTTTTATAATGATTTTTTATACTTCTTTTTGTAGCGTGAGAAAAGTAAAAAAGCGCCAATATGAACAATAATAAATTAGATCCAAAAAAGAGAGGTTGAACAGCAGTGCTGTCACTGCTGTCTAAAAGAAAAATTCCTTCAAATTTTCCCTTTGACACTATAGCACTGACTGGTAGCAACTGCCAGCATGAGAAACCTTCCCTCTATAAACAAATCAACTGTTGAAGTTGCTGACTGCTGCTGAAATGTTCTAGTTATTGAATTGCTGACCCTAAATTTCCGGCAATGAAACCTTATATGATCATAAATTCGGTAATGGAATGTAATTTAGCTTGAATACTTTCTATTAGTTGTTAGAGCGAAACACCAACAGATTATTCTTTTAGGTGGTCGCATTTTTCGTCTTTTCTTCATGGTATTACGTTATTAAATCTGGCATATACGTTGCCCAATTGTAATCTTGTAAAATGTCTCAATACGACGAAGTCGCTGCTTCTAAAGTCGAGGTAATCAAAAGTCGCTCTTCGAACTTGTTAAAAGAATCGTTTTCAGAGTCATCTCGCTTCTCTGAGTGCTCTCATCCACGATATCGCCGACAAGCATGACTCGAGCGACAAAATGATCGAATCGATCACCAAGTTCCAGGCTAAATTGACTCAAGAAGGAAAAATTACTTCTCACAATCAGGTAGTTTAGTAGGAGGTTAACTTCCTGTCCCATTATATTTGATTTATAGATGATTTTGAATAAATTTGTTTTAGCAAAAACTAAAGGGATTGTACCACAATACACTGAAAGATGTCGCTCAAGAAGATAAATTGTTGAGAGAGGCTCTAAGCACTATCAACGAAATTCGAACTGTTTGCAATGAAAGAAGGCTTCAGGTAATTTTTTGCTTTCACCATATAGAGTGGTGCTGCCGTTGTATCCACCATAGAGTAAGGTTCTAGTGATAATTGGTGCTGTCAAAGCTTAACAATGCTTATCTAAAATAGGTCGATGCTAATGATATTGACTCAAGCCTTGTCTTAGATGTCATTGGCTATGTCTCCGTTGGCAGCTGGATGAATTAGAATTGTATGTTTTAGCAAAAAAGGAGTGGTCATAGGGAAACATTCCATCGTGGAACTTTAATGAAAAGGCTTCAAATATCCGCTCAGACTTTACCACTCTGGGTCAGCAAACCTGGAATGTGTCCACCGCCTTTATGTGGAGCGATTCCTGCTGAACCAAATTATGTTGCTCAAGTAAGTTTTCAAAATGATTTCCTTTCTTTTTAATTATATTTTAACAGCCTGGACACATGGTGGCTGCTTATGTCCAGAACATCAACGCTTCAGAAGAAGAGGAGCCTTATCATTGGATTTTGGCTGAAGTTGTCAGTTATAGTCAGTCGTCTAATAAATATGAGGTTGGCATTTTACTTTAAAATCTTTTTTATTGTTTTTCGTTTAGATTGATGACATAGACGAAGAGGAAACACCAAAATCGACTGTTAGCCGATCAATGGTCGTTCCATTGCCGTTAATGAGAGCCAACCCGGAAACAGACTCTCATGCACTTTTTGCCAAAGGGACACATGGTAATATAACTTTTCTTTTGATCACAATACTAAATTTTTATTTCAGTCATGGCTTTATACCCTCAAACCACCTGCTTTTATAAAGGTCTTGTCCAAAAACTGCCGAAAACAGCGCTCGATGACTACCTCGTCATATTCGCAGACAAAAAATACGCTGGAGGATACGCTCCGCCTTTAAAAATCGCACAACAATATGTCATCGCCATCTCCTCAAAAGATAAAAGACGAACTTAACATTCACCTGGTCCGAGTCACTGGAGCTCGGACAACGAATCTGATTAAAAGCAACATTATTTTAAAAATCAGACTTAAAAAAATTACATTCTATGAATATTCTTTTAAAACTTCATTCAGTTCGTGGTCAATCTTATCTTTTATTTTGCTAAAATTTTGATATTTCTGAAACAAACTTTTAACTATTTTCTAAGATATTTTGTTTTACTTGTTTGAGTTTAGAAGTTTGATGTTCAAGTAGATCTGTGCACAATTTAGTTTCATCTTCTGTCAATGAGTTTTGTTCTGGATTTATTCCTATCTCCTTTAATTTTATTTCGTAGTAGTATTTTACTGTAAAACTAGTTCAAAATGTATTAAATTTCTTTGTTTGTACATTTTTGCCCAGGGGGGCCAGCATAGACAAATGGGGATTAGGAGAGAATCAAGCATACACAGGAATGAATGGGGAAAACACAAGGAGAAACAATAAAAGCCCACAAGGGAATAGAAGAGGACAAAATCTGGCAATCGTGAGAGATTTATATCCAGGGCCTTCACCTGAAGTTGGGACCGAGCTTCAGAGTTTTTTCGGAGACCTTACCTTTACTGCACTATTTTTGCTTACTCTGTTAGTTCTTTGGTGTCGCAAATTTTCTTAAGGTGCTTATATCTCGTCATCCTCTCCATAAAAGGCACCGAATCTTGTTCGACGTTTATCATGCAGCTTTTCTCACTTTGGTTAGATTCAGTCTGAATGCTTTTTTGTTCACTCTTTTCTAAAACTTAAGATTATGTATTCTTTTATACATATAGGTAGTTGTACGTTCAGTAATTGTGCCTATGTTTTTTATTTCTTGAATATACTGTGTGTATGTACTGGCGGTTTTTATTTGACGAGTGTTCACTCCTAGTTCAATCCCTTTGTAAAAATGTTGGACCGAAATGTCCTTTTTGGAGTTAAAAGTTTGCGTTTCGCTGTTCATTATTTGCTTTTCGTCTTCGATTTTATCAGTTTGTGTTGAAAAATCCACTTTTTCAAATTTATTGAAACAATCACAGTTTAAGATAGTCTTGGGGTGATTTCTTCTCATGTAAAGGTTATCATCGCTTTTACTTTCTGAAAACAAACACCTCCTTTTGGCTCATAATTAAGTTTTACCGTTGATTGAATCAAGCATGTTAACATATTTCACCCTTCTGGATACCTGAAAGTTTGTTTTAGCATAAAGTTTTCTAATAAAACGTACCTGATCATCGGAGAAACTATTGTGCCTTTTTTTAACATGGTTATTTAATGTTATATCACTGATGAAGACTTTTTTGCACTCATTGCACTTAAATAAAAAGTTTTATCTCAGAATTTTTACTATGTTGACTACCTTAAAGTTTGCTGTGTTCAAAGATGCAGCGATGTCTGCGGTAAGGACAAGTTTTTTCTTCAAGAATATATCATCTTCCATGTTATAAATTTTCCTTTAGCCGAAAGGTAAATCTAGACTTGAATGCGAACTTCCAAGCAGTTTGATCATGTTTTAGTAATCATATGTTCATAATTAAAAGCCTTTTGTCGGCTATTCAGGATAAACATAACCTAACAGAGTTAACCTAACCTTTCTATTGTTTCTTCATGAATTGTCATATGTATTGATAAAATACAGACGTTTTCTCATAGTTTGGTTTAAAGCCTTAATGCAACTATGGAGCGTAAATGGAATCTTTTTCATCCTCACAGTCCTTTTGAGTTTACAGCTGGAAAGTATGCTCTCATCATACTAAACCAGGACGTTACTGTACCTCCACCTAAGATGACTCTGTTATGGAATAAAGGTAAACTTGCTGTAATAATTGTTTCTTTTCAAGCTAAATTTTTATTGAAGCCGAAATCAGATGTACAGTTGATGGCGGAACTGACAAATGGTTCAACTACGTGAGGGAGCACAAGTTAAAAATTAAAAACAAATTCCCTGAAGTTGTCTCTGGCGATTTTGATACGATTCTGCCAAAAACACTTAAAATGTGCCGTCACAATGCAGTCCATATTGAAAAAACACCTGACGAGAGTTTCTCGGATTTTCACAAATCGTTACAAGTCATCGGTGACGTCTTGAAGAAAAAAGTAAAACTAAAATGATTAAATCCGCTAAAAACTAAAATTTTATTGCGATTTAGCTTGATTCTGTGTTAATTGTGTGCAACAGTTCTGGACGTTTGGACCACACTTTTTCCAATTTGAATTCCCTAAGTATAATGAGTTTATTTTTCAATCAAGACCCTGCTCCGACTGCCTTCCTTATTGGCGGATCATCAGTCACGTGGCACCTTCACCGTGGATTCCACAAAATCTACATCCCTCGCTACATGATCGAGAACAACGAGTGGTGCGCTCTCCTTCCTTTTGAGCCGAAAAAAAGCTCCGTCACTACAACCGGATTGCAGTGGGATCTAAGTTAGTCATTTATTAATCAAAAACAATAATTCATTTTTTAATAGAAAACAACAGCATTCAGTTCGGTGGTTTGATATGCTCATCAAACTCATACATCGGACTGCCCCACATCACCATCGCAACCGATGCTGAACTCCTATGGTCGATGGGCGTCAATTCTCCATTTAGGTCTGGAAAGAAACCTCCGGTTTGATAGACGAACTTGATCTTCAAATATACAATTTTAAAATGAGTTTAAACATGGTGGATCAACCTTGATAAGAAGAAAGTTTTCATAGGCCTCAGCATGCTATAAGCATGGACTATATTGATTTAAATTAGCTCTGTGCTATGCTGTGGTACTATTTCTGTGTACCATAACTTATTTGAGTTTTCTATGGGTGGATATTTTTTGCCTAATGGCTTTTGTATCTAAAATATTGGCGGGATTTTGTTATCATGTGACGTCACGTTGTTTTCAGATGACGATTTGTGGCCTACATGATACGTCGTGATAAGTATAAAAAAAAATCAAATCTTAATCTGATTATAGTAATAGGAAGTAGTGAAATAGGTCGTTGTGTAGCTCGTAGTGCCAAATTTTAGTAGCTGATTCTTTTATCATTTTCGATATTGTTAGGCCATTATGGAGGATGAGTTGGAAGATCGAATTTTTTACCAAACGTACACATCACATATGAAGCTCATGTCGAAGTTTTTGGTCGGGCTTCCTTTAAATGGAAGCATCTTCGGGCAGGTATGGGGCTTTTTGTGCTAATTTTAAGGTTTAATTGTGAATTTTAGATATGGCGTTTGCTTCGTTTTTATGTCGCGAGGCCCGAAATATTACTTCTTACAGTCTCCATTCTTGTCATCTTCGCATACATCCAAGCGGTGGAGATGTGGTCGAGGAGTTTGGTCGACAAGATACGCCTTTCTGTCAAGACAGTACCGACGAAATCCCAGCGACTCGCTGACTTCAAGGCATCCGGCGATCTCGATAGTCTTAGCTGGGAGCTGAAGGAGAAGAACGTCGCCGTTTATGCTGTTCAAGGAAGGCGTCCCAAAATGGAAGACAGATTTGTTGTCAACGAGAACATCAACGGGACTGGGGTCCACCTCTATGGCGTTTTTGATGGACATGGTGGAGAGGTAAGAAAGGGAGGATATCACCAGATATTTCTAAAAATTTCAGCTTTCCTAGAGATATTTCAAGTTTTCCCAGAGGTCCCATTGAGTCTATTTATTGAATCTTTGGATTCCAATGGTTCTACACTTATATTTAAGATATCTGATTGCAAGTATTGCTATCCCAGATTTGAGTCGACAAAGGTAGAAGTCTTAGGTTCTACCCCACTAGTGTTTGCCTCTTATTTTAAGCCTACATCACACATAATTGATATCGTGTTTTCCTCATTTTTTTAGTTTGCTGCGAACTATGCGAGAGAGAATTTGATTAACAATTTAAACAACAAAATAATTGATTTGAAAAAATTAATTGCGAGTGGTAATTTGCGGAAGGGGTCTATGAGTGGTCAAGAAATTATCCGGAAGCCGTCGGTTGGATCGGCGCAAGAACTCCTAGCGATGAAACCGCCACCATCGCCACGTTCCGTCCGAAAGGCGCCGCCTTCTCCCAAACCTCTAGAAAAGCGACCAAGTTTTAAAAACCGTTCGGTCGAAGACGGCTCTCAATCGGGCGGAGTCACCGATCCGTTTCTGCTCGAAAAACTCGAAGGTTTACCTCGCTCGAATGTCATCACCAGAGAGGCGAAAGCGACCAAACAATCAGCCTTCATCGCTCCTGACATCTCATCATACGTTGAAGGCACGACCATCAATTTCGGAAAACTCGTCACCGACGAAGTCCTTTCTGCAGATCGCCTTTTGATCGAAGCTGCCAAAAAAAATTACGATCTAGCTGGTACATTTTGACTCAAAAATTAAAAATTAAAGGTCTAAAATATCTTATAGGAACTACTGCATTACTGGCTATTGTAGAAGGTTCAAAACTAATTGTTGCCAACGTTGGTGATTCTCGGGGTGTCATGTGCGACTCAAAAGGAAAAGCTATCCCTCTTTCATTTGATCACAAACCGCAACAGGTAAAACTAACTAAAAATTATTTTTATTTCATTCATAAAACATTGTAGAGCCGTGAAAAAAAGAGGATAGAAGAAGCTGGAGGTTCTGTTCAATTCAACGGAGTATGGAGAGTTGCAGGAATTCTGGCGACATCGCGAGCTATGGGTGATTACCCATTGAAAGACCGTAAACTCGTCATTGCCGACCCAGATGTGTTGACGTTCGATTTAAAAAGCCACAAACCAAAATTCATCATTTTAGCATCGGATGGCCTCTGGGACATGTTTTCCAACGAAGAGGCCATCGCGTATGTCTCCTCAAGACTAGCCGAACCGTTTTTCGGCGCCAAAAGCATCACACTCCAAGCCTACTACAAAGGCTCACTCGACAACATCACCGTCCTCGTCATCAATTTCTCAAATCACACTTGGACATAAATTTCCGCCCTCAAACTTATGGTTGTGCAAAAAATATTTGTTTGCTCATATCTAGTTTTTTTAAAAATATTGTGTGTTCATAATTGCCCTTTATTATGTCCATTGTAAATAGCTCACCAAGTTTCTGCTTACTATTTTAAAGTCTATCTTACCACTTCTTTCTCTGAATATACAAGAACACCTAAGAATTTTTCTTTTTCTTGTAAGAAAAATGTGATGTTTGTCTTTAGATAGTCGCTTTAAATGTCTATGGAATGTTTTTAATGATTTAAAAGTCCGAGATACAACGTATTCTTTTAGTTGACCTTAAATTTTATTTTGTCAAAAGGGACCTTGTGTTCATAAAATTTTTAAACTTAATAAAACATTGTCCGTAGTAGAAGGCTCACCACCCCCAAAAATATCCACTGGTCATCCTTTTTTAATCAATAAAATTCTTAACCACCATATAGGGTCCATCAAGTCCTTTTTCCATGAATTGTCATGTCTAGTCAAATAAATCAAAAATTCAATTTTGCATAATTTTTATAGCTGCACTGTGTGGAATTTTCTTTTGCATTTGTTTTTTACTAATTGACTATCGAGCCCAATGTTGCTTTGCATTTTTTTCAATAAAATTTTACCGAAATGAGTACAAAAAAGCCTTATTGTACTGCATTATTTGAGTATTTATATACTTTTTGTACAGGGTGATTCGAAATTCAAAATTAACTTCATAAACTTGAATTGGAATATTGTTAAAAATTAGAATTGCTCTGTATAATTAGGGCTGTGAAATGATAAATTTTTAAAAGGGAATTTTCTGTGATCAATAGTGAACGGGTTGTTGTTTAATAATTTACGTTGGTATTGTTTAGTGCCAATATTTTTAAAATTACAGTCTCAAGGCTTATTTGTTTTAAAAGTTGATCGCTTTATTAATTAAGAATTGTCCAAAAGAGCTTTTTGGTTTCACCGTCCGGTGCATCCTGTCAATTAGTTAAATTGTGCATGGAATTATTTTAGTGCCAATTTTTTGTCATAGTTTTTCGATGTTTCCAAAATTGCATGGATTAAATAAATAAAAATTTCTCTCATTTTGTGTTTTTTTTTCTTTCCTCAAATGTTGCTTTATTTTGATTGAAGGGTCTTCACAACAATTTTTAAGATGAAAAATCAGCATTCTCCTTTCATTGTGATTTTGAACTCTAAAAGAAAGAAGAAAATTAAGAATTTATTTTATTTTTTGTGGTTTACTTCCGCCTTTGCAATTTTCGAGGTCCATTTGGCATTCATGTGAGAATGTTTTTGTCGTTTTTCCATCAGTGGCACAGACAGGAAGATATTGTGCTATACATTGAAAATCACAGTCACTTTGTCCCTCATTCATTGCAAAAAATGAAAAAACTAAAATAGATTAATTTTGTTAAGCATTAAAACTTTTTTTTACCTAATAGTGCCACCAGTGAAGTCCTCATTGTTGAAGTTTTGGATGGAATCTGGACGGTTTTTCCTCTTCCCACCACATCACAACCTTGAAGAGTCAAAGTAACAACCTGTTTTCCTCATATAAGTGAGTAATTTAGTATTTTTTGTTTATTTATCTACTTTATGAACCTATTTTATGCACAAACAGTCTATACAAATGAGTTGCTGCATTTTTAACTTTCCAAAAAGAAAGTTATTGCATTATCTATGATTTTGGGAAGGAGAGTGGGGGTAGAGTGGAGGAGAGTGTCGAAAGGAATGGGAGGTTATGAGAGGAGGTGGTAGAGTGTTGGGAGTGGATGGGGTAGGTGGATGGGAAGGGTACCTGGTGATGAGGAAGGTTAGAGTAAGGTGGGGGTGGGTAGGGAAGGTGAGGGGATGTGAGTAGGGTTTTTTAGTGTTAGTGGAGAGGTCTTGAGAAACTTCCAGTTATGTGGGAGGGGGGTTCCTCCTCCATAACTACGAGACCTAAAATTAAAAAGATCATTTCTATTTTAAAAAACTAAGCCATTTTTTAAGTACTTAGTACATATTTCATCAATGATAACTTATAAATTATAAAAACTTATCAGTTATCAGTTTTCAACATCACCCCTTTTTAATGGCCATTTATACGATTCTGACATGTTGATAGGTAGTGCGGGTTTAGCATCAAGTTAACCCCCCTCTTGACCACCCTCTTCTTTACGCTTACGGAATTATTGCAGCATGTCTATCTGCCCTAAAAACGACTATTTTGAACTCTTTTATAAATTTTAATAATATGCAATAAACAGAGTAGTAATTTAAAGAAAATTAATAAATACTTTAGTTGTTTCAAAATTATTTATTTTATTATGTTTTTTGAGCGTTAATGAGTAGAAAACGTAAGGAATCTTTTCGAAAAGACACTTAAGTGTTAACTGTTGAAAGATCTTGCCAGCTGCGCAAAGGGACGATTATCGCGGTTGATATTCTGGATCCCTGGGGGGTATACGTTTAACGTTTTACAACCCCAGATAGGGAATCTCTGGGAGGAAGTGAGTGTGAGCCTCTACCCTCTTGGGTTACCTGTCGGGGGAGGAAGTCGCCCTATCGAGATGCTCGGTTCCGATAAACGGGAGGGGGGTCTGACGGCTCCGCTGGCGCAGGGCGCTCCGTCCTCGCTTCTTTCCCCGGCAGCCGGTTTTTTCTTGAGTTCAGTGCGGTCTGCTCACGAGTGAAGGTCCCTCACCTCTTTGGCACATGTTCGCCTCTTTCATCAAACACGATCGTTCTCGCGCGTGTTTTCGCTTTTCACCTCACCCCCTCGAAAAAAGTGTCGTGAAGTTTCATTGCCCGAAAATTACGCCATGTATCAAAAACCATAAGCACACCTCATCGAAAATTTTAAAATGATCACATTCTTCACGCTACTTCTCCTCTTCAGCATTAGCCACTCTCATCAAAAACACGGTAAACTAATTTTCATTGAAACAAAATTTATTCCATTCTCAATGCCGTCAACACAAAATAAACTTGAGCCAAATGATGACCGGTTGACAGATAAAAGAAACCGGAAAACTTAAATCTTACGTCATTCTTGCAGACGCCCACTGAGGTCCTTCAAGGGTAATACGACCCGACATTGTTTTCTTTTTGTATCAGCATTAATTTTGAATAAAATATTTTGGTTTTTTTCTCAAAAATTGTAAGTGAAAGCAGAGAAATGAACTTATCGTGAACAAGAACAGAATTAGGGCAAAGACAAAGGTATTTAAGTGCATCTTAATTTCAAGATTTGACCTAAAAAATCATAAAATTTTAATGTTCGTGGTACATTTTGAAGTTCCCTAATTCGTTTCTGCTCCAAGTAAAATTTTTTGATGCTGACAAAAAGAGAGTTTTAAAATACCTAAAAGATTAGCGAAGTCGAATTCATTCTATACCTATAATGAAAAATAACCTTGTACGAGTTGACAAAGGGGTAGATTTACATTATTGTCTGAATTCGCGTTCTTTATGTTGGAATCACGATCCTGAATTTTAAGCTCCCTCGTGTCTGTTTCTCCTTTAAAAATGAAATCCATTGACAAGATTCATTCATCATTTGAGAAAAGGACCGAGTTTGGAAAATTCATAGAAGCAACTTATAAGGGGGGATTTACACTCAGCAGACATTTGTGGGTCCCATAAACAAAATTATCTTACAATTAAAGTCCAACGTCACCTGGAGACCCAAATACGAGGACAATTATTATTATATAGCATGGATTTTTTTTAGGTATTTTAGCGGATTTCTGTAGGAAAGTATTTTTTTATTCTTCAAAAGAAGGATAATTTAGTCTATTTAAGCACCCCAAATACCTTAGGCATTAGTGATTTGTAGATTTATATGGTTGGAGATTTCCAAATGGAAGGAAGCTCTTGGTGCCGATGCTTGGAGACCCCGCGGGGCCATAAGAAATCTTTTATTAAAATTTACTTTTAGGCTTCATTTTTACCAATTGTGAAACTTGGAAATTTGGAAAAGGCCACATTGTGACAAGAAATAACCTTTTGGACATTTTAACATAATTTATTATAAAACGATTTCTTACCCCTAGACCGATTTTGAGCAAAAAACACAGTTTTTGATAAAAGTGATATTTTATAAGCTGATTTGCAAAGGAAAGTAAGCTATTGCGGCCGGTGCGATGGTGGCTCCGGGCTTAGAGACCTATATATTCGTGATCAGGGTGTTCTGGGGATCACGAAAATATAGGACTTTCCAATTCATGTTTATTTTTCTGCTGCTTTTTCCCGAGGTTTTTGTGAGTCAGAAAACTGCCAAAACTTATAGGAAATCGTTAAAAAAAATTCTCAAGCTATAGGGTACGGAGGTGCATTTTTTTCTTTTTCTTCTTTCTCGAAACGCGGAAATGTTTAATATAAAACTATAAAATACGGGTTCACCGATAAAACGGACCATTTCCAATAATTAGGTACATAAAATAGGAAAATTTAAATTTTAAATCGAGAGAATAAAATATTCAGGCAATAAATCGTACTGAATTACATATTATTGAACTTTATTATAAAAGCACCTCACGTTTTTCTTTCCCGATCCAAAGGACTCAAGTGAAGCCTTCAACCTTCTTCGCCGCCCACGCTTCGTCCAGGCTACTTCGATCAAACTCCTTTAGAATCCGATTTAAAGCGTGAATATTATTTTAAAAGCTTTACCAATTTTTTGTTATGAGTCTTTTTTACCTAGTTGTTTCTGGTTTAGAGAGGTCGATGACTTGAAAGAATCCTGGTTGCGCATTCCCTGGAAGGTCAGCCTCCTTAAGACCGACACAATCCAGTATGCGACCTTAAGATTTTCTTTTTCATGGAAGGACCTTTCCACCGTATCTGCCATATTGGCTGGTCCTCGAAAAATTAAGACTTCATATCCTCTGGTCGGATAATTTATGACTACTTCTGAAACGACCGGTCTTGTATGTCATTATTTAATGGCCCGTCCAATAGGTAACTATCAAGGGATAATGCTAAGCTTTCGGGAGAGGAAAAAAAATAAACAAAGTAAACTCTTCTCCGTTACAGATATCGAAAATTCAAACTTTCGGCTCTCAGGCTAATTAATGGGCGGAGACTCAATGGGAGCTAAGTACAAGGCGCTCATGTCATTCGATATGCCGTTTAATTTCAAAAGACAATGGGGGCTCTTTTTTTACTATCAGGATTTCTATGTCCCTATATCAAGTGTCCGCCTTTTCTTTGATTAATGCCCTTTTTTCCTCTTTTATTACGTTTTTTTTAAGGGCGAAATAAAATATGGGATTTTTTCTTTCGATATTAAAAGGTAGAGATGATGAAAAAGATAAAGACCTGTGGGTGGTCGAGACGAAATAATGACATTTTACAATGGTAATAGGAGAGGCTAGTTTTTTCGGCATCCAACGACCAAAAAACGCAGATTCGAATCGTTCGGGTTTTTTGTTTAAATCTACGATGATATTAATAAGGTTGAATAGCTTTCGTAAGAGTTTTGATAAATAAGCAGTTCGAAATTGACCTCATAACAGGTTCGAAAACATAATTCAGGCACGATTTCGGTCCAAACATAAAACACAAGCGTCAGTCGTTCGACTAGAAAAGATAAGGGCCTGGCCAAACAGTAATTAATCCTACTTTCGACCCCGAGGATAACTCACGCCACCGTTATTTTCTACTTGAAGACCGGAATCGTATACATTTTTGGATCCTCAGGAAATATCCAGTTTTTATAACGTTGAAAAAATGTTTAAAATGTCGCTTTTTCCCAAAGAATTCGGCTCTCCAAATGAGCTTTTTGTCTTTTCACGCCATTCATTCTTAGGAATCCCAGATTTTTTTGCCTTCATTTTTCTGGATTTCAAAAAAGTTCCTATTGTTTGAACCCTTTGATATCGTGACATCTTGCTCACAAAGAGCGTTCCTTTGAGCTCTTTTTTCCTCTTCTTTATTTTCCCCTCCTTGAGGCCCTACAGGTCCTGTTTATATAATGGGACTTTCTTCGGAGGCCAAGGTTCTCGGGTTCCACGAGGCTCCACGATATCCTAAAGAAAAAAGAAATTAATTACCGATCATAATGGTTGATAAATTGATGCTTGGCGCTTTTTTCATATTTGTCCAGTCTATTGTCATACAAATAAGGAAAGTGAACAAATACGTCTTTAACGATGTCGCAATACGTTTTGAGTCATTATTGAGATTCTCGATTTGATAAATCTTTCGCTAAGAAAACCCAAGTGACTTTAACGAGGACGGAAAAAGGTTTTTATAGTTCCGAGTTGTATATTTTGGCCAATAAATGCTTGTTTGGGATGCCTGTTTTATGTAGAAACTCCAAGTTTACAAAAGGCTCTAGGCAAATAATTAAAACGCTAATTTTGGTCGCTATTTGGGTGTTTGAAGTGTGATTTCTTTTGAAGGGATTCCTTCGTCAAAAATTCAAATGATACGATATCCGGTAATGAAAATCTTCATATTTTGAGAACGCTTAAGTCAAGATGCCTCTGTGGGAGGCTTTAGATCACCGATAGGAAGTATTGAAAAAATTAATGATATAGTCGATGATGGTATATTGAATTAGGATTTGTCTCACGAGAAGACATATCTCACTTAGATCTTCACTTTTCAGACTGTAAGCACCATAAAATCCTCTCCTAATGGTCCAAAAAAAAAAAACTTTCAGAAATCGAGGTATCTGAGTATCCATAGCTACAAGTTGCAAGGTGGGGACCTAAAGGACAAAAGCCATGAAATAGGACTTAATTGCGTCCCATTTTTAAAATATGCCAAACATTGTAATTTTTCCTATTTAGCTCTTTATGTTCCGTTTCATATTTAAATCTAAGTTTCCTCTGAATATTTAAAGGAGTGAGAAAAGACCTTTCCCATCCTGAGCCTATTTGAGCCGAGTTTATGAATAAGCGCGTGCCGTTTATACGTCCGTTGTTAGAATAGTTCCCAGGAACGGAAAATCCTCTTCATACCTGTAAATTGCCACATTCTGAAAAAAGAGATGCCTACTAGTAAATCATAGTCAGGTAAAAGGACCGCCCTATTATCCCGCCGAGGTGCAAATACCAAAATTTGTCTCACCCACCCTCCACCAGCGTTTTCTTACAAAGGCGAGGTGTTTACTTTTGAGCCGCTCTTCTCAGACCCATTGTCATTCTGAGGTGTATTTTTTTTTTACCTCCGGAAATCATCTTTTGAGTGACTTTAGTGTTGAAAATGACCTAAATGCTTTTAAAAGAGACTTCATTATTTCGGATACAGATTCCGGTGTCCAAGAACATTTCTGTACATAGTTTCTATTCTGGGAATAATTTATTGGGAAGATTTCATCGAGTACTTATGCTAATAAAAATGGTTTCAGATTATCTTGAGCGCCGGCTATTGTCCCTCAAACATGAATAATTGGAATAAATAAATAATAAATCTACATTAGCGAATAATATTGAACCTTGTTGAAGTTTACAAATTGTCATGCTCTTAAAATATAATTATGCGCTTTTGGCATTCATTCAATGATTTCAAAATTTGTCCAGGTGGACTGTATCCGGAGCCGGTGAATTTAGCAGTGAGGGGGACGATCTGGTCGAACGGAACATGCGGGGAACAAGGTCCGGAGACGTACTGCAAGCTGAGCCGCGGAGGAGGGCGATCGAGGGATCTTCAGTGCGGCGTCTGCGATTCGAAAAGTCACGACAAAAGACATCCGCCCGAACACGCGATCGACAAAGATACCGAAACGTGGTGGCAAAGTTCGACCCTCTACAACGGCCACCACAACCAATTCGTGACCGTCACCATCGACCTGAAACAGGTAAACTAGGAAAAATAAAAACGTCAGGTGATTGAAAGAGTGCTTCGAGCCTTATTAGTCAATCTAGTACCGACATAAAAGCCGAAGGATTCCAGCCGTGTGTAGGCGTTCTGGGTACGGTCTACGGTACCGGGACTGTATCAAAAGTGACTCATCCCTTCTACGTCACAGACTCTTAAGAAGATTTATATTCAATAGCCCTCCCACGTTTCCCCACCTTCCATTTTCAATACTTCTAATAAATTGCTCATAATTTCGATAAGCGAGCAGGTGCTTCTGCAGGACATCTTAAAAAATATCGTAAATTCACCGTTTCGAGAGGAAGTTTATTTAAAACCCGTGGTATTTATAACCCGGGAAGAGAGATTAGAGGTAAAAGGATGAGGCTGTGTACGCATCTTGAAGCGGCATCGACTCTTCTGAGGACTAGGAAGATGTGTTCACCTTTGACCTCTGGACCCCCCTAGGAATGCCGTCTTCAGCTACTTGTACACAAAAGCCGCTAATTGTCAAACGTAGAATCAAGACCAACCGAACTTTTCTTCTTCTTTAAGTTGTGCTTGGCCTATTATTTTCTTTAATAAACCGAGTTAACGTTCTAATTGGATAATAGCCTTCGTATTCCCACCATTTGGAGAGGACCGAAATATATTAAGTGGGACAGAACTCCCGATGTTTATTAGAGAAAACCGAGATTCCAGGAGCGAAAGGTCAGGCCTGCCGAGCACCCTAGAATTGCGGAATGGGCCATTACCCAACCGCAGAAAGCCGTTTGACTTTTTTTCCCCCCTTCAGCTTTTTAAAGGATTCAAATTACTTGAACTTTGTAAAAAAGAGGAAATGCAATTTGGGATTTATGACCTTGCGTCTGGGAAGGGACGCTGGGGTGCCTTCGGGCTAAAAAGTTTAGAAGGCGTGACTTGTAGCCCATAAACCGGTGTTTGAGTACAGTTAGCTTGTACAGAAACGTCCGGAGGTTAAAAAAATGGTGAATATTCATTTGAGTCCTCAGGGGTGTCTAACAAGGCTGAAGGCCCGTCACTATCTTATTAATATTAAATGCATTTACAATTGAAAACGAGGCTTTCAGTGGCGCAGGGATGATGGATTCTTCCATCAGTAGGTACAACTTTCTTTAGGGCCAAAAAGTATGTTATTTCTAGTGATATGATTGTGTAACTTGATACTCTTTAATATGCATTTCCGGTTGGTTGGCGCCTAAGAAGCTGGTGTGTAAAAATAGATTGATTTAAGCACGATAGGTAGGGAAAGTTAAGAGGAACTCGCTCGTTATTGTCACCATTAACTGAGCCTTACATCCTCCAAACCTTTTTAACCAGAAAAGCCCTAGCCAAAAGCTTTCTTTATTCTTCATTTTAGCTGCAGTCTAGTTTTGCTTCCTGCAATTTTTGTATTTGATGTCAGGCCATTTTTCGCCGTCCCATTTCCTCGCGACGGTTTTTTTTGGCCTAGTTCGAAATCCGCTTGATGACCACTGACCGAGGTTTTGAGCGTCTGCCTCTAAATATACAAACGGACGAGGGTGGGACCGGTTAAATAATACACGACGGGGCAAGATTATTACGGCGGGGAGGACAAACTCTCGGACGGTGCTTTCTTAGTCACCAAGAGACTAGGACGGTATAAATAAAACTTAAAAGGGGGAACACCTTCGACACGGTCGGTTCCTAAATATAAAATGTAAAGAGTTACTCCTCATCTTCTATACCCATCGGCTGTAAAAATACCCAGTTTGTCGTTACGTATTCCCGTTACGCCATTTGAAAAAAGCCTCGAGTTAAAATATTTTTTAATCCCACCAACCTCAGCTTAGAGCAACATATGGTACTGAAAATCCGATTTGTCATACGAAGAACGATTTAGAGCCTGTCAATCACTCGTAAATTATTATAAATGACCTGTTTTAGATGAACAAAACACCTGACAATTTGTTAATTTCCAACCTGATGATCCCTTCCTGCTTTCATAAGTCCTAGTGTGCAAGCATTTCATTGTCATATTCGACAATCCGAGCTTGTCCATATGACGAGTTTTGACTATTGAGGTAAATGTTGCGTACTGACTCCACCTACCCCTTTTTTTCCTTCTTTCCAGACACCCCGAGTCACGAATCTTTGAAAATAGATCTCGACACGGAGAGGTTTTCTAAACTGTCGTTTTGTTGTAAAGATCGGCACGTTTCCATTGTGTGAAGGCAAAGGTTTAATGGCTAAGGGAATGACTTTTAGACGTGGGTGTCTCGTGAAATCGTTAATCGCTACACTTGTTTCTTTGTCCGATCGGAACTCAACCACACAAGACGTTCCTCAGGCGCCTTTTACACAAATTAATTTCGTTTGACCTTCTCAATTTCAGAAGTTTTGAATAGAGGAGAGTCGGTTAACCTCACAAGGCTTTTGAGTCTGTATTTAAATGTCTACTTAACAAAAATACATTGTATACCTGATATACCAAATCATGACTCCTTGTTTTTTTTACTTAATGGTTTATTCATGAACAAATATTTGGTCTCTGATCATGTTCTTTCAAAATATGGTCACGAGGTTTCAATCTCGAATACAAAACGACACTTAGACGAAAATAACCAACTTGGATATCTGAATAGAAAGCAGACAGGTCTTGTTTATCAAAAGTGATGTCTGGAAAGTTTTTTCGGTGTGTCTGGATGATCGAGAACACGAATCAGATTACACAGTTTTAGAAATAAATCTACGTCGATCGTCGCGCCCCTGTGTTTGGGGAGTCCAAGTCAGAAAAGCCCTTCATTTATGTCAGGAAACTTGGGCATAAATCTGCCAATAAGCCCTCTTGTCGCAATTTTTCGTGTAGATACTTGGACACTCTTTTGGTTTGTCCAAGGGCAACAATATGTCTGGGGGGTCATCAAAATGTACTTTAAAGTTAACTGTGTTGGAAGGATCTTAAAAAGTACTTAAAGTACCTTCAAAATACCTCCGTACCCTCTGACTGAATTTATTATACCCAGCTGGTTAAATCAGCGTTGCTGTAACCGGTTTCGAAAAAAATTATGTTACTCCTTATTTCAAAACTACATGAATAAAATATTGAAAAAATAATCTTCGTCCTTATAGCTCATATTTTCTTCGATAATCCACCAGTTTTCCGTAGCTGTCCGCTCGTAATATTGGTTTTTATGTCATGTTTAGTCTCTCCCCTTAGCACGAGTAATGTCGAGGGCTTAAAATGAAATAATCTTTTTATAACTTTCACGGAGACAAACGTTCATCTCATGCACTTGTCTGGAGGTGGTCCAATTGTTAACTAATGATGACCAACATTTATTTCAAACGGGGATCCCCTTTTTCCCCGTTGTGCTTACGCGCTGGAGCGGCAAATTACCTTCTGGAATAGTCATAATAATAAATTACTTTTATTTGATTATAAAAATAATTAGTTTTTCTAAATTTTCTTTCTCTGCCCAATTTATATATTTTAATTACATCTAAAGCCGTATTTTTTAGTCATTCTTCTAAATCAAAGTCAATGTTTCATTAGCGTAAATGTAAAAGAAAAACAATTTTTCAAGCAATTTTTTTTATAGGAGGATATGGACGATTGCCCAGTGTGACAGTAGTTTCTTCACCCCTTGGAAATATTTTGCTAAAAAATTTATTTTGTTCAGTTTGTTTATTTACAAGGTTGTTAAAGTTGTGTAGTGATGTTCCGAGTGATTTATTATGTATTTTTTTACCCCTAAACATAAAAAAAAGGTTTATTTTTAGTTTTTTTTTGGTTTGCCGACGGAAGAAAGCTACAAATCAAAGGTGGGGAAAAAAACCTATTGGAAATTTTTTTTTTAAATATTAAGGAAGAAAAAAATCAGTAATGTTCCTGAATTTTGAGCCCTTTCGTTTATAATCGCTTGAAAGGAACAAGAAAAAAAAATAGTTAGAAGGGGTAAAACTTGATTTCACCGAGGCTGTATCACCGTTAAAGTGGGGCAGAGTCCATATGGCGGGGCCGTTAGAATCAAATCCGGGATATTTGACGGTGGTTGCTCCAGCCTTCTAGATGGTCGACGAACCCTCTCTTCGTTGTAAACAAACACCGGCTCTCAAGACGTCCAGACAGCGACATATACCTACCTATAAAAAAAAACTTTCTTCTCCGTCCTGAAACCGTTTGAAATAATATCTTAACGTCAAGTATAATTTATTCGGAATCCTTTTTTTCGGAATTTTTCTTCGATGAATTCTCGTTGCTTAGGAGTGCCCTCCTTCACCGCTGATTCACGACTCAGAGAAGTGATCAGTCAATGATAAGTGATAACTTACCCAAAACGGCACATAGATAATGAAAATTGCTATGAAGCTTTTCTAGTACATAGATACCAACATTTTTAGGATATTAAAATTATCAAATTTTAGCTGATTTTTTAAAAATATTTTATTGCGTTTTCTTACAGTAAGCAAATGTGATCATACTGATGATGTTGGTCAAAATTCATTTCGATAGTGTCGTTGGTTTACGAGTTAAGGTACGGCACTGTTCGCCACAGAAATCGTATTATTTAGTACGTCCATGATTGTCTTAAGTTCTGCTAACATCTCATCCCTCTTCACATGATATTGAGATCTAGTTTGCTCTTCATTGACATAGTAGATGATGAGTGATAACTTTTTACAATCGTCCAATTTTATTTCAGCATATTTCTGTTCAATCATCAGAATGATAGTGTGGCTGACATATCCGTAAAAATGCTTCAATAAAGTCAGCTGAAGACACTCACGGTACTGTAGTTCCTCTCTCTCCCCAGGAGGATGAGGCAAGGGGACTCCTGTAATACTTAGTTGGAGCAGAATTAAAATAAAAGCAAAATATAACAAGAAAAACATCAAAAAGTTCCTGAAGACAATTTAGGACAAGGAAGACATTTAGCAACAAGAAAAAGGAATGTTTGGGAAAGAATTAATATAAGCCATGGAGTATTTGGTTCCTTTGAATGGAATAATTCAAAGATAATTGTAAGCATGGAGATTCGACAATGTGAGATTCGACGATTCAACTTTCAACACCAAAAACCACAACGTCGGAAAATTCGCTCTCAGCCTGTTAAAATTGGCAGACCAGAATAACTTGCGTAAACTGAAAACGATCTGCGAGAAAGAACTCATCAAAACTTTGACAGAGGAAAACAGTTTGAAGCTCATCGTCGAAGCCGAACAATCTAAAGCGGAGTACCTTAAGAATCGAGCGATGGAAATCATAGCTATGGATAAAAAGCCCTACCATCCACAAGCCAAAGGACAGATCGAACGATTTCATCGTACGTTAAAAGCCGCACTAGTAGCACGAGATGCTCACTCGACTTGGACCAACCAAACATCCTCCGATCGTACTTCTCGACTTGCGCTCGACACTCGACAAAAACCACTGTCCGGCTTGTGGCGGCTTCGGCTATTAAAAGACAGGTGTCTTTCGAAAATAAAATAAAATATATCAGTTGATAATATAAAAACGTGGAAATAATAAGTAACTTTAATTTAATAAGCTTTACTTAACCAAAATCTCCACACTGGTAACCCAGACATGATATTGCAATACCAATCGTTGTCCGACAGTCTTATACTGATGACAGACGCTTCAGACGTCGCACTAGGGGCGACTCTTTCACAACTCACAAGGAAATGGAAAGTCAATCCGACCACTAGCGTTTTTCTTGAAGAAATTAACTCCCACGGAGCAGAGATACTCGACATACGATCGAGAACTGCTAGGAATATATTCTTCGATAAGGTATTTTAGATATTTACTAGAAGGTCGCAATTTTTCGATACACACCGATCATCGTCCTCTATTGAATATGTTCACCTGACCGATCGACCGATTATCCCCTCGTCAGATTCGTCAAATATCTTACATTAGTCAGTTTTCGACAGACATTAATTATTTAAAAGGAATTGACACATCAAACCAACCAAACTCGGAAGAGAACGACTTCTTTTCTTATAAGCAAGCCTTCTCCGACAAAACCAAACTGAAACCCCGTCGTTTCAAAAAATCATAGATCCCAGAAACTCCGAACGCAAACTCGAACAACGTACGGACTGGCTCGCATCTAAGCAAAAGCTTACGCCATCGTTCTGACGTCGACAGGACACCACAGACTTTTGACGGACATTTGACGCTCAGGATGCGCACACTTCGCAAATATCCTCATCTGCAAACAAGTTGCATTCGAACATGTCGACCACCACTTCGAAATCCTCGGAAGACTATGGCCACCCTTTTGGGGAGAGCTATGTAGTGACTCCTCGCCACTCCTCCTAAAAGAACCATCAGTATAATCAGTTCAATAAAACATTTCTAAAAACACACACACTCTCAAAATTAATTATTGTAGCAACAGCTACAAAAGACAGTCTATTCCGGCCATGTTAAAATACACGTTTCTAAATTGATCTCTATTTATCTTATAATTCACAATAATAAAATAAATACAATAAATAAAACAATAAATAAAATTCACAACAATAATGTTGTAAATATGACATCTGCTGACATAGACAGTATAGTTCCGGCCAATATACAATAAACACGCTTTACAAATCCTAAATTCCTTTCAATGGTGTCAGAAGTGAAATCAGCAGATGTTGGATGAAATAGTCAGTTGAGCTTGGGAGCTAGTGTATTAAAGTAGTGTCTTTATTATGTGTATGGTCTAGAACATTTGAGACGAACCAATAAGAGACGAAGTCCGGGGTGTGGGCTTACGGTGGAACGAAAGCCCTTATTTTTACATTGGTGTCAGAAGTGGGAATGTCGGACAGTGATCAATTTTACGACGGGGAGTCGTATGATGATGACTCGGTGTCGCAGGTCACCTCTCGTCCAGTGGTTCGTGCACAAATATCAGATAAGCCAATGACGTATGACGGGTCGGTTCTTTGGGAAGAGTTTCGGATCCACTTCGACGTCTTCGCCAGATGCAACCGTTGGAACGATGAGAAGAAAGCCCTTCAGTTGGCTTCGCTGTTAAGAGGACCGGCACTCCTGGTTTTGGAGCGATTCGGCTCTTCCGATTTTAATTTCGACGAGTTGTCTGCTGCACTTGCAGCGAGGTTTGGCTGCGCCTTGCGCCAGCGGCTTCTACACGCGGAGTTGAACTCGGGTCTTCACCCAGGATGGGTGAAGTGTGAAGAATCAGGTGATTGATGAAAATAAATCATTATGAAAACTATAATCTGCTGAAGAAGCAACTAATATTTTTACAGTATTATAAGACCCCCCCTTGCCTCACTCCCCTGGGGATGTGATGGGAGTCTACAGGACCGTGGTTCGAACTGGACGGTGATGCTTTGCTGGACAATGCTTAACGTCGGTGATCAATGGGAACCGATGCTTTATTGCCGCTAGCCCGTAACCCCGATCATGGCTGGTGGCAGTGTCAGCTAATCTGTTTGCGGAGTGTTTGAGCGCTTGAAAGACGATGAAAAGCTCGACGGAGAAATCAAATGTGGCAGCTGATCTAGGTGGCAAGTGAGGATGAGCTGATTTACGTACGTTGTTGTGCCAGTGTGCCAAGGTATCCGACACGTGGAATATAGTGTAGACAGCTCAGCATAGTGAGTCGGAGGAGGTCAGACAGTCGTGTGCGTGAGCGGAGTTGAAGAATAGACGTGAGTGAAGCAGTCGATGGTCATGATTCATGAAGATGTCGATGTTCAATTTTAATATCGTCGGGGTCATCAAAATAGAGATTTAGTGAAGCTCTCTATAAGAATATAAAATGTATTGTGTGTTTGATGAATTTATTTGACTGAATTGAATTAAAACATACCTATGATTTGGGCCTCGTGGCACTGGAGAGTCGCACTTATGCCAAAGCTTTCTTTCGCATCCATCGATCAATCAAGGTCGACTAGTCCCCATTTCGCCATAATGAAAGCCTAAACAATTTTGTGCGATTTTCGGTATTAAGAATCTAAATTGAAGTGAAAATACTTACATTTCACAGAACATCAAAAATACGTCTTCTCTCGTCTTTTCTACTTTTCGAACTGACGATCATATGTTTATTTATTGTTTAATTACATCTGTTTAAAATGAGACGTCGAGTCGGGAGACACCCCATAGTAATTAATGTTGAAGACACCAAATATGCTGCTAAAATATAAATAATTAGAGTAATGCGTGAGAATTGAGATGGTCTTAAGCTCTTTAAAGTGGAAAATTTCTGGGCTAAAAGTTGATTGGAGCTGAAAAAACGTAATTTACGCTTTGAGGACCTGTTTTTTTGAATCGTTTATAATTTTTTATAAACTTATTTACAAGTGGTTTTTAATCGAAGGACATGGAAGGGCTTTTGTTGCGTGTTACCCTTGGGAACCTTGACTTAGGTGGAAGGGATCGTAAAACTGAACTTGACCGCATCTCCAGGGCGAGTGTCGTAACTCAAGTCGAGGTGACGCCAACCGATGCCCATGCCGGTCGACGGTATATTCACTTCACGTGATTAGTGATCGAGCGACCGCCTCCCCTCTCGCCCTCCGACCGTCTCGCCTCACGGTCCGATCTTAAACCGGCTCTGTTTGTTTTACTCTCTATTATCCGTCTAAAAAACCCGAGCTTTACTGCTCTTTATGGATCTTTGAAGAAAGTCTGAGGAATTATTTATGTGGGATCTTGTTCGGAACAACGCCACAGATTCCCAACGAGAAGTTTTTCGACTGGCATTGGCTTCCTTCCATCTACTCGAGCATTGAACGTTTCCGCGACAAAATTCTTCATTCATCCGACCCAAAAAACGGAAATCCCTTATTCAAACAAGGCCTAGTTTCTCATGATAAGACGCATTATTAAAATTCCTCTTGTGAAATATTGACATTATACGATTAAACTTCGATATATCCCACGTGTCCTTTCCTTCGAGTCAAAATGTTTACATCTTAAACAGGTTGGGGGCTTTCACTACTTGTTATGCAATTTCGTATGCACTTATGGGAGACTTGATTGTGCCCACGTTATTGAGAAAGACACTCCCCGACCTTTTTACCGCGCCATAAGCAATAAAAGTCAACTTTCTGATAAACTATTCTTGGAGGTTGTACAAAAGAGAATAGTTATTAAACGGCTATTATGGAGAGCGGGTTTTGATTGCAACGATCCTTCGACAGCTCAATAAACATACTTTTTCAATGGGGCTCTCTTCCTCGCTGTCCATTCTTCCAGAGTTCTTTGAACTTTGATCGATGATTTCAGATTGCCAAGACGTTTACAACCGATGTACAAGTCATTGCACAGAGAAAAAAAATGGCCTCTTTCCAACTCTTCAGCTGGTTCTGTTATTGTATCTTTTCAATGACCTTTCTTCCCACTTGCTTTGTTTTTAGAACCTACGTTAAACCATAACGAAAAATTTATACTCTCATTTTTTTTAGATCATTTCCTCAAATGATAGACTCTTAAAATGATCTATTAAAAGTGAACGTAATAATGTCATTTTCTGGTTTTAACATAATCCTATTAGGTTTAATGGGAGGGAGTACGTATAGGGGGGCCGTTATAAATTCCCTTATTTCGTTCCAAGCTTAAAGATGAAGTTTCTTTAATTAACTCCTCTTCCGAAGAGAGGCCATCTGTGTTCTAAGCCCGTTTACGACCCCGCGTAGACTTTCCCTTGAAGAGACCCGAGTCGGGTAAGTTCAATTACTCCACGAAAGTGACTGATGAGCCACCATTAAAAAGATATTAACGGAATTACGTCATCATTTATGAAAGGACGGAATTAGGTCTTCAGAGTCGGGACTGACCTGGGGATTTATGTAAATTTTCGAACGGCCGAGGTTCGTGATCGGACGATAAATTGCGCTGAAAACAGAAGATTTATATCGGACTCTAATTGATTCCGAACGCTTCTTGATAAGTCGCGAAAAGGTCCTCTGGGAATTATCTGATATAGATTCTTCGGGTGTGAAAAATCGTTCAAGATTGAAGTAGCATTTTCTTTTTATTAAATTGCCAGCAGAATTTATAAATCGTGATAGGTATCTTAAACAACGGGACACGACTCATGGATTGCTACCGAACTCGCGAGAAGGCCATAATTTAAATCTGGAAATCGTGACACGTTTAGGAAGAAAACTATCTTCCTTAAATCACGTCTTCTTTCAGTTTCCTTCTATTAATCAGTTCTTAACATGGAACTGAACCAGCCCACAGTTTGCCATATTTCTGTTCGATTCATTTTATTAAAAAAAAAGGTTGCGTGACCGGATTTTCGATGCATTCCTTTCGGATGTCAGAAGCCTGTTAACGGGTATTGAGTTATGAGCTTTTCTCACTCAGATATCCCTTATAATTTGTTAACTCCCCCGCAGGTAAGAAAGTAAAAACGAAATGGAAACAGGTGGTTTGAAACAGTGGTATTTAAAAGATAGGCGACTGTCCTCCAGGACAAAAACTCGCCGTCCTTTTCGTTTTTTTCTTCTCTCGAGACCGTAGACGCCCTCGCAGCCGCATCTCTCCGCCCTTGTTATTCAAAGGAGGGAATCATTCTTGGCCTTTTCGATTGTTTCGTTCTTGGTAAAATGTTCTTGTGATAAGGATCTTTTAGATTCGAACTACAACTTCCCACGCTACCTAAAAGGCGATCCTAATAAAACCTAAAGCTCTACCTCTTTAACGTCTTGTTATCTTAAAAAGCAGTGACCTTCTCATTTATACCCTCGTTGGACGTCAGCTTTTTCATTCAAAGTAGTCACATGCTGGGTTTTAATGTACCCCCTTTAATCAAATAACAGTTGAGGAAGTAAAACCTGTATCGTGCACCCCATAGTCGTTTTTTAAAGCACGATATGACTAGGACTCTAGGTTTCTCCATCTTGTTTTATTAATTCCAACCAATTCCATCATTACGCCACATGAAATGGCGCCGTCGTAATCCACATTCAAATATGGTCACCTCGTCATCGAAAATAAATAAAAACGTGTCTGAAAATTTTTTACTTTATAGACTTTCCGATCCGTTGGAGCCATTTAAACCTTAAGATACAAGATAAGAAAATTTACGATGTCTGACAAACTAACTGGAAAAAGAAACCCGAGAATGAGCAACATGGAGAAAGTATAAACAACTTGATATTTTAATTCTTCCATTTACGCCTTATTAACGGTATATTCGCTCGTAAACAGCGGGTTTTTGCTCTAAAGAAAAAAATTTCTCAAGTTCATGCCCTCTACCATAAACAAAGCGATTCTTCGACTTTTTTTTGTTAATTAAAGGACTCTGGAGAGCACGGATCTGATTTTTAGATAGGAAGATGAGTTGATTCGAACACTTGACATATAAGTGCACTTGAATTCAATAAGGGACGTGAGAAAGTCGTTCTTTCTTCTCTCCCTTGTTTATCATTCCTAAGCTTATCTTATGACTGGTAATAATAGCAATAGGTGGTAGTTGTAGTACTCAGTAGCCATACTAATGACACCCTTTACAAGACACTGTATCGATTCCAAAATATTGATGGACTTCTCTAGTGTGAGGTTCAGGTAACTGTCGGGCTATTACGAGTAATAAAACACCCGGTGAGGTGTCAACTGCTGACATGGATCGTCTCAAAACCAAGGGACAATCAGGTAGGAAAGAAAAAAAGGAGACCACCCTTTGAAGATTAAGTGAAGCAAATAACATTGGGAAAGTTTTTCTTGAAGTTTGAAGTCTCTCAATTTGTCGATCTCATCAATAAAAAATTTCGTTTCTTATCTAAAAACGAGAGTTTGATGAGGTGTCGAAAACAGGTGAGCAGAAGGAGTTTTCGAAGCCCGCGGCGTTCGAGAGATTTAAAAGCGATTTCGAGCCTAAAGGGAATCGGCACTTTAACTGAATTATATGCCATTTTCGCCGTTCCAACTCCGGTAGGAAACGACTTCCAGTTTACTCGATCTATTTATAAAGAAAGGAATACATGGGCGGGAGACGGGTCGAGGTGCCCGTCCTACCGATATGGTCAAGTCCGGTTTCCTTTAGAAGAAACCGACTTATGAAAAGAAGAAGTCACCACGTTACACCCACTCCATGAACTTGATATCGCATTCCTCGACTCATCTCTTTAAAGACCTTGGTTTTTTGGTTCTAGGAATTTTTTCAGGGCTATGTAACTTTAAAGCCTTCGGGTAGATCACAATGGTCTGCCATTAACCCTCTAATTGGTCCATCACATGCCCCGACACTTTAGGATACCGGCTTTGTTTTTTTTATAACTTTTATAAATTACTAGGGGTTGAAAGGGATAATAAACTGTGGGCTACGTGCTTTTTTATTAATGCTTAAATTATTACTTCCTGTGTAATCCTTCTTTGACTTTATTGCTTTTGAATTTTGGTAAATTTCGAGTTAATTGTGTGGGAGGATATTCTTAAATAATTCACGGTGAGGCAACTCAAGTAGTGGCGCCACGGGGTCCTTTTGAGACGGCCGAAGAGGACTTCTTCTTTTTCCTCTTTTCTTTTCTTCTTCTTTCTCTCTCACGCCACAAACTCCAGTAATAATTCAGGCATTCTACGAAACCCTCATCGACTCCCGCAATGGACCTCGACGGCCCGACCCGTCGAAGAGAGAGGGAGAAGAAAAAAGCTGGAATTATAGACCCCCATTTGGCCAAAATAGGTCATCCCTTTTCTTAACAAAATGCCGACTCATCGAATCGGGTAGAACGGAAAAAAAAGATCGAGATTGAAATCTCTGTAGATTTTGATAGAATACAAAGTAAAATGGTTTGGTTTTTTAACATGTAGAATGCAGAAAGAAACTTGAGGATACAGTTTTGAGTAATGGTAGCTCAAGAAGTTTTTACTCTTCTCATGATCGTTTATTGTTTTTGAGTCCTTTAGCTTCTTTGATAAGCATTCCAAAGGAATAAAGATCAGATTAATTACCGAGTCGGTAAGATCGGAATTGGAGGATCGAGTCAAAACTAATAATTATCTCTTTCGTGCCGGTCGTGTGCCTCGTTTAAACGGTTCTCTGTTTTTCCTTCTATCCTAGTTGGAGCATTCTAATGAGAAAGATGCTTCTCTTGACAGGGGCCGACTCCTTCTTTGTCTTTTTTCCCTCCCTTTCCCACCTCCTCATCAATCAAACGAGCCACACCTCCTCGTTGATACCCTTTTACGAATGTAAAATATGTAATAACAATCGTCATTGTCCCTCGTCCCTGATTACGAAATGTTTTGATTTTAGGTGTACCAGGTGTTGCACATTGGAGTACGTGCTGGGCCATCGCCGAGACCGGGAAACTGGATTTTAGAAAGGTCCATGGACGGGAAACACTTCAAACCGTGGCAGTATTTTGCGACCAACGGCGAAGAGTGTTCGACCAAGTACGGACAAAAAGTTTCCCATCATCCGCTTACGAGATCGCTAGAGCAGATACCCTGCACGACTGCATATTCGAAGGTCTCACCTGTGGAAGGAGGAGAGGTCCGTTTCACCAATATAAGCAACCTAGGGGCGTCTCTTTTCTAGAACTAGTTTATCCTAACTTCATGGCTTCCCACACTCTTACTATGATTTACTGTAGCCTGAGGATGCCTTTTCATCACTGTCTTAAGAAATCAGCATTGATCTCCTACGATTTATATATTTTAACTTAATAAAAGGAGGCGCCCATATACTGATTCTCATAAAAGCACTAAGTACTTGTTTTTTTGTAGATTCATGTAAGCTTAACTCAAGGATGGACAAACGCTTCTTTTCATAGCCCTGATGTGATCGACTTTACTAAGGCAAGGTATATCAGGCTTAGCTTTCAAAAAATGAGCAGCATGAAAACGAGACACGCTCATGGTTCCGAAATTGCAAAAAAATTCTACTATACCATCAAAGACATACTGATTCAAGGGCGATGCCACTGTAATGGACATGCTTCGAAATGTCGCTATGATCCTTTCACTGGAGAAGCTTTATGCGAATGTACTCATAAGACGACTGGAATTTTTTGCGACGAATGCCTTCCATTGTATAACCAAAGACCGTGGAAAGCTGCGACAGCAAAAGAGTCGAATCATTGCCTGAAATGTGAATGTAACGGGCATGCTGATGCTTGTCGTTACGATTCTGGTATCGATGGAACTTATTCATATGATGGAAGATTTCTTGGTGGTGGAGTCTGTCTGGACTGTAAAGACCATACGACCGGTGTAAACTGCGAAAAGTGCGAAGACGGATGGTTCCGACCAAGCGGTGTCCTCCCCAATGCCTCACATCCTTGTAGACCTTGCAACTGCCCTAAAGACTACGGCTCCACTGGCCTTTGCTACAAAGACGATTCCGACGGTAACTACGAAAAGGTTAGTTTTGTAATTGTCTTTTTTTAAATAAATTATTTTAAAAAGTGTTTTTCCAGCCAGCAGGAGCTTGCATTTGCACAAAAGGATTCACCGGTGAAAGATGCGACCAATGTGCCCCTGGGTACAGCAATTATCCATTTTGCCACCCTTGCAACTGCGATCCTAGAGGTTGGCTTGTTGGCTCCTCATGTGAAAAATCGTGCCAGTGCAAAGTAAGCTATTTTTTATTTAAAAAATCAAATTATCTCTTTGTTTTTTTACAGCCTAACGTGACTGGAGAATTCTGCGAAAAATGTCAACCTGGATTTTTCTTTCTGGATAGAGATGGAACAGTAGAATGCAGAGAATGTTATTGTTCTGGTGTGTCAAAATCTTGTCAAAGGGCTGGTGGTTACAGCATCACTGAAGTAAATAATTCTGCAGTTTGTAAAAACATTTATTTATTTTATTTTCAGTTTATGAGCATGGATCAATGGCAAGTTTGTGATTTGACAACAAGTTATATTGTCCAGCCGTACTACAACGATCCATCTTCTCACCAAATATCGGTTGCTGAGTACCAACTTTCGGGTATTGGAAGCTATTATTGGATGGCACCTCCAGCCTACAGAGGGAACAAGCTAACCAGTTACGGTTCGACCATCACATTCTCATTAAGCTGGGAAGTGATGAGAGGTGACAGAAGTGGAAAGCCGACTAAAGGACCAAACATCGTTTTAATTGTAATTTAATTAAAAAACTTGTGTATATCACTTCTTTAAATCTTTTCAGGGTCATAATGGTCTCAGAATCGGCTATGGAAACTCATGGCATCAAGAAAAAAGTATGAACATCACAATTCCTTTAGTGGAAGATGGATGGTATCATGTTTTGGACACACATAAGGACATCGTGACTCGTTTAAGGCGTAACCAACTCGACACTGAAGACTACAGAGGCGAATATATCTCTCGTGAACAATTCTTAAGCGTTTTAGCTAACATAAAACACTTATTAATTCGTGCAAAGTTTCATACTGATCAGGCCGAAGCCAGTTTGTTGTCTTGCATTTTGGAAATTGGCTACGAATCTGGTGGAACTTCATCTATAGGGTTTATAGAAAAATGTGAATGCCCTGTTGGAAATACAGGATTATCCTGTGAGCAATGTGATTTTGGCTTTACTCGCGTCACTGAAGGGATTTTACCCGTTCACAAAGTTGTGTGTTCGAAATGCAACTGCCACAATCATGCTGCGACATGCGATGCTTCTACTGGGCAATGCGGGGTGAGTTAGAAATTAAGGGTCAAAATATTTATTGAGTTTTAGAAATGTGAGCACCATACCGATGGAGCACTCTGCGAAAGATGTGTTGACGGTTACTATGGTGATGCGACAAAAGGAAGTGAGGGCGATTGTCGAAAATGTGCTTGTCCTCTCATCCACGATGAAAACAACTTCAGTCCAACTTGTGAAGCCGACAGTTTAGATTATGTCTGCACTGCTTGTCCTGCTGGTTATGCCGGACGACATTGCGAAAGGTGCGCATCCGGCTATTTTGGAAACCCAGAAGAAAAAGGCTCTAAGTGTCTCCCTTGTGACTGTAACGACAGACCCTGCGACAGTTTGACTGGTCAGTGCCTTACTTGCCATGGAAACACTCAAGGTCTCAAATGTGACAAATGTAAAACAAATCATTATGGAAATCCATTGCTTGGCTGTTACTGTAAGTATTTCTTTTAAAAAAATTTCGCCTTCTAATTTCATGTTAAAGCTTGCGATTGCAATGAAATTGGTTCTGAAATAACAGAAGGATGCAACCACGAAACTGGGCAGTGTAAGTGCAAAGATAAATTTCATGGAAGGACCTGCGATCGGTGCCAGACTGGCTTGGGCAACGTGACAGCAGGATGCGTACCTTGCCAATGTGAATCAATTGGTTCTAAATCCTCTTTATGTGATTCCATAAGTGGAGCATGCGATTGTCAACCTGGCGTAACAGGACATCAATGCGATACTTGCCTTCCAGACCATTATGGTTATTCATCAAATGGATGCAAAAGTACGCCAAGTTATCATAATTTGTTTAAATAATGCTTTTTTTACAGAATGTAATTGTGATCCGGATGGTTCATTGAGTTCATCCTGTGATTCAGAAAATGGTGAATGCCAATGTAAAAAGCATGTGACTGGTACAACGTGTAATATGTGTGAGCCCGGTTTTTGGGGTTTGACGCATATCGGATGTGTTTCGTGCGACTGCGATAGTTTGGGAGCGAAATCCAACACTTGCGATTTAGACACGGGGCAGTGTAGTTGCAAAATCGGCGTCGGAGGTCTCAAATGTAGCCAGTGTTTGCCGAGATACTACAACTTTTCGACGGAAGGCTGCTCTGAATGCGACACCTGCAATCTTCCAGGCCGCATCTGCGATCCAGACACCGGAAGATGCGTCTGCCCTCCTTTCACCACAGGAAATTCGTGCGAAAAATGCGAACAGCATGCATGGGGCTATCATCCAACCAAAGGCTGCAAGGTATACATCATCTCCAGTTTCCATCTCTCTACATTTTTTTCAGCCTTGTGATTGCGATCTGATCGGTGCTTTTGGAAGAAAATGCGATGTGTATACAGGAAAATGCGCTTGTAGAGAAGGCTACACTGGCACAAGATGCCAAAATTGCGCCCGAGGTTATTTTGGCAGTGGGAGCTGTCGGAAATGCAATTGCAACGTCGCAGGAACTCAACCTCAACATTGTCACGATGGCGTTTGTGTCTGCGATGCTGCCGGACAATGCCCATGCAAGGTACCTTACACATTTTTTAATGTTTCAAATCTTATTTATTTTCCAGGAAAACGTTTTTGGCCTCCAATGTAACCAATGTAAAGATGGAACTTTTGGATTAAAACCAGACGATCCAGCAGGATGTACCGAGTGCTTCTGCTTCGGCCGAAGTGCCAAATGTCAAGATGCCAACTTGATCTGGGGAAGCATACAAATTAACAGACCAAGGACCCTTTTAGTAATGTACGACAATGAAACATCACCTAACAACGCCATTTTCCCTGTCAATACACAAGAGATATGCTACATCAATGTAAGTCTACCCCTTCTAGACTAACTCCTTAATCAAAAAATTTAGCTTGCAGTTCCTGGGAATGGTGGAGTCTTAAAGAAAGATGCACGACAACTGAATGTCACAAATAATTTAAGAATAATCCCTGGTGATGAAGGAAATGTTGAAATAGGCGTCAGTTATTTGTTCGATTCTCCCGTTTATTGGCAACTTCCATGGCAGTTTCTTGGCGATAAGGTAGATCCAGCAAACAAAGAAGCAAATTTTAAATTCTTTTTATAGCTTTTATCTTATGGCGGGTTTATTAGTTTTACTGTTGAAACCGTCGGAGAAAACAACCGCCTACCAACTTCCATATTGAGCTCCTATCCTCTTATACAAATTCAAGGAAACGGGAAACTTGTTCTTGAACATTATCCAATAGTCCCGAACACATCAGGCCATCATCAAGTCAGGTAAATGTCAATGTCTGAATAATTTTTGACATTTTTCACCAGGTTTCATGAGTCATTGTGGCGGATGAAAAACAACCCTGAAGACTCAGTGAGCAGAGAAAAGTTCATGATTGCATTACAGAATTTACAGCACATTCTAATCCGGGCTTCAGATTCTGTCGATTTTACAGAAGCCAGGTATTGTCATATTTGATGCTTATTTGAGACATGAAGATACCTTTTTAGGATACGAGATGTTTCATTGGATATAGCAGTCGAGCGTGATAGCAATAAAGCAAAAACAGCGATGGGAATCGAACTGTGCGAATGCCCTCAAAATTATAATGCATCCTCATGCCAAGATCCTAGCATAGGATTTTACCGATATAGAGACTCATATGGGTCAACCATCATAATCGAATTGATCGGAGAAGCCAAACCCTGTGAATGTAACAACAGGTCTACTGTTTGTGACATGGAAACCGGATTTTGTAAAGTAATTCTATTTATGCTTTTGTTCAAATCAAGATTTTTATTTTTGTAGAATTGCTTGCACAATACTGGTGGGAAAAATTGCGAAACGTGCGCAGAAGGGTATTATGGTAACCCAATGGAAGGGATCGAATGTCAGCCTTGTCCTTGCCCTTCTGTATACAGAAATCATGCCAAAAGTTGCCAAGTACTTCCCGAAGAAAGAATATGCTATTGCAAAGAAGGCTATGCTGGAAAATATTGTGACCGGTAAATTAGCTTTTTGTTCAGGATTACTAAAATTTACGTTTTTGTAGATGTAGCTACGGATATTTTGGATATCCAGAAGCAGGAGGGACGTGTAAAAAGTGCATGTGCAATGAATATGGTCGCTTGGAAGAAGCATGTGATGAAAAGTCTGGACAGTGCACCTGTAAGGTTGGCGTTACAGGATGGGACTGCTCGAAATGTGTTGAAAAAATGCACATTTTGACCGAAAATGGATGTACAGGTAAATTACTCAAATTCATTAGTTTTTTGTGTCTTAAATGAAAATTTTTTTTTCAGAATGTACTGATACGTGTATTATGAAGTTACTTGATAGACTTGACAAAATGAAGACGACCCTTTACAACGATACTTATACATTGCTAGGTGGGACGATATCTCCACCTAGAGAGCCACTTGTCAAATTACAAAACGACGCCAATGAACTTGAACGTCGATGGGTCCAAAGCCGCGACAATATGTATCTCCAAAACGAAATCGCCGACATTCTCGACAAAGAGATGAAAGCAAAAGAAAAAATATTGCTGAACAAAGTATGCAATTTTCAAGACCTCCTTTGTATTTGATTTTCTTCTTTTTAGCTCAAAAAATTGATGAAACCGAGAAAAATGCAAGATTCGATTGAAGGTGTTTATTCAAATGTTGAGCAAATCAAACCTGTTTTTGATGCAATCAAAGAAGATATCGATACTACAAAAAACAAAATTGATGGTAAAGTACCTCCTTGTTTGTAACTCCCCGCCCACCTCAAATAATTCAACCATCCAACAATACCCCTATTACCCTCAACATGGCCAAATTATATCTCTCAATACCCCAATTAAACCTCACATAACCCCAATCAAAGTATCAAAATTAAGATTCTCTTAATGTCCCCATCATCCCAACTATTACCACCCCCTTTCCTGATAACTTAAACCATTATTTTTTACAATTTTGTTTGCTTTTTAGATGTGATAAAAAATTTAAAGACATACATCGAAAGCGACGATGAGAAAATAAGTACATCGGCCATGATTTTGGAAGCGAAACAAATCTTAGCCAAAATACGTGACACCGATTTACAGTCGAAAAAATGGGACGCCGAAAGGATCCTCCGATGTTGCAGCCACTCGTTGAATGACTTGAACTACATCGGCGACCAACACGAAATCAAATTGCTCTACAACAGAACAAACGATTTACGACAGAAATTATTCGATTTGAAAAACTGGGCTATGGAGGCCATGGATAAATACGACATGGTAAGTCCATTATCTGACTCAAACCGAAATTTGATTAACCTCTCATTTCAGATTCAAGAGGTTAACGTGGACAATCAAAATTTAATAAACACTCTCCGAAAACGAATTGACGAAATTGAATCGACTTCAGATGATATCGAAACTACATTGAACACCACCGATTTCACCAATAAAATATCTCAAGTCTACCTCGACGAACTTAAAGATGACATTATGGTATAAAACATTTAAAATTCATTCCATTAACTAAAATATGTTCAGGGCATTGAGTACGAAAGAACAGAATTGAGAAATTCAAACAACGAAGTTCAAGATTACGTCCTGGACGTCCTCACGTTCCCTAACCTAGAAGACAAAGTCATGCAAGCCGAAAAACACGCCATAGATTTAATGAATTTTTCAGAAGACAATAGAAAGTAAATTTTTTTTTTTAAACAAAACAAAAATGTTCATTTTATTTTAGAATATTTAAAACGGATGCTGGAGATGCAATGGCCGCAAGTAGAGCATACGACAACATTGCGAAATCATTAGTGGAAGCTTATGATGCTGCTGTGAATGCTACGGTTGCTGCCAAAGCAAGTTTTGAAAAAGCACATCCAAGTTCAGATACAGACTCGTTGATTGGTCAGTCGCTAGTATCAAAAAAGACATCTCTGGAACTACATAAAAGTGCATTGGAAAAACTCAATGTTTTAATCGGTATGGGCCCTGTTGTTGAAAAAGCCCAAGGAAAGCTGGACAGCATCAAAGCAAACACTGACGAACTAGACAAAGATTTGGAAACAATCGAGAAGCATTTGAATGAAATGGAAGTGCAGACTAAATCAAGTAAGTTATTAAAATAACCTGTACATTCTAACCTATTGTTTCCAGTTAAAGATGCCGCAATAACTGCAGCAGATCAGTGTGACGACGTTATTGAAGCATCGGAGGACTTGCAAGATGAAATTTTAGAATTGAATCACAATTTGACCACAAGTTTGAAACCTGCAGTTCATCGTTTGGAAAATGACAACGAAGCTAGCCTCAATGCTGCCAGAGATTTAAGTTCGTATTTGATTAAATTTTTGGAATTTATGATTTCTTTTTTAGTTGACGAATCTCAAGCAAATACCAAGAAGTTGCAAGATATTTCTGAACAAATGTCGTACAATTTTAAAAAGCACAACCAAGCGTTTGAAGAATGGAATGGAACTTTTTCAGAAAAGTTGGAAGCGTTGAAAAATAAAATAACTCAAGCTCATCATATTGCGAATAGCGTAAGTTCAAATTGGTGTACATATTTTGTTTATGTGTATATTTTTAGATTCGACTTTCGATGACAAGTATTGGGGATGGGAGTGGAAGCTGTGTTCGGACTTATCAGCCAGCACATTTGGAGCCGAGTACGATGACTTCGGTTGTATTGACGTATGCGATAAGTTCGCAGCTGAGGGATGCTTTGCTGTTCTACTTGCCGAGTTCGACTTCTGATGATTTTATTGCTATCGAGATGGTTAATCGGAAGATGAGGTTCGCCTGGAATGTGGGAGGAGGTTTGGGTGAAGTGACTCATCCGCTTCATATACAAACTGCTGGAGATTTGCACAAAGACCAGCATTGGTATCGAGTTGAGGTTGAACGTGTGAGCAACATCGGTCATCTTTGGGTTCGTCCGGTTGTCGTCCCTGAAGGTTCACCTTTAGCTCAGAGTCCTCCGGTGACGAATTCATCAGCACCTGGGTTGGGGCGATTAGACGTCGGGCCTGGCGATCGTGTCTGGGTTGGGGGTGCTGACCGCCGCCATCCTCACCTCCTTTCAACCCAATCCGGCCTTGTCGGATGCCTTCACCAACTTCACCTTAATGGCAGACCAATTGGACTCTGGGACTTCAGCACTCAAAATCCTAATGCCTGCACTGCCTGTGTTGAAGGGTAACCTACATAAATCTCAATGATATTTCATTTTATTCTTCTTTAGGGCACAAGAAATCAAAGATGAATCTTCATACGGCTTCGCAGGCGACGGTTATGCAGTAATCAAACCAGAAATAACTGGGACACACAATAAATATTTGTTCAGCGTCTCTTTAAATTTTAAGACCTTCGATTCAAACGCTCTATTGTTCCTAGGGATTGAAAATACAACGGTAACATTTTGTTTTTTTCTTTGCTTTAACTTATATCAATTTTAGAATCGCTACTTGTCTCTGTTCCTTCAAGACGGACATGTTGTTTTCCGCGTTTCTTATGAGCAGGACTCGATTTTGGAGATGTCGACAATCGAGAAGTACAACAACGGAAAATGGCATCATGTAGAAGCGAGTCGATTTTTTGACCGGAAGAAAAAATTAGAAAAAGGTTTCGGTTCTGGTACAACGATGAAAAATCGTTTATCAATTTTCGATCGGCCTGAAAATAAACCTTTTCTAATTTTAGGGATACTAAAAGTCGGCTTGGAAGTGAGGGATGGCGCGCCCACGGTTCCTCCTAATCAAGACATCATACCTGACATGTCCTCCGGAACTTATTTCATCGGAGGCGTCCCACCTGGAGAATCAAGGATCAAAAACCTCCCAGGATCCTATTTAGGGTGCATGTCTGATATTCAGATTGACCAAGGAGGCTACAGCCTATTTAAAGGCAAATTCTGGGGCGTACAAGCTCCTTGTACCAAAAAAGTATGTTTTATTCACACCAAAATGTTTTAATTGGTTCTTTCTAGCCAATCACTGTCGCCGGATTTTTGGGCAACGGATTCATAGAATTGCCATCACATAACCTCAAAAAGAAAGACAGTTTCGGATTCGTGTTTTCAACAATGAAACGTGATGCTTTATTAATGCTTTCTACATTCGAAGGCCTGGTAATTTATCTTTTTTGTAACATAACAGAAGAGTAACAATTTTTAGCATTGGTTCTCTAATTTGAGAACCTCTGCTTTTATGGTGAATTTCATTAATATCGTTTCATTGATATAACCTAGTTTAACAAATCATGTTTTATCACCCATTGATTTTCAGAGTGGACTACTCGATGAAAAAGAAGAGAGCACTAATCTCATAGAACAGGAGGTAACCTATTCAACCCTGTTCTTTCATCTTCATTAATTTTCATACTTCTTTTCGCTTTTTTATTAACTTTATACTTTTCTTTTTATAAGAAAAAAAATTTTTTTTTTTGTGTTTTATTTTGTAATTTATTTGCAGGATAGGCTTAGTTATTATTCGGTGAGCCTTCGAAGGGGGCAGATTGATGTAAGGTTGAATGCTGGACGAGGCGAAGTTCGCCTGGCGAGTATTAGCTCTGAATACGCCGACTCACGATTTCATTCGGTGAGCGTGACCAAAGTCGGGAAAAGGCTTGAGCTAAGGGTGGACGATACGCTGGATGCGGTCACCGTCCTTCCTGAAGGAGCCATGACTATCAAAGCACCTGGAGAATTGGGAGGGTTATATTTCGGCGGACTCCCAACAGGGTTTAATACAACCGGCAGGACGTTTTCCAACATGCCTTTCGTCGGAACAATCAAAGACGTTATTTTCAACGACAGGTATTTTATCCAACCATAACTCCTAGTTAATCTCTTTCATTTTCAGAGTGTTCGGTTTTGATCAGCCAATCCACTTTAAGCGAGTGACAATCGGAAGGTTCGGCCCAAACAATGATGGATCTGAATTCGTCAAAAAGACTGATGCGACTGGTTGTCGGAAAGTTTCAAGCTATTCTCTTGAATCTGGAGCTGTCAGATTTGGCGACAAACCAAACTCGCATGTACAAATTAATTTCCGACGAAGGACAAATTTTCAAAAGAACTTTACATTAGAATTAGACTTTAGAACTTTTTATCAAAACGGTCTTTTATTCCTAATACCGGTAAAATTTTTTTTCTCTAATGATTTCTAAATTTATATCTTTTAAGGGAGTCAAAGGTAAACAGCCTCACTATTTAATGGCCGCCCTTAAAAACGGGCGAGTCCAAATCGTCCTTAAAGGCCAAAAGAAAATTCAGACGACAGCACAGGCTGTTTTCAACGATGGAATTTGGCATAGGGTATTATACAAAAAAGAATATTTCAAACATAAAATTTAATTTAATTTTTAGATGGTTTTGGAAAAAGTCGATAAAAAGATGACTCTTCAGATCGATTCGATCGATCCAGAAATGACGAAAACGCCCAAAAAGATGAACGTGAGCAGCCTCATGTTTATCGGAGGTGTACCAGAAACTGGTGTCATGGTTCCACGACAACTGGTAAACATTATTTTTAATATTGACATTCATAAAATGGATTTCAGCACCAAAAATTGGAGGGATTCAAAGGCTGCATAAGACGGCTGAAGATCAACAACCTTGAGGAAAGTTTGATCAGCCAAAAGTCTACTCATCAAAGTGTGGTTGACCAATGTTTCCCTAATGTTGAAAGGGGTTCATATTTCCCTGGCGATGGATACGCCATTTACAGTAAGAAACACTTCAATATTTGGTTAAATCTCTTGCTAAACAAATTCTTATTTTTAGAAAAAAAGTTCAATATTGGTTCGCTCCTTGAGCTTGAAATGGAATTCAGAACTTCCGAGTTGAACGGAATTCTTTTAAGTGTAGCAGAACCACATGGATATCCTGCTTTATCGCTTGAGTTACACAATGGAAAAGTAATAAATTTTTAATGAATGATTTTTTAAACAAAATTTTTAGATTGTTATGAGTGGAGATATGGGAGATAGGAGGCCATTTAGTGTGGTTCAGGAGTTTGCGACCGGTTACACGGCGTGCGATAATAAATGGCACAGGATTCAAGTTCTTTTTATAAAAGACGAACTTAAACTCCGTGTCGACAATTTAGAGCAAACATATTGGCTCAGCGACAACGGCCATTTGACTGAAGCCAGGACAAACAGTCCTTTATATATCGGCGGCCTTCCAGGTAATATTAAATTTAACAAAACAATTTTTTAAATATCTTTTCAGACAATGTTTCTGCTGGAACTCTTTTGTCAAGAGAAAATTTCAAAGGCTGCATTCGAAATGTGATAATTAGCGGCGAACGACGTGACTGGACTGCAATGGCATCACTCCACAGTATTCTTCTAAGTTCTTGCCCTCTTGTCAATTAATTTCCTTTTGTTTCAATAATTCTAAAAAGTACAAAAAAAGAATATTATTTATTTCTCATGTTGAGATTTTAAGGTAAAACCTGTGAAAAAGCAAAAGACTTATCTTGTAAATTTTTTTTTACTATTTTAGCTTTTTTATTGCAAAAAGGAAATAGTACCTATCGATTTAATTTTAAGAAACTATTTTTTATAAAGATTTTAATAGTCAAGAGATGGTGTAAATATTCTTATTTATTTTTTAAAGTTACTATTTAATTTTAAATGTAAATATTTTAATAAAATAAGCTCTCTTTTTATGACCCCTTGTGCTAGTTCACTAGTTTTTTTTTAACATGGGGGAGGGGGCATATTACAACCAAACCAGGGGCTGGATTTTGGAACGAAATCCCCAAGAAGCAATCTACATATTATTTAAATTATAATGATTGGTGTCAGAAGTGGGATTCAAACCCAAGAACAAATTCACATTAATTATTACAATATTGGTGTCAGAAGTGGGATTCAAACCCACAATTATTCGCTCAAGAAGCAATCTTGCACCAAAATACTGTAGGTGTCAGAAGTGGGATCAAAATCCACAAAAAGTTGCTGAAGAAGCAATCTTCATGGTCAGATGTGGAATATAAACCCACAAGAGGTTGCTGAAGAAGCAATCATCATAAATACAATTGGTGTCAGAAGTAGGATCCAAATCCACGAGTGGTTGCTGACGAAAAGCAAGCTTAATAAATACAATTAGTCAGAAGTGGGACCAAAACCCACAAAAATTTGCTGAAGAAGTATTCTTCATATTTTATGAAATAAAATTGGTGTCAGAAATGGGATATAAACCCACAAAAATTTGCTTAGGAAGCAATCTTAATATTTTATTAAATAAAATTGGTGTCAGAAGTGGGAAATAAACCCACGAGGTTGCTGTATCTGGGGATGTAAGAAGTAGGATGGATGTGGTTGCCTATTCCAGTATGGTGAAAAGAAGTTTTTTTTTGGAAGTTCTGTTAGGGCTCCAGACTAGAATACCCTCAAATCAAACAATTCTATTCTCTTTTAATAGTATTCTTTAATAAATTCTTTTGTTCCAGCTATTTTACCGAAATGAAATCATGTTTTGGGAGAGTCAAAAAAGATCATTTTTCGCAGTTTAAAAATCGGTCAGAAAGAACCCTTAGAAATTTTATGGCTGCATAACTTTTGATATTTCATCACTTGTAGTTTGGATACGGGTTCAGAGTTTTTACTTTTTCCTCCTTAGGTAGTCTTAAATTTGCTTTTTTGAGCAATTCAGGCAGTCTCTCAGGCTGAATTCTTGCTTCAGGTCCTGTTATTTTACTTACCTATAAAAATTCCAACTAAAAAATTTAAAAATAAAGGAAAAGGAGCAATTTTGGGAAATTTTTAAGGTAAATAAAATTACATACTATAAATATGCACAAATTAAAATTTTCAAAAGCATAGACATTAAAAAAAGAAGTCAATACCCGGATTCCTTATTTACATCGTTTCTTAAATTAATGAGTTAAATTAACAAAAATGATTTTCGACATGCTTGATTGAAAAACAAAAGTGACTGTTGAGGAAGACAGGTAGAAGAAATATTTGAGGCTCAATTGCGGTTGGAACCTCTTCTTGAACGATGCCATCCTCGTCTGTTTCTGTAGTTTCCCCTATAGCCTCGGTCATTTCTGTCGTTTCTATTTCTGCGGTCTCGGTCGTTGCCGCGGTCGTTTCCACGGTCGTTACCGCGGTCTCGGTCGTTTCCGTCGTCGTAAAAGTCGTCCTCGTCGTCGTTTTCGTTGTCCCAAGGTCGCGGGCGCTCATCTTTGTCGTAGAATCCGCGTCGGTCTTGGTTGAAAGACTGGCCACGAAACGAATCAGAGTTGGATGAGAAACGGTCGTCGTGGAAATCGTCATCCGGATCAAAGTTGTCACCTTCCCTTCGTCCTCCATAATTGGAAAATGACGACGGAGGCGTATAATCGCTAAATCGAGACCCTTTTGAACCTCTCCCTGAAGATTCTTCTTTCTCAGGATCTACAAAAATAAAATTTAATCATTCAAAGCATTCATGAATAAAAACAATAAAATTTAACAAATCCATTAGTTTTATCTTTTCCATTTCTTCAATTGGACGTCCCCACCTCAGTCGTTCAAGGCCTTTTTTTAAAATTCAGCTGTTATTTCATATTAATCTTTGAATCACCAGACAGATAAAAATATTAGTAATAAAATCCCAATCACGTCTTTATAAAATGTTATCCAAAGTAGGAGAAACTTCAGTAAGCGTTTATTTAAATTTGATTCAATAATACTTTTAATTTTAACAGCTCAAGTCAAGAAAAATTTCTATGAGCGCGATTGTTAATGGCAATTTTTCTGTGAGTATTTTGACAATTTTTGCTATTTGTTTTGGAGCATGTGATTTTATTAGATATTAAGATTTGACAAAATTAGGAAGTTAAAATGACAGATCGAGATCTAGTTATAACAGTTCGGCAAATTCCATGTATCGATTTGACGAATGATGATGAAACCACAGACAGCATCGAGATAATAGAACAAGATAGCGAATCAAAGATGGTCAGTCCGATCCAAACGAATCGAAACATCCAGTTGGTCCAAACAAACCAAATGCAAGGCGACCAATCTGAGTCTGCATGGGTGAATAAATTAAATTGTAAAGTCGACGAAGAAACCCTTTTGAAAATAATCCGCTTAAAATGGAACCGGCCTCAACAACCAAACAAAAAAGTTTACAACCTGAGGCGAAACTGGGTCAAAAAGAAAGAAAAATTTCGCCCTATTACATTAGACAATCCTTATTTTCAGGTTTATTTAAATTTATTCATATTGAGATAACGAATTTTTCAGAATCTGAAAAAGAAAAGCGCCGGCAGCTCGAATCCAAGAGACAACACGACCCCAAATTTTATCGACATTGTTAAGAATACTTTTTGGAATTTATTATTGAGAGATAATAAAAAGTGAATGTAATGGCTGTGATAATAAATTGTGTTATTGTTTAAAATTTTTTGTGTGCAACAACTTGAGGACTTTCCCTTGAATTTCCTGATTTTTCTGCAGAATCATTGCCTCAGGAGGGTAGGATATTAGCAAGAGGTGTCACATCAACAATTTATGTATATTTTTGTGGAATACACCCAAGAATATCTTACCTGGTTTAGGGCGAGGAGGAAAATCTGGTAAGTCCAAAATGATACATTCCTCCTAAAACATAAAATTTGGATTAGTTTAAAGAAAAATAAATAAATCAAACCTGGTCCGAACTAGAATCGATATCGCTTCCACCATTATCGTTGTCATAATGAGGCATCACGTCTCGCAACTCCCTCACAGCACCAGAATTTAGATACTTCAACAATTTTTCACCGCCCTCAGCAATATGTTTCGCTAATTTCGAACCCGCTACGAAATCAAGAAAAAATAAAAATTTAAAATGAGAAATAAAAAATTAAAAGAATGCAGGAATTCATCAGAGGATAAAAGGATTGTTCCTAAGGATTTGTATAAGCGAGATGTTTCATGCAAGGAGCAGATTTCATGCAGAAAACCGTAATCCCAATTTTTGAAGTCCTTACATTCTACTTTTAAAACTTTTCCATAAATATAAATAGCTTCAGGCTCAAGGTCTTTGACCATTTTGACCCCAGGCTGCTGCTCGATGAGTTGATTTAAAATCGCAATCGGATCAATCCCATCCTTTGTGTCTTCATCTAAACATTTAACTTGAAAAGTTAGTAATTTATAAACAAAAAATTATCCTGCTAATTAATGAACAATAAGAAAAATAATTTATTTTAAAAAGAAGAGTGGAAGGTACCGGGGTCATCAAGTTTTCCACCATCGTTCCAACTTGCTTGGAAGTTTTTGGGTATCGGCTTAGAATAAGGTACCTAAAAAATGAATTTTTAAATTTTTTGGCTTAAAAGTAAATGAAATACAAACTTTTTTGGACATGGCTTTGTTTTTGTCGTCAGCAGATAAGTCCATATCGTCTAATCCAGGGATAACGCCTGGTGTCAGACCAGGCAAAGAGTTTGCACTGATGTTTAAGTCGACTTTATCTTCAGGACCCATGCCAGGTATGACGGAATTTAATTCCTCTGAAAAAAAAAAATTGAATTTTTCTGAAAGTTTTTGGTGGCTAAAACGAACCGATTTCTTGTTCTTCTAAGCCGGACATTGATGCTGGAAGAGTATTCAGGTTGTATTTGTCTCTCATGGAATCACCAGGTCGATTTCTAGTCCAGAATTTGCTTGTGTGATCATTACTTCCGCTGCATAAGATATGACCCATTGGATGCCAAGCTAAAGTCCAAACGATGCTATCATGAGCTTGTTCGATAGCTCCGACTTCTTTTTCAGCTCTACAAAAAATTAAATCTTTTGTTTCTTAGTAATATAAACATACCCAACATGCCAGAATAAAATGGCACCATCGGAACCGCCGCTGCAAAAAAGGCCTTCGTGAGTCGGATGCCATGCTACGCTACTCGACTCCTTTTTATGACCTCGGAAAACCTGAACTTCATTGTTTAAATTCCGAATGTCGAACAATTTCAATAAATGATCTCGACTTGCGGTAACAAACCAGTTACCATTATTATTCCATTTTACATCCATCACAGTACTTTTATGAGCATGTCTAAAAAAAAAAAATTAAAATAGTGTTTTTGTGTTTTTGAAATTTGGTAAAACTAGGTCAAAAATGAAGTTTTTTTTTTAATTTTTGAACTGAAACCAAACTTGAGAGAAAAACTTGGTATTTACATCGTTGCCAACGAAGTTCCTGTTTTGGGGTCCCATAATTTGACAGGTTGTTGGTTGTCTTTACTCCCGGAGATGATGAGACCTTTTTGAGGGTGCCAATGAACACATTTGACATCCGCACCGTGTCCTAAAAACGACGAAATATAAAAATATATAAATTATTGTTTTTATTAAAAAACCTCGTAAAGTTCGCTCTTCTTGGCATCGATAGAAATCCCAAACTTTAATAGTTCCGTCATCCGAGCAAGAAACGAACTTGCTATCTGTAGGGCTGAAACTATAAAACAGAAAGTTAAACTACAATAAAACAGAAAAGTCATTAAAAACCAACAAAAAGATCTCAAATTCAACACTAGGTATCCAAAACAAGGCAACACTTCGTTCACCACACTGTAGGAAATATTTTTAAAAAATTGACAACTTGAGACACATCCTGCTCTGCACCAAAATTGAAATCATTAATTTGTCTGCTAAAGATGACGCAACCAAATTTCTCCATAGAAAGCTTTTCCTAATTATTTTGTATGTTAAATACCAACAAATTTGGCTATAAAGCAGCTTGATGTTCACCTAATAGCAGATAAAAATTTAAAATTTAGCAAGGAAAATACCAAAACTTGTCCACAAAGAAAATTTGATTTGGGGGCCTAGTGGCTGATCGGTTCCCCCTTCATCACCAAAGTAGGTACAAGGTTTGAGTGACCACTCTAGTTATACTCTAAACTTGGAGTTGTACTCCCAACTCAGGGGAATGAGGCAATAAGTAGTTCCTTTAGTTAGGCTATGCCTGAGGATTAGGATTCCTAGGCCCTACATGAATTTGGGAAATCTGGAGCATAAAAGGATAACGAATTTTTTATCATGTGTAACCTAGGTTTTTTTGAAAATTAATTGATGCAAACTTTTAGAACCAATAATTGAAAATCAGCAGATGTGGGGCCCTATTTCTCATAAAAAAAGATGCAAAAGTCTTTTATTTTTTGGTTGGATAGGGGATTCTTGAAAGAAGCGACATCAAAGACCTCAGAATTTGTCGGAATTTAAGCTAATATTGAAAAGGGTTCAAATAACAAGTCAGTAACTGCCCATTAGTTGGCATCTTGATGAATGCCGAATTAATGAGCAGTTACAAGTTTTTATGTACTTCAAAAGCAAAATTTATTGCTCAAAAAAGTACAAGATCACAAAATAATAATCACAGTTTTATGTCACAGCCTAAAGTTGTCAGTAGGAAAGGAATCATTTTATTTCTTTATTTATACAAATTGAGAGGAAGGAATAAGGGTTTTTTTCTTTTAATATACAATTTCCTTTTCAATTTCGACATTTTCCGGTGGGAGGGAGATTTCGTGTATTTCTTTTTTTTATTATAATAAACGAAATAAATGCAAAGACTACAAATTGTATAAAATAAGTCGAGAGAAGTTTTGTGATAAAAGACGGAGTGTACCTGATGCCTCGAATCGCTTCCTGGTGAGCCATGAACATCTTAACGTTGTTCATGTTCGATTGCCAATATTTAACGAAGCCGGTGTGATCTGCGGTTACCATCCACATTTCATTGTGCGACCAAACCATCGTCCGAACTGGAGTGTCGTGCGCCTGCAACAGCAAAAAATCAGACATTGTGAAAAAAAGTTAAACAAAAAGTAAGCAAGTTCTTTGGTTATAAGCAAAACCTTTTGATTGCAACACCGAAATGGAAGATAGCAAAATATGGGAAATCAAGGGTGGTATCAGAAATAATTTGACCATGAGAGGAGAATCAAGAATTATTCAGCTTCTTCTGAACCGATTGACTTGAAATTTGGCACAGATCTTATATAATTTGCTAAGAAAAAATAATAAAAAAAATAGCCTGCTTTCCTCCGGAAATCCGCTAAAAAAGGTTTATCCATAGTCCATCTGAAGGTGTATTTTTCATAAAAAATAAAAAAAAGGTAAACCTTAATACTCAACAAAAAATTCTTAATTCCAACTCCTCTTATAATAATCTTAATTTCCTTAACCCCTATAAACTCCAACAAACACTATTAATCCCCCCACAAGTCCTTTAGTTCTTAATCCCCTCCAAGGGAGGCTTGGAGTGGATTAAGATCCCAAAAAATCCTTAATCCCAAGTAAAAAACTCCCCCTTAATCCTTTAATATCCCCGAATTCCCTTGATCCAACATAACTCAATTTATCTCCCCAACTCCTATATTAATCCTACAAATTCCCTTAATCCCCTAAAAATATGTACCTTAAACCTCAAAAACTTCCTTAATCCCAAATAAAAAATCCTTAATCCCTCCTACAAGCTTCCTTAACCCCTAAAAATTCCTAAATCCCCTAAAAATTCCTTAATCCTCTAAACTTCTTTAATATCCCTGAATTCCCTTGATACCCCAAAACTCAATTAAACCCCCCTAACTTCTCTATTTCCCCAAATCCCCCCCAAGGCCCATGTTGCATTAATTTTCTTCAGTTTCTTGCAGAATGACTTGAAAATGCCCTAAGAGAAAAGTTGTGCCTGTATTCAAGCCAATCGGTCCTCAAGAACTGAGAAGAAATACCATCTATTTTCTGCAGAAAAACTAGATTCCTGCGCCAATCTGAAGGAGGAGAGGGTCTCAAATGGCAGTCAGGATTATGCTGATAATAAGTATACAATACAATGAGGTGTAAAAATGAAACGCTATAAAATGAAGAATAGTTCAAATATTGTTTCCAGATGAGGTCCAGACCTGAAGAATCGTTTCGAAGTTGAAAGTAAGTCCATTCCAAAGAGTGAACTCTCCGGACGAAGCTCCTGTAACTAGACGTCGACCTTCTGGTGTCCAAGCCATGCAGAAAATCGGACATCGCATTTTATTGGTCGCAGTTTTGACAAATCGAGTGGTGACTGCGTTGATTGGGTTGTCTTCGTATGCGGAGGGCGGCATGAGCTCAGGAATGTACATCGCATCAGGCTGAAGGTTTCTTCGGTCTCTGAAGTCCCTTTGCCAAACTCGAGCCTGAAAAAAAGTTAATATTTGCCCGGTGAATTTCATGTTTCTTACTTCAAGCATCTTTATTATAGCGGCGTTGTAATCGACAGTTTTCCTCATCGCCGACTTCCTCAATCTTTTGCCATCGAATTCCGGGTCGAAGACGACTGGGCCATTCCCACCCTGGCGGTATGCCCTAAACGGCTGAAAGAAGTTCTGGCGACCAGGATTGAAACGCTGATTCTGATTCTGCATTGCATTCGGCATCCTGTTCATCGGCCCCATATTTGGCGGAGGCATATTCGGCGTGATGGTGATCATCGTGACTAAAGCTGAAATTTGTTTTAAGGATCTTTAATTGTTACACCGGTTCATCTAAAAATAAATAAACAATACCTACGAAATTACTAATAAAACCTATAAATTATCTAATGGAAGGAAGACCTAAACACCATATTCTGAGGACACGGAAGGAGTTAGGAGATCTTTTATTACTTTTATAAACAATTGAGCGACATAAACGAAAACTAACGTCAAAAACTCAGAGGGAATGGAATTGAGGTAAAATTCACTTTATTTATAATCATTTTATCTTTTCTTTAAATAATAAAACGAAGTCTCGTGTTTCTGATGAAAGTGACCGACGACCGTAATTTTTAACGAGAAAATGAACGGATGTCTCGGCAAAACGCTTGGGGTACGTCATCCTTTTTGGTGACGTCATTTTCAGTGTTGGTGAACTGGTAACGTTGAGGGGGAAATAGTTCGGATGATTTCAGATTTTGCCTTTTATTTTCTTCTTTTTATTGGTGTAGGGGGGCGGGGTGTTATAGGGTCAAAATGAGCCCTTCGAAATCAGGGCCAGGGGAAGAAAAGATGAAAGTGGCCAAAAAGTGATTTCGAGAAAAATGAAAAAGAAAGTTTGATTTCTGTAATATCTAGTATAATTTGGTAATATCCTATTGTAATGCTTGTAACATTAATCTATATTCCCCCTTACCCTGAATCTTTTCATGCACATTTCGGAGGATTCTCATCTTTTTTTCCCCTTGTTGTTCTACCACATGATAGTACTTCTTTATAGCCACTAGATAGTATTATGTCAGACGGAGTAACCAAGACGATGTTCTCACGCAGAACGTTCTGGAAAAACTGGTTTAACATAATCAAAACGCCTTGGATATTTTATTCTTCGCCTTCCTAAACTGCACGATTCCTTTGGTACCTATAGAAACGCTACTCGTATTTTTACCACATAACATGAGAAATGTGATATTGCAGTATCCAATATACCTAATTATTGGTTATTAGATCTGAAATTATTTATTAGAAGTCCCAACTGGTTATGAATTGTGCTCAAATAATGCATGCCACTTCTTATTATAATCACATAAATGTCAGCTAAATACCCTTGAACCTCTAGGAGAACTTGTATTTAAGATTGATTTTATTTATATTAAATAGATAAGTGAAAAGTAATTACGATGTCTCATCTTTTCCTTTTGAAATATTCATGAGTGTCACGCGGCAAAAAGCTACTTTTCTTGTCTCATGGAGTTCAATTGACTTCACTGCAGACATGCCGGATAAAGCAGACAGGGTTACTTTACAGGGGGAAAATTGGTTTGATTTTATAAGAAATTTATTTTTTAGGAGAAATTCTATTCTACGTCGAAATATACGACGTATTTATGGATATACAGGATGGTTGGATTGTCGCCAATTAAAACCACGCATTGGTTAAGGACCATTGTTCCACTTTTCTTACTTTTTTCCACAGTACCTCATTATTGGACTTACGTAAGTAGATGCCATTGTGGAAATACAAACCGGAAATAAATTTTTCCAGGTGTATCTAAGAGATGTGAATGGATACGAGGCAGTGGAAGTGATGGAAGCAACTCATTGGGGGGTTTTCTGCTTAGGGATAGCCATCATCGCCATCCAACAAATCAGATTCAGGTCTGCCTTTGAAGAACTCCACAAAATTGTCAGATCCGGCGTTTATGACTACGGCGATGATTTTTCTGAAGAGCAGCTCCAAGCTAGACAGGATGGAAACGAATTCGTCCTCAGGATTTCGAAGCTCTTATGGACTTGTCTTTACGTCGGAATAAACTCATCGCTAACCAAACGTACCGTATTCGGAAGAAAAGACAACCCGTTTGAAAATCAGATATTCATTGGGTGGTATCCGTTCGAAATAAATTCATGGTTCAGGTACAAACGAAGAAAATAATATCAGAAAATGAAAAATCGCTGTAGATACTCGATGACATTAGTCTACCACACGATAATGGCCTACACGGCAGGATCTTGCGCGTTTTTCAGCATCATGGGATTTTTCGCCGTCAGCAGCCAATTTTGTGCTCAGCTAAGAGTCTTTCAGTTGGGTGTTCAAGATGCGATCAAAGAACAATCTGAGGAGGCTGCTTTGAAAAGATTGAAGAAAAGCGTTCAGCATTATAATGAAATAAAGAAGTAAGCTGATTCACAGAACTAGCCATCAGAAAAGGCCATTCTTTTGAAATTTTTTGTAGGATGTATCTGCTTTTGGAAACTTATTTTGGAAACGCTTTAGGACCAATACCAATCTTCATGGTTTTCTTAATCTGCACATTCTTGTACGACATTACAGTGAGTATGCTTTTGAGCTGAAAGTTCAAAGTTTACAGTTAATTTTTTTCATTTTCAGGATCCGAACGTAAAAGTTGGAGGTAACGTTTTGGTATTCGCACCGGAAGTCTGCCTTATAATAATCGCTTGCTATTTTGGTCAAGAAATAACCAATTTGGTATTCTACAATAATGTTTGAAAACTAATGATTTCTTTTAGGCGGAAGAAGTTGGCAACGAAGTTTATTTTACTGAATGGTACACAAAATCGGTTCCTGTTAAAAAGCACCTTTTGATGATTATGATCGGGATGCATAAGCCAATGGCAATTAAGGGATTCGGAGTTTTTCCTTTCAACATGGAAGGTCTAAATGAGGTAAATTCGCTAATTAGGTAGGTATGTACAGAGTAATTGAAGAATTTTCTTATTATAGGTGATGAAAGCTGGATATTCGTATTTTAACGCACTCAATGCTGCAAGAGATACAGAATAAAAAAATTATATTGATAGAGGTTATTTGAAAACCATTTGTAGACGAGTCTTGTTAGGTACCTAATGTAAATTTTCACCAATTAAAAATGCAGTGCAAACACCTAACATGGTTTTGATAGATACCTTCTTATTAGGCACACTTATTCAGAGACAATAGAGTATGAGGGGATACTCAATTGAAAAAGGCAACCTACAATTTTTCAGCTTCCTGAAGATCAATCGACTTGAAATTTGGCCCAGATCTTCTTTAATATGATCAGAAAAAGCCCTTAAAATTTCAAATCAATCGGTCAATAGGGAGCTGAGAAATCTGTCTCAACTTTTTCAGTTGAATCTGCACTCATAATCAAATTCCGTCTCTGAATAACACCCAACAACGACGAGTTTGAAAATAACTTGAATTTGGTGATAATTTTATGAAAATGGGACTAATTTCACTCAAACTCAATATAATTACCTAATTAGTTAATTAATTAATTTTTGAACAAAAATTTTTTTTTACAATCATAACATGAATTTGGTGATAATTTTCTAAAAATGGGACTAATTTCACTCATACACATTATAATTACCTAATTAGTTAATTAATTAATTAATTAATTTTTGAGAATTTTTTTTTCAATCTTAACTTAAATTTGGTGATAATTTTATGAAAATGGGACTAATTTCACTCAAACTCAATATAATTACCTAATTAGTTAATTAATTAATTTTTGAATTTTTTTTTCAATCATAACTTGAATTTGGTGATAATTTTATGAAAATGGGAATAATTTCACTCAAACTCAATATAATTACCTAATTAGTTAATTAATTAATCAATTAATTTTTGAAAAAAAAATTAATTATTTAATTTTTGGAAAAAAATTTTTTTTTCAATCATAACTTGAATTTGGCGATAATTTTGTGAAAATGGGAAAATTAAGTTAATTAGTCATAATTTACTAATTACATAATTAATTAAATAATTAGTTAATGAAATTTAATCGGGATCACGTGAAGATTATTTGGTTAAAATTTGGTGAAGATCGGACCGGTAGAAAGCCCGTAGCACATTTTTGCAAACTTTAGACAGACATTTCTCCGCCATTTTGTCGAATTTCAAAAATCGCTCTCGTCACTTTCAAGATAACCACGAAAGGAAGATTGTGTGAAAATTTCGTGAAAATCGGATGAAAATTGTGGCCGTGAAGTGTTCCGGAAAAAAAAGGACACGGACGGCCGGACGGCCGGCACCACAGACAAAGTCATGTCCGGCAAAGATCAAAAGTCAGTTTGACCCTAGGGGGTCTGGAAGACCCTTCCCCAAAAACCCGAATCCGACGGTAATACAATAACTTCTCTTTGAGAAAGTTAAAAATCAAAACCTACGTAAATTAGGCAACGAGATGGTTTGGGTTCCATTGTTTTGACGTGTTGCCCGGTGTAAAAAATTAGCTGAGAGTCTATGGTGAGAACATGTGCAAACATGTGAGAACTTTTTTTTTCAACGAGTGGAGAAATTTTTTTCTGTTCGCTAACCTGGCTCAAGTACAACCGTTTATAGAGGTTACCATTTTGTTTAGTTTTCAATCAATCAAAAACTTCTTAATTAATTGAGTAATATTTTGAAGTTTTTAACAATTTAAAAATGGCAACAAACACGCTGAGTTCTGCTTTTCGAAAAATCGACGTCGACCAATATAACGAGGATCAGTACAGAGAAGAGGATGCGGCGGACACGCAGTCTCCACCCTTGGGGCCTGATGAGTCAGAAGTCAATCAACTCCTTATGCAGTATCCTTTTCATTTTACTTTATTAGGTGAAAATTTAACAATGTACACGTGGTTTTCTTTTCCACAGAAAAGACCCTAATTACTGTTATTTGGGTGGGGCCTCATGTGTTTTCCTTAATAAATTAACGTAGAGGTAACAACATAGAAGCTTTAATAGTTGTACTTAAGAATGCACCTTTAGCCTCGAAAAATCAACAAGTTAAAGTACGTGAACATTTTATTAATGCGAGTTCTAAAGTCAGTTTTTCAGGACAGTGCATTGAACCTGACGATGAAGGTCCTCATGACGTTCAAGTCTTCTCAAATGGATGAAGCAGTCGCCGCTCTTAGTAGTGACCTCGTGGACACCCTCATGAAGTACATTTACCGTGGATTTGAGTTCCCGTCGGAAAAACGCTGCGGGCAACTTTTACTCTGGCATGAAAAAGTGTATGCAGTCGGAGGCCTGGGTTCCATCGTTAGAGTCCTCACTGAAAGCAAACGTGCCTAAAGACTTTTCCTTTTTGTTATTTTATGATTGCAACGAACTGAAAATAAAACAAGGTTATTCATTATTTCTCTTTATCAATGTACATGTGCAATAATTGTATAATAAACTACTTCTTTTACTAAACTTGACGAGTTCTTAATCAATTTATGAAGAGATTTTTATGAGTTCACCTAAAAAGTATTTTTTCTCATCTCCCTGTGAGCCGATTGTCTTGAAATTTTCAGGGCTTTTTCTTATTATATTAAAGATAATTTGTGGACAATTTCAAGACCATTGGTTCAGGGGGCTAAGATAACAATAAGTTGAGGGTCCTTTCATAATTAAAGGCTCCCGCCGGGTAAGATAGGCGAATCGGCCCCGGACGAGTTTTTGCTGTATAATTTTTTAGGGTCTTTTATTTCTAAAAAGAAACCTAATCACCAAATTTTAGGGTCCTAGGGTCAGTTATAACAGAAAACGTAGGTCAACCGAGAGTCGATTTTTGTGGGTGAAGGAGTCATCTGAGAACTATTTTTATCAAAACAACTTTGATAGCTCTTTAAAATAGCTTTCTAACGGTGTATTGAACGAGTAAATCGGTTAAGAATTAAGGAAGTTATGGACGTTTAAAGTTAATCGTTACAAAAATCATGTGTGGTTTTCTTTGAAAACGGACTCGATCCACAAATTTTAAAATTCTGAAAAAAAATTAAGTGTTTCTAACATAAAAACACACGTTTCCTGTTGAAAATAATGTGTCACGATTTTTTTAACTACCGTTTTTAATAGAAATTGTGAAATTCGCACTCTGGTTTTTCGCATAAAAACGTCCAAAACTGGTCTCAATAATTTTTTGATCCAGACCAAAAAAATTTGAGTTGTTTCTGACATGTTTTTAAGTAATTTTCGACTTAGCAAAAAAATTTTATTTGATTTCTTCGCCCGAGAAAAAATAAATAGTGACAAAACTTCGCTTTATCACGTTTTCTGTTATAACTGACTCTAGGGGCACCCTAGGACCCTAAAATTTGGTGATTAGGTTTCTTTTTAGATATAAAAGACCCTAAAAAATTATAGAGCGAAAATTCGTCCGGGGCCGATTCGTCTATCTTACCCGGCGGGAGCCTTTCCCTCTTGATTTATAGAAAAGGAAGTCACCATTCTATTTTAAATCATTTGAAGCTCTGGGCAACCCCGGAAAAAATAAATCACTCTTGCTAAGTAAAATATATATTTTTTAATCGATAACAATTTGATAAAAATACAAAAATAAAATATTGTATTCAGTCTAAAACCGTAATAATACTTTTGTCATGTTTTATAGCTTGGCCTGGGCGGTTTTGAGCATTATTTTGCTCATTTCATTTAGTGAGCTTCGGAGCGATTCTTCAAATTTCAATGCGCTTGTTTCGTCGCATGAGACAAAAGAGGAAGTTCCGAAGTTGATGTTGTTCTTTCTTGGGTTGTAGCAGCAAGAGTAGCCGTTCTGAACCAAAGGTCCGTAAACCATAAAACCATCACAGGAGGATGCGACCTGAAATTGAATAAACAAGAATAGGTGGAGGCTTTTGCCATAAGGACCAAAATTAACCAGACAAGTAAGGAGTATTAAAAACTGAACCTATTTGACTCAAGCACCAATGAAATGAATAAAAACAAATGGAATTTTATTTTTAATGTTTTTCTTGTTTTTCAAGTAAGGATTTCATCTCCTTCAAAGATTTTGTGAATATTCGTTCCAGCTTGACAGTGCTTGTTTCTTCACACGGTTTGAATGACATGGTTCCGAAGTTCATGTTTTTCTTGCGTATGTTATAGCAAATGGAGTAACCGTCAAAAGTTGAAGGACCATAAATCATGAATCCGTCACATTCTGATGAAACCTACACTGACCAATAAATGAAACTGTCATAGCTATCAAGCACGCACTAGGAAAATGCTTAAAAAAATCCATCAGCTATGATTTTGGCTTATAAAACCACATAGCATGTGTTTTTACCTGACTTGTCGATATTCTCATGTGTGCACTGGCCTTGAATGCTTTTTCATCATAAAACTTGGGAATCGGCATCCCATTTTCTTTCGCGATCAACTTCAATCCTAACAAATGTCTATCGACTCCTTGAGCATTCATAGCCTAAAAACAACATCATAAACTTCAAAAATTTCAACCAACTTACATCAATTGTGTAGTTCTTATGTGCCTGAATAGCATCTTTGAGAGCTTTCGCCTTTTCTTCTTCACTCGCCCGATCATTCAGCATCGTTTGTGCAAACTTCACAGATTCCACAGAACATGAGCGGATAGTTTCGGTCCTACCTCCTTTAAACATGCGAGTTGAAGCGGATTCATAATGTGCACCTGGTACTTTGTGAATCCTTAAAAAAACAAAATAAGCACAATCCCATAAAACATGATTACCTATAAAAAGCGTATTGCATCGCCATTTGCAAAAAACTATCCGGGCTCACTTTAAGACCTTTAATTGCATCTTTGCCATAGTCATCAAATGAAAAACAGTTAAATTCCAAATCATTGACCAATCTATCAATAAAATTAATACATTTAAAAACAATGACAAAAACAAACTTGTTCAAGTTGTTTTCTGCTTTATTTATCATGGAATCTATTGTGCTGTTAGTGACAAAAGTGAGTTCTTCATGGCAGGACCTTACATTTTCATCTCCAACTTCATCTTTTTCCCTAAAAGATAAATAAATAAGAAATATTATGATGATGAGACTCACAAATATTTCATGATGTGGTCCATCATGACGGCGATCGGTTGCCCTTCTGCAGGGCTGTGCTCGTATGTTAACCCAATACCCCCATCTTTGGAGACAATAAACTAAAAACGAACATTTTTCTCGGTAATTTTTAAAATTTGATACTAACTTGAATCGTTTTGTCAAACCAACGATTTGCTGAATTGTTATTTGGTCCTCCACCATGGACCAATTGCTTACCAGTCGTCGTCATATTATTTTTACAATGTGGAGGATCTTTCGCATCCAAACACATGAGAAACAAGGACGATTTGATAGCATCAAGTGCATGATTGTTCTCTGAAACTATATTTCGGTCACATAACTGAATCTGGCAAAATTAAACAAACTTTTCTTAAGCTCTTGATAACTAGAGGACCAATTATCTCTGTTATCGGAAGACAAGAGGCCAACTGCTTTCCCAGGATTATTGCAAGTTTTGATCCATATTGCTTTCAAACTTTCTAAAATCTAGAAAAAACATATAAGGTAATACAGATAATATTCGTTACCTGGTTGTATTTTAACCAACAAGAGTTTTGTTTGACGACTACTTTGTAAAAATGGTTATTAGATGCTACAATGATGTGTTCAGAATCTGGATGATAGGTGAGGCTGTCTTTGGGAGTGCCAGGAATACGACACGTCCCAAACACATTTTTGTATTGATTCATGTCTAGAGGGTTCTTTCCAAACATTTCTTGTGGCAAAGCATCATCGTCGATGAGTTTCTTATACTCTAAAGCAGCGGCAATCATTTTGGCTGCGCAGAGCAATCGATCGTCGTCTGATTTGAATACTTGATGTGGAAAGACCAATCCTGGGCTTGAGTACACAACAACTGGATCACGATATTCAAGATAAGCGGTCGAAACCCACCAATCTTCCAGCTGAAAAAAGAAAAACAAGAGTGGCTTTTTTGTTCAACATTTCTGGGCTCCCTGTTTTGGACTAACAAAGCCGGGAGTTTTCCCAAATTTTAGAATATGAGAGGCCTGAACAACATGTCATACCCAGTTGTACATTTTTGCTGCCCTTTGAAGAAGCAAAGCATTGAGTTGTTCTCCTTCTCCTCGACCGAAGTCTTGAATTACTTTTAAAGCACACTTTTGTTCTTCCGGGGTTAAAAAAGGCTGTGCAGACCTTCAAAACAAGCATTCGATTACTCAATTGCATTAGCAACATTCTTGCTTACTTGTAATATTTCTCGAGAGTGGAGTTTAGCTGTGGCACTGGGTACTTGAGAAGGTTGGCTGCTGGACTCGAAAAGGCCCTCATGGGCAAAAGGGCCGGCCTCGCCTTTTCAATAGTCTTAAGTAAAACTCTCATTGTTCCCTTGTCTGAAAACAAACAACTCAAACTTTCACGTTTCATTAAGAAAAACTAAAGAAAAGAAAAACCGTAATCACGAACTTGACAACATGTTAGTAAAAACAAAAACATTAAATTTAAGAAAAAACACTCAACTGGAATCTGGATATCGAAAAATGCAACCTATGATAAGAGAAACCTCCTTGATACCAGTTGTCAAGTGTGATACTTGCCCTCCCACAAGAATTACCTTTTTCCATTATATTTTTCTCATTTAAAAAAATGGAAATTCCATATTTTCATATGACGTTAAACTTTCACGAAAACCAACTGTTGAATGTTCCCACTTCCCATCCACCACTTTCCAATTGGGCCACTTTTTGTGATATCAACGATAAGCTGATTGCGGAGTCTAAAGTTCATTCGTGACTTTTAAAATTTTTAAATGCATTAAAGGGACAAAAGTTCGAATAATGAGGAAAAGAAATTATCATTAATCATTTTGCAATGGGATTCATTAATCGATTGCTAATCGATTTTTTAGGCTTTAAGTTATGTTGTTTTTAGGTAGATTTTGCGCTATTTTCTATCCAACTTGCGTAGAGGATAGAAACTATATCCTGATTCCACTGTACAGCCCAGGAGCCCTTTCCACATCCTTACCAACCCCACCCACCCATCACCACCACTACTCCAACCTTCCTTTCTCCCCTACTACTTTGATCCAGGGACTCTGCCGTCATCTCTTCCAAGTCCTACCCTCTTCGACACACCCCCACTTTACCATTTGGAGAATGGAAAATGGGCCGTTATCACGCGAGTTTTGGTTTAGCAAACTACAGATGTACATAACTCCCCCATTTTTTTCGGAAATCGCTCTTCAAATTTTCAAGATAATTACGAAAGGATGATTTGATGAATATCAGATGAAAATTGCAGCCGTGAAGAGGTTCACAAAAACTTAAAAGTTATGTAACTTTTCTACCAATAAACCATCTATGGGCGGGGGGGGGGACAATATTTCTTCATTTTCTTCCTGATCGACTTGAAATTTCAAGGGTTCCATATTATAATTTAAGAAGAACTGTGCCAAATTTTAAGTCGATTCTCAGGAGGCGAAATCGCAGTCCTTTTTGAGCTATGTTTTCACTCATACTCCAATTTTGCCTGAGTTATTGATAAATAACTCTTCACTTAAAATGGGGACACTTTATCGTCAATGTTCTGGAATTAGGATCTACATAGGTGCTAACAATCCTTTCACGGTAACGTAGTGTAACTTTTCTTCTTCCGTGGTGACTGAAAGGAAAGGAACCGATTGACTCTAAACGCAACACCGGACGGTCTTGATGGTTTAGTATTTAGACAAATCAAACGGCTCAAAACCCAACAATTTTAATTTAAAAGATCAACAACTCAACAAATAACACAACTAAAAAACTCTATAATTGAAAAACTTAACGAATCTTTATAGCATTTTGTTTGACACATTTTAGAAATTCGTCGAATTCCAATTTACAATCGTTTCTCGCCAATTCTTGTACCATTATTACACAAGTGGCATAGACCTTTGCTTCAAAATTGCATCGGCTAAGCACACTCGGATACTGGCGGAGTCTCAGTTTCGCTTTCGTCACCGCCTCCATTGTCTCAAACGAAGGAAAATTTCATTGTTTCTTTTTTATTCTTTCTTAGGCACCTGAAAAAAAGTCATTAAATCACTGGGCCAAAAATTAAGTTTTACGATTTGCCTACTTTAGTTATATCAATTCCTGAACAAGACGTAGATTCTTCTTTCCAGGTCACACAACATTCTCTTAAATATTCAATAAACTTTTGACATCTAGGTTCTTGGAAATCATTTTCTAAAAAAAAGAAGAAAATTAATTTCAGTAACTTTTTTGAAGATTAGGTACTTACCTTTGAGGCATTTCTGAATTTGGCATGCGAAAACTTTGCATGGGTCCTTGGGTTTCATGGAAGATTTTTCATTTGTGCAAAGGAAGAATTAAATATTTTGAGATATTTTAGGTGTAAACAAATGAAGTTTTCATTGCGGTTTCCTCGTATTTTGATCGATCACTCAAGAGTCGGACGCAACAAAACGTAACCAGTGGGGAGTAACTGGTGAACTATGTGAACAATTTGAAACCTTGGCGTAATAAGTTCCAAATTTCTATTATGGGACATACCTATTTATAGTAACAAGTTCAGCGCGTCCTTCCGTCTTATCTAGGTAAGTCGTAAGTAGTAGGTACCTAAATATTTTTGGAAACACTTCACATTTGCTATTCTGATTCTATATTTACATACCAAATTTTTACTCATACTGCATACCTACTCTTGAACTTATCGAGTAAGTAATAAAAGGAAAGAAATCTGAAGTCCATAATCGATGCACTTCAAATCGTAAAAGCACAATGAGTTATGAGTGACTTATGAGGATTAAATAACAGAACGAAATAAAAAAACTGTTTGTACTAATTACTTATTTCAAACTTACAAAGTACTGTTACAAAATCGTTTTAAAATTAATGAACATTTAATTTTTTGAAATTATCGGCGGAGATAGTAGAGACGTCCGTTTCTGCTTTGGGCAGCTACTGGTGCTGGGATACGTCTGCAGGATGTCAAAGGTTGACCTGTGGTTCCAGGTGGGCAAGTGCAAACTGCGGTGTGGTCCCTCGGTGTGCACGTAGCTCCATGACCGCACGATCCGACTTCACAAGTCGACCTGCGCAAACAGTCATTGGATATGCTGAGGATATATAATTCAAAATTACCTGCACTGGTAGTTAACGCAAGTTTTGTCGTTGGAGCATTCCCTGTCAGATGAGCATTCCCCTCTTCTGCAGGATGATAAAGCATCTCCGAGGTATCCTGGCAAGCAGGTACAAACAGGTCGTTCGTTTCCTGATCTATCGTGTCCAGGGGTGCACTGAGCATTGGCACCACACGGATTAGGTATACATAAATCGGCTAAAAATAGAATGAAGACAAAGTTTTCGAGCAAATTTGATTACATTTTTCGAATGGTCTGCACGAAACAAATGGATCTCCGGTCATATGCCTAGGGCAGCTGCAAACAGGTGTCGTTCTGTCCTTAACCCTGCAATCTGCATTTACACCACACTGTCCAGCGCAAGGGTCAATACATTTTCCAGCACTGCAGGCTGGCCTTCCTGACGGGCAGTCGTAATGGCTTTCACATTCAAGGTTGCAAGAAACATACGGATCTCCAAACGTGCCCTTTTAAAATTTAAGGTTATTAATCATTTATCTAAGAATATATTACAGATGGACATTTGCAGACAGCTCGATGATTGGATACGTCGCAACGGGCGTTGCTGGCGCAAGTTCCTGCCGTACAGACCGGAGTGCATTTGTAATCGTGTCCGCATTTGGATTGAGAACCGCAGTCGCTGTCAACATCGCATTCGTGATTGCATCCGGTCAATGGCTGTCCAACGTATCCGGGCAAGCAGCTACAAGTCGGGACATCGTTAACAACTTCGCACCTCGTATTTCTTCCACATGGACTCGGGTTGCATAATTCCTCTAAAATTTTTTTTACGATGTTGTCCTAGCTATTCTAAGCTTACGTGGGTGGAATGGACGACAATGGACTAGAGGATCTCCAGTATGGCCAGGTGGGCAAGTGCAGACCGGGACGTGATTCCTCGCCGTACATTGTGCGTTGGTACCGCACTGACTAGCACATACGTCCACACATCTATAATCTCGGCAAATCCTATTTCCTCCGCAATCCCTCGTTTCTAAAAATAGATCCAAACTCTTCATTCTCGGAAATCCAGATTTAAATCCCACACAAACTTTGACCCCGCACCCGTTTCTATATAAGGACAACAATAAAAGCAGAAGATCGTAGAGCTTTTCTCCTCGACATATTTATCAAGTCAAGGATATCCGGTTGACGTTTTCTGTGAAAACCAAATACTAACCTGCACATTCGCCTCTTTGACAATAGGTCAGAGGGTTTCCCCAGTATCCTGGGAGGCAAACGCAAACTGGTCGGTTGTCCCGGGCGATACATTGAGTATTCGACCCACAGGGACTCGGATGACAAATGTCGTCGGCATCTAAAAACAACATTAAAAAATTGCCATTTTGCGAAAGAAATACATACTTATATTCGTGACTAAAAATAATACTCCGAGAAGCACAAAGCTTCTCATCTCCCAAAAAGTCTGCAAAAACAAAATACTGGTAAGAACTTGGATTTTGGCAAACTGTAAGGATGTTATTTTTTTTACGATAGGGGATCAACAGCGTTGTAAAAATTCTAACTGAACCATTCATAAAAGCACAGTTGCATCTGAAAGGTCAATAACATTTCCTGCTCGGGCAGGATCGTAAAATACAAGTCAACGATACGATAAACATTGTGACCAAAGAAGGACGAACTGGATCATGGTCTAGGACGTGGGGTGGCCCTGCCCTTGGCCCCCCACGTTCATCTACAAATAAATTATGTAAAAGCGATTACAATAACAAATCTCTAATCGTACGATTTCTCAAAGAACAGAGGGAAAAAACTTGACCTTCAAAATTAGCGGAGGAGTAGGAGGAAGCCATTTGATCGGCGCGACGTTTAAAAATTGATTCGAATTTTTTTTTGACGCTCATTTTTAAAATGGACGTTTTCCGTGTTATTCTCTCTGACAGGCAATTTGATTGACAACACTTTGCCCCTATTGATTAGGTTGAAAGATACTCAAAACAATCAAAATTAAAAATTCGTTAAAGCAATTTGCGATCAAATTAAAATATAAACGTAATTTCCATTTCCCATAACACCTAATAATTTTATACTAACCGAGTTGAGCGTAGGAATATTCAAATTTTTGTATTACGCCGTTTATGTAATTTTTTTAATTCTTTTGTCGACCGATAAAAAGTGAAAACTCATTTTTGATCCGAATTTCACAAATTCATTGTGCCAATCTTGACGCCTACGTTTGACTTTTTAATAATTTCTAAGGTGTAACAAAATTTTGCAACACCAACTACCTAATTGACATTTTATTCCATTTATTTTTGCATTTTTCAAAAATATCGAATTTCACCAAAAATTGTAATAAGCGTGTTTTTGATCGTAGTTTAGGGCTTGAGGGTCTCCATTTTCGCATAAGTGGCGCTTTGGGGTGGACACTTTTTTTTTAGTTAATTGCGTGATTAATCGCATAAGTGGCGCTTTGGGGTGGACACTTTTATTAGTCAATTGTGTGATTAATTTTTTAAATTCAATTTTTTTACATAAAATTTAAGATTGACGTCATGTAAATTTTCTGCAAAGTTTGATTGTCAAATCTGCTTATTCAAAGCGAAGCATTTAGATGACAGCATTAGCTTTGGTGATATGACCTATTACAATCTTTTCAGAATTTTTGCAGATAGGTAGGATCATATAACTTAGGAAGGCAGCAATAAGTTTATTTAAGCTTTTCAAAGCAATTTTTTTCTATTCCCTCAAAACTCCATAAAATTGCCACGTTTAAGGGTAGTAGACAAGAGGGCGAGAAACGAGAATTCGATACTTTACACAGAAGCTCCTAATTATTGAATATTTATCTTCAGTTTTTTAAATTTTGATTTTTTCATAATAATTATTATAATAATTCAAAAGGGGTCCCAACAAACAGCAAATTAGGTACAAATATACCGATTAGTACGAATTACAAATTAATAAATTTTGACAATTTATGTACATTTAGTTTTAAAAAAAAATCATAAGTTAAACATTAAGATTTTAAAAATTCTTAAATAAATAATAATAATATCTAATTAATAAAAAAAAGAAGTAAGAGTTTACCTGCATGTTTATGTCGGTTGACTGGTCAGGTTCTGCCATTTCTGAGAAGTTTTATACCTTGCCCCCCTCAGAGAGCGATGCGTGGGGTTCAAACAAGGACGGAATTATCAGCAACGATGTGTCGATATCGAAGTTTATGCCCAATAAAAATAATAGGGGTTAAAGTTTGGAGCCATTCAGTTCATTTTTGGACAAGAAGATTTCATCGTTGGAGGCGGAAGAAGAAAATATATCTAGCCTATATAGTGCAAAGCCATTAAAACTAATATACACTGAAAATTTTTTTTCAAAAAAAACTATTTGATATCAAAGATCAATCGGTTTTTTTGTGTGGATTGATTACTGTTTTTGCTTGAGGGAGAAAAATACATAAAAATGTACATTAGATTGATAGAGACTGGAGGCTTGACTATAGAGTATGTACGCAATGAATTTTTCAACCTTAGCGAATACCTATCATATGAAAACCAACAAAACTTATCTTCCAAGGGTTCAATAAGAATGGCGAGGAGGTTGAATGTACTTATATGTCAAAAAATAATAATTAAATTCCAGGCTTTGGCCTGCCATTCCTTGTATCAAAATGAAAAGATTCCATTTCTTTGTAGGTAACAAATATTGTTCTTGATTTCCCGCAGTACCATCCCATTTCTTTTGTTCCATTACAAGTTGCGTTTTCGATTTAAATATTGTTTGAATATTTTTTTGGTCTCCTGTATGAAATTTTGCAATAAGATAATTTTGAAAACACTATTGTCATGGGTTTCAACATTTTTGAAAGTTAAAGAAAAAAATTGACTTCATAAAATTCAAAACGCCCAATTTGAACCTCTGCGAGCTCCAATGCAAAGACGAACCCTCCGGATCATCTACACGTTGGCGGCGACCAAGGTCTTTTATGTTTGGCGCTGCCCACAATTTTTGTTACTTCTAAAATTCATTAATTATTATTAATTTACGGGTTTGAATAATTAAAAAAACAGGCCTCCACCCGCGTTTAGATTAATCGATTTGATATAAGATTCTAATAAGGAAGTTCTGTAGGCATTCTTTCAGAGCTTCAATAATATTGAGTTCTTTAGAGTTGATTTGATGATTTTTTGAGAATTATTTATAATAATATATGAGATGAATAAATAAATAACTTCCTTTTCAAATTAGATCAAATTAGGTCTCCCCCACGTCAATAATTTTCTCTCTTTTCTATTAGAAAATCCTCCTTCTATTAGAAAAACCTCTGATGAAAAGAAAATATTATGTACTACTCCAATCTATGACGTCATTGTTTACATGTAGAAAATATGACATTCACATTATGACGGGACAAACAGATTATCACGGGTTGTATAAATACGTGGGCGCCGTTTGATCGTATCTAAAACAAGTAGGAAACACGAACAGGAGTGAAAAGTTTGAACAGAAATATATTCACGGGGATAACTTCCGATTGGAGGCAAGTCTTCAAAATATTAATAGTATAACAATATTTAATTAAAATTGGACTAGTATTAATAATATTTAACTAGTTAAGATATTAAGATTCTTCAGACTTCAAGGACTAGTAAAAAGAAGTATGTACGTTCTAGCGTAAAAGTAGTAAGGTACGTTTCAAACAAATTTTCTGAAGAAAAATCGTCATGGCCCATTTTATGTAATTTATCTTTCCGGATTGCGATTTCGTATATGAACTTGAATGAGGCTTGTTAGTTGGAAGGAAGCGCAATTAAAAATATTTCGCGTGAAAATTAGGCACAGGTGACGGGAAACGGTAAGATGACATGCAAGAGGAGTAAAAATAGGAGTAACGGATGACAATGAATAGGGAGGGACCCGATTTGGAGTCTGGGCGATGCCGCTATTTCGAGGCCGTGTCAAGGACTCAGGACTAAAGAAGCCTTGAACTTGAATTGTCAGCATTTTATTGAAACTCACTTATCCTTTAAAAATTCAAATTAGGGGATTTCCAATCATTTAACAATCAAATAGCTGAAAGGTAGACGGATTTTTTTTCCCTCGTTTCTGAAAATTATTGAATGGGACAGCCTTGATAGAGTTTAGGATACAGAAGCGTGGGCGAGCCGAGGATGGTAAACATTGACTGTGGAGGGGAACACATTAACCTGGGTGTGACTCAGTCCGGGGGAGGATTTCAAAAGAGAAAATAATTCAAAACACATAAGTAATTACGAATCATTGATTGAAATCCACACGCTCACTTATTGTATTGGTAAGGGGTAAGGAGAGGTCCTTGAGGAGGTGATTTAGGTATTCTTAGGTAGTTCTTGGTAGTTATTAGGTGTTTGTGTTTTGGTGATATTTGGTATTTGTGGAGTGGTCCGTGCTCTGCAGAGAACCAAATTTTGGAGGAAGTTGGTATATATATATATATATATATATATATATATATATATATATATATATATATATATATATACCCATATATATATATATATATGGGTACCTACCTCCAACACATCACAAAAGTATTTTATCAGAGCTTTTATCTTATATCCTCAAAAAGTGCTTAGGAGAAACCATTTAGACGACCAACTTCCTTTTCTTTTTGACCTCCTAATTTGATCTTTAGTGCACAAAGGAAATTTGATTTTGTTTCCTTTTGATTATCCTTGTGAAATTACTTTATTTTTATTTATTTATTTATTTATTTTTTTTTGTTTTGTTGTTTTATGGATGATACTTTATATCCATATACGTTCCTGGATCACATACCCCAAGAAATGAAATTTTATTTGTTCAAGGACAAAAATGTTTAGGTAGAGAAGGTAGGTTAGGTTCTCTTAGGTGGTCTTTCAAGTTTTATAAAATTATAGCATGTACTTAGGTACTTTGTAAGGTAATAATATGTAAGCTATATTATATCAAGTCAAGTGTAAAATATTACATATTCGAACTCTTTTGGAATATCTACCTATCTACTCTTCTAAAATTCAAGGAAAAATTATTAGCTGTTAAGTAAATAATTTAATTTCAATTTTATTTACAATAATAGGCAAACAATTTGTCGAAAATGTGGCTACATTTCATTTGGGTCCCAAAAATCGCTGCATTCAGATTAAGTGTTTTTACTACTGAGGGAGCTTACTTGTAAAATATAACAATTTATTACGATTTTTTTATATCTAATTACTCCTAATTCGTTGATTTCCGATAGGTTTGATCCCCTAAGGTTGATCGGCTGTATCTATCCAAAAGGTTTGATTGTATCTGTGAATTTAAAAATTTTTCCTTAAAGCTTTCAGCGTTAGCTCATAGATTGCGACTCAGGCTTTAATCCCGTACAGATCCTTTTGGATGAATACCTAATACATAAATACAATAATTTTGATTTTGAGGAAGTTAATATCAAGTTTCTCAGTAATATCATCAAAGTCATCATTTACTCCAAAGATCTAATGAGTGAAGAGAAGAAAATCATTGAGAAAACATTCAAGACAATAGTTTTATAAATGTCGTATTTAATACATGGAATAAACAAGTAAATTAAAGATATTAATTATAAAGTATCGGCAAAGGAATAAAAATTGCGAACCAAAAATGGTAAAATCATTCAAACGAAAAACATTGGACTGTTTTGGGCAAAGGCAGGTTTGATTTCTCTTTTCTTCTCCTCCAGTTTTAAGTTGGACATGTTGATTCCTGTGTCGATGTACGATCTGATTCGGAAAGCGGCCAAATGAGCGTAATAGGTCGGTGCTGGGTAAGAAACAGATCTCGTACATCTTGTGAACAAATGGCAGAGATAGTAGGTTATTTCTTCGAGGTCGTCCTGTGACATGTGGCTGTCGTTGCAGAGGAGGTGGTACTTGGTCGGGCGGCTCGTCCCTTGTATGCTCGCGTGGGAGACCAAATAGAAATCCATCTCTGTCGGGTGTACGATTTCCGTGTCGACGATCGTCCCAGCGGGGACGTTTTTGTTTCGTCCGTCCGCTTCGTTCGGACCGGGAAAAAGGCGAGTGTGATGGCGCTTTTGGACCACGAAAAATGTGATTGGAGGTTCGTATTCTCTTGAAAGCTTTTTACAAGCGCGTCTTATAGCTTGCACTTCTTCTTCCAAAACCTTTCTGAATTGCCCTTCAGAGACACCGTCTCTATAAAAAAGAATCGCACTCGGCTTATAGTTTGTTTTTCTGTAAAAAAACATGAGCTGGTCCTTCATTATGTTTTCCAAGTCTTTTATGATCTCTTCTTTGGCAGGCTGTATTTTATAGATCATATTGTAGAGGTAGGCTTTCGGATCATGACTTGCGACGACTGCAGCGACCGAAGGGACGTTGAACTGATCTGGATTCGGATGCGTCACGTCCGCTCCGACGACCATCACTGGCTCTTTGAAAAAGCTTGGCCAGTGCCCAGATATAATCGAGTGGTTGATACCATTCAATTTAGCATTAAGCTTCATTAGTATGTTAGTGACTGTAGCGTTATTGTTGCATTTCATTATCGTTCTTGATCGTATGCACTGAGTGAGAAGTCCCAATCTTAGTTCTGCGGCTTGTTTCACTTTTCCGTAAGTGATAGGACCACGTTCTGGAAGTATAACAAAAACGACCTGGGCTTTTCCAAAACTATTCAGGTCGCTTTCCAAATTTCTGAAGTTGCTTATGATTTTTCGGCCCTTCGGCTCTTTTATGACCATCCCAACTTCTTTTCCGACTTCGATCAATTTGTTCGAGAGTTCTTTTAGTTTTCTGTCGTTGACGTAGTTATCGGCGGAGTAAATGTACCAGTCTTCCAATACGCATGTTCTTATAAACTTCTTAGGACGCCAAACTCCACTGGTGACGTTGACTTGTTGGCTTTGCCTGTATTCAAGAGTAGGCGGGTCTAATATCCTTGCTGGGATTTTTGAAAATTCAGACGATACCGATATTCCAAATTCCTGCACGCAAGGATCGTTGTTGAAGTTCGCACTTTTCACGGAGTCTTCAATTTTTTTCCTCCTTTCGTATGCAGGCGCTGCGGCCAGACGGACCATATTTCTTGTCTGAGTTTCATTCAACTTTTTCATCACCACCTGTCCTTCTTGAACTTTGCAAAGTTCCATCGGTAATGATATCGACCTTGTTTTAGAACCGCACTGGAGAGTCGGCAAGTTTACGAACTGGATGCTGTATCCGTATTCTTCTCTGAAATGCTGATATACAGAAATCCTTCCTTTATTTGTGGTGTCGAAGAAATTTTCCAAAACTGGACGACCTAAATCGATCACTTTGTAGGTCTTTTTGATGCAGCTGCCGTTAATTGTTCGGGGTGAAGTATATTCTACTTTTAGACCTTTGATGAAGGAAGCAAAACTGTTGAAGCCGTATTGATCTAAAGTTATGCTCGGGTCGATGTTGTTAACTTTGAGAATTTTGCTTAGCGCCTCGATGCAGTTAACGGGGCTAGGGAAACCTTTGTGTACGACGTCCACATTTAAGTAAGACTTCCAACCAACGATAGCGCTCTGGAAGAACCCGTACCACAAGTCGAGACCGTCTCCGAGGGAAATCACTTGGCCTCGAGGCGGCGTGAAAAACGACCTTCCCACTTGACAGAAATACCTCGCAGACGGTTGTCTCAAAACGATATCGATCGCTTGAATCGCTTCTTGAGGTATATTAATGGATTCTCCATTTTTCATGTAGTCAAACACCGACGACATATTTACATTGTTTGCCCATTTGATTTTCACTGTCATCTCTCGATCTTTGCCTTTTTCTTTATCGAAAAGCGTCACGTTGCGAATGAGCACGTCTTCGTTGAATGGCAGCTTTTTGATACTGTATAAGTTTTTCTTGCCGTCAAACGACGGGAAATTTTTCGGGAAGCATTCCCGACGAACTATTTCTAATGCCTCTCTGTAAAACTTGTAAGGTTTTTCCGGTTCGATGGAAACATCGTAATGAAGTATAATGGCGTTCTTATACTTGAAGTCGAGTTTCAGGTGGTTTGTGTGCACCTCGATTGGTCTCCCGCGGACTTCTTGGCTGGGTCGTCCTTCGTGTCTTTTGGGAATTAAACAAAAGTTGGACTGTTTTACATCGTGTTGGTGGGATACATCAGAGATTTTCATTCCCTTTAATTGGATTTCAGCATCATCAACGACTTTAGGGACTTCATGCTCTATGGGAATAGTAAAGATTGGTTCCTTTTTTTCGGGCTGGAAAGGTAATGCTTGAGCTGGAGTTTTCCAAACTTCTTTAGATTTTTTACCACCCCCTAGAGAAAGGTCTCCTGAAAATTGATGCTGGATATGACTGACTGGAACGTTTCCCGGTTTACAGATCTGTGGTTCCCAAGGTTTCGAAGGCTGCATCAAATTTTCTCTAGAAGAGGTCGCCCCTTGATCTCTGTTTTTTGCCAAGTTCGTCTTACCCAAATGCGGCCAGGCGTCAGGCACGGCCTGAATAGGAGGCTGCAGAGGCATAGTTGGTGGCACAACCATCGGCCATGGGGCTGCCGGCCTTTGCCATTCGTGATAAACTGGCGGAACAATCGGTATCGGAAGCTCAGGATATCTCGGAGGACAAAAATTACCATCGCCGGTCCCTAAATTAAAATTAATTATTCATCTCATCATATTAACAAATAATTACCAATCTGGCCTAACATGGGTGGACTAAGCGAGTTCCAATTATGGTTTACAGCATTTGGACTTGAAGTCGCTTCAGGCGACAACGAGCTATTAGCGCTGCTCACACCACTGCTCGATTGGCTCCCGCTGCTTACCCTCTTCTTCGCTTTCTTCTTTCCCATCTCTTGTAAACTAAAGTTAATTCTTTATGAAAATACTCTTTCGTAATCAAATTCAATCAGAGAGAAAATTTTCAATGAAACAAATGTTACAAACATGTGTTGTGTGGCAAATTTTTTTGACCTATAGGCCTTCATAATCATGACTATTAGGCCTGTTCTATCTAGAAGGCATAGAAGGGTCGATTCAGGATGTAGCAAGTAATGCAAAAAACTTGAACATCCTCCATCTTGAACAGCAAGTAAAAGAACAAACTCAACTCACTCCATAGTTGAAGTCGCTTACTCCGTTATTAAGTTAGCTTCCTTCCGGAGGAATAATTTTATCTAAAACCAAACTAAAATTCACTAATAAAAACAAACAGTGGAAACCCCAGTCTATTTAATAACACCTTGATTTTTTAAACTAATATTTGCAAAATGTGTCATTCATTGTGCACATATCAAAAGCAAGACTACGGTAAATAATATACCGTAAAGATCTGGGGGTTTTAAAGGGCCGGGTGGAACGCTACCGCGTTCGTCGATCTATAAAGTAGGTGTAAATTAACTGACGAGGATAATGATAAAACTAATTATACAGATACCTATGCCACAATATCACCTATGAAAAAGGATATTTGGTTGACTCATATCTTCCTTAAACGCTGGACGTTTCACAAGGCATTCATGATCGATTTTAAAAGCGGGACGGTCGAATAAATCAAACTTAGCTCAAGCGTTGGTTAAGCTGTGAATGGTAAGGATTTGCTATTGCGAGTTCAAATTCAGAGCATCTTACTCACGACTTCATAATACGAACCTATTTATTACTGCATACCGTAGGTTTTCCCTTTTTTCGTAAGTTAATCACGATTTAATGAAATTCCATTAATTCTTATTACAGACCGTTTCGGATTAATTTCTTTTGCTGGTTTTTACTTGAGTGGTACTTCGTTGGAATGTGGAAAAAATGAGATTTTGAAAAATATTATTTTTATTTTAAATATTCGCACAGTAATGTCTAATATTGGCGTTGGCCGCTTTGATAGGCATTATTTGTTGATCCTTTGCTTCCAGATGATTGATATCCGTTGCTCCTTCCATTAGCAGAAGTATCTTGATATGAAATAACCGGGTGATAGCCATCAGCATCAACGGTGTACTGAACGATTTGTCTCCTTCCGTCAGGGAGGAGGACGTAATAAGTTCCTCGTGTGTTATCGCCGTTTCTTTCTTCTTGATGGCCCAATTCAACACCGTATTGCTGATCATTGACATCATATTTGAAATCGTATTTAGCCGGCTCCTGAAACAATTTTTGAAATAATTTTTCTCTAAAATGTTGTTAATACTTCGGAATTCTGAGAATCATATCCTTGAGATCCTCTTGCGGAATATAAGCTTCTTAGAGATGCTCTAAACCCTCCTGCTCCAAATTGAGGCGAAGCATATCCCGACCCATAGGACGTCTGGGCGAAACAAACTCCAAACAAACAAGAAAACACTAAAATCTGAATAAAAACATTTAAATTGACTTTACTAATTTGATAATGCTTTTACCTTGTTCATTTTAAAGACTAATTAGAACTGATAGCTGGATTTTGTAGAGGGGTCAGTTTTATACTCAAGTGAGGAGATGAAAGAAATCGGACGTAGTGGGGCAGTTTGCATCATTTGATCTCTTTTTAAGACCCATCCCTTGACCAATAACCTTGTCTAAGCCCCCAAAATGCTTTCTACGGGTGGGTACAATTAATTTTGGAAACCTCTAAACAGACACGTTATCATCACTAACGTCACTTGGAGCTCATATGAACATCATAAAAAGACGGTTTTATAATTTTGCTGTTTCTCTCGTCATCATACGTGACTAAAAGCTGCAAATCTCTTTCTAAAATTTACTTGAGATTTGTTTGACAAAAGGAATGGTCGGGGAGAAAGGTATGGAGGGACACCATAACTAGAACTTTCTCAATAATTTAGGGCTCTATAGACCTCTCCACAAACACCAAATACTTCTACCCACCCTCCCACCACTTCGCTTCCACATCCTCCCATTCTCATATCACTTCCCCCATATCACGCTCCTCGACTATTTCTCTACCCTCTCGCCACCTTCCCTTATCCTCTCATAACCTCCCCTACCCTCCCCCACCACCCACACCCTCATCACCACAATTCGGCCCACCTTCCACCATTTAGTGAAAATAGTAAAATGTTATAAAATGGTCCAATACGGTCTTAAAATGGCCTAAAGCTGTCTAATACTATCTAAAAATGTTCTAAAACAGTCTAAAGATGGTAAACAATCATGACAGTATGAAAACTGTCATAAGCGGTCTTTAACTGGTCTAATATTGGTTGGGAGTTATTTAATTTCCTTCTGTTTATTGTTGTTTACACTCGGATATTTTTTTAGAGTCGATTTACTAAATTTATTTCTCCCTAAATTCGTTTCTATGTCATACGTGACTAATTCTGTAAAGCAATTAACGTATCTCGACAGAAATCTTGTGGCTACCAGGCACGTTTGAACGTTCACCTCTCCTGTCAAACCCATAAGGTCGCCATTTCGTTAGTAAAGTGAACTGAATTTATCACCTCCGTTGCTCCATATTAAAAAACTTAGAATAACGTTTTAACTTTGAATCATCTCTTATCGGTTGAAGAGAAGGTGGCCTTGGCAACCTTTTGCCCTGATGACTACATCACGTTTAGCCCCAGTTATGTCAAGTCTTCGAAATTTTAAAACGTTTTGTCACAAAATTATTGTAATTACTGTTCCCTATTTCAACGTCCACGATCAAATATGATCGCATGAATGACTATTTGTCAGGAAGGAACTCAACCACGAAATGTGTGAAAGGGGCGTCATCGTCGATATTCAATGTACGGACGCCTATGATATAACGATAGATTGAAGAGATTGCTTTTATATTTACTCTTTAAATACGCGATCGGTTTGTTTTTTCGTGCGTGGTTATGAAAGTGAACTTCTTTCTAAAGAGAAGAGTAAAAGTGCACTTTGGCAAATTAAGGTTAGTGGTCATTCGGTTAGGCCCGATATTTGGTGATGTAAACCGCCCCACCAGCTGACTTCACACGTCTTTTAGGCTTCCCTATAAAACAGGGAGGCTCTCAGAAATCTGTCAGTTCGAATTAGCATCTCGAGATGAAAAAGGTAGAAACACCTCTTTTGAGAGAAAACTTTAACCAACTTTTCGATTTTCAGATCATCATCGTATTCTGCGTAGTCGGCGTGTGCGTAGCTCAGTACGGAAGTTCGACTAGAGGTGGTGGTTATCAATCAGGAGGATCCTATCAACAAGGGGGTGGTAGTTTTGGAGGGTCAAGAAATTCAGGAAGATCTCAAGGTGGCTATTCCAATGCAGGCTACGGAGGTGCTAGGGGGTACAGTCAAGGTGGAAACCAATATGGAAGACAAGGATCTGACAACTCTGTAAATATACAAGATAATTTTTATATAATTTTATTTTTGCTTTTTTATAGGAACCTGCTCGTTATGAATTTCAATACGACGTTAACGTGCCTGAGGAATATTTAGAATTCGGACACAAAGAGCAGAGGGACGGCGACAACACCCAAGGCGCCTACTATGTCCTTCTTCCCGATGGAAGGAAACAATTAGTCGAATACACCGCAGACGCTACTGGATATCATCCTCGGATTTCGTACACAGAAGCCTCTGGTGCTGGTGGTTATGGCTCTGCTGGATCGGGAGCGAGGAACTATCAAGGAGGCAGTGGTGGATATGGAAGGGCGCAGTCCGGCTACCAAGGAAGTAGAAGCCAATCCTCCGGCTACCAAGGGGCTAGAAGCCAAGGAGGTTATCAAGGGGGAAGAAACCAAGGCGCTTATTAAAACAGTCATTTTTCGTGTTCAATGGACAAAAAAACTTTTTATAATAAAACATTAAAATTTAACGAAAAGCTAATAATTTATTTACCTTCATCGTGAAAATTTTTGAGAAAAAAGAAACTTTATTTTCCCTGAAAATGATCACCTTACCTACGTGTTTCCTAGTTTTCAGTATTAAAATATCCTAGAAAACTTTTTTCTTTAGATATTTAGACCGGGGGGAGGGGAAGAGAAGAAGAAAGAAATCATGAAAGAAATCACAAAAATAGCTTCCTTTACTACCTTCGGTAAGCGAGCCATCGGTAAAGCGAAACGCTACCCCCCATCCAAAAAAAAACAAAAAAACAACTAGGTATTCCCTAAAAACCTACCTTGGTGAAAATTTGATGAAGATAGGACTGGTGCAAAAATGTTCAGGCCAGCAGACAAAAACCTAACAAACTTATGTTACTTACAATTAGGTATAATATGCTTGGCTTTATATCAAACAATTTTGGACTTATAGACAGAAAATTAGCAAGTTGTTATTGCTCAATGTTGGGTCATTTTGGGTGGTTTTGACAGAATATTGGTTTAAAGAAAATATAGGCAGAGAATTATTAATTATCTCTCGTCTTATATTTTCGGAGTTTTAAAAAGAAAATTTGCTCACAATTAGGGCATTTTGGAATGAATATTGTCTTTTTAAAGTAAAATTTGGGAGTAAAATGGAGAGCGCTAGGGCCCTAAAATTCTACTTCTATCTCTTTTATGTAATTACGTAGTCGCTCTTTCTCCAATTTTCTCCATCCAGTTTGGAATGGTCTAAATAAATACCATTTTGCATCAACGCAAAAAACGTATGATTGTAGAAGTTTAAAACCCTCCCTTTTCTCTCTATTAGGGCCGGCAACAAAAATGTTTTATGATAAAGGACTCTAGACTCTCTAGAGTATCTTTTTCTGTGATGATGAAGTCTAGAGTGTCGTTTTTCGATGATGAAGGATTCTAGAGGGTCATTTATCGTTCATAAATAAACCTAGAGTGTCATTTTAGGATTATAATGGCACCTAGTGTGCCTTTTACTTTGAAAATGAATTCTAGAGGGTCTTTTTTCAATGATGAAGGATTCTAGAGTGTATTTTTAGGATTATTATGCCATCTAGGATGTCTTTTACTTTGAAAATGAATTCTAAAGGATCGTTTTTCATTTTTCTTGAAAATTTAGTGAAAATAGATATTTTTCGATTTGTTGTAATTTGTAATTGAAAATGTAATCTAATTACAAATTACATTGTAATCGAATTACATTGTAATTGAATTACAATGTAATTCAATTACTTACTATAAAAAGTAATTCGAATTACAATGTAATCGAATTACAATGTAATTCAATTACATTGTAATTCAATTATTAATTCAATTACAATGTAATTCAATTACGCCCTACTCTACTTATTAGTTATTAAATTTCATCATCATTAATTGACAACAGTCTTCAAATTTGTGCTTCATTCCTGGACCTTAGGCTTGTGACTATGGACAGTGCGTATTAGGTTTGGATTAAAATTATGTACTTAATTCAATGTTTTGTCTATGAATTGCTTTATTATAGGTTCTTCAATAAATTAGTTTTGACTATGTACAAAGAGGTAATTCGTTCATTAAAAATTATTTTAATATCCGGAACCACTCGTCTGGTATCCAGCATTTTGGCTCCTTCCGCTAGATCCACCGTAGTTGGATGCCACGTTTCTTCCTGACTGATAGCCACCAGCTTGTCCGTTCCTGGCAGATGCACTTCCGTAGCCTCCAGCTCCGGATCCGTAATTTCCCGACCGTCCACCAGCTCCTGAACCGTAATTTCCTGAACGTCCACCAGCTCCACTTTCCTGGTAGGAGATCCTTGGATGAAATCCGTCAGCGTCGGCTGTATATTCGACGAGCTGCCTCCTCCCGTCTGGGAGAAGAACGTAAAATGCTCCGCTAGTGTTGTCACCGTCTCTTTGCTCTTGATGTCCAAATTCGACTCCATAGTCGGGATCGTTCACGTCGTATTTAAATTCATAACGGGCAGGTTCCTGTGAATAAACTAAATTATTGAACATCACTGAAATTTAGGCTAATTTACCGAGAGATCATCAGAGTTTCCTTGTCTACCATATTGAGAGCCACCATAACCTCCTGCGCCAGCAAAACCGCCACTCCTTCCAGCAATCACCGATCCGTACCCAGCACTCCCTCCCGAAGAATACGACGAAGTCTGAGATCTCAACGCACTTCCGTATTGAGAAGAGCTCGAGCTACCAGATTGATATTGAGAAGAACTAGATCCATAAGATCCAGACTGATATTGAGGGAGGCCGAGGCAAACCCCAGCGATGCAGAGGAGAATGATACACTAAATTCAAATTTAAAAAAAACCCTTTTATAAAATGATTTTTTTCCTTTACCTTTTTCATGTTTGAAGAGGCTAAACTTGAACTATACTACTTGACCGTCGAGGATTCACTTTTATACCTTCAAACTTTGGATGATGCCACCCTTAGATGGTGGGGCGGTTTACATCATTACACCTTCGACAACATGTCGGCCAACTAACCTCGTTATTTTTTCAGAATGACAGTGATCTATAAAAAAAATTGGACCCAAGATCTTAAAAAACATACATACGCAATAGGTAGTCATCTTCCTTGTGACAAATGTTTTAGGTATTGAATAAAATAATTAAGTATGTACGTTGATTTTCTTTTCTTAGTCTTCTTTTCTTCTCTTTTTATTTTAGCTGCTTTTCAAAGGAAATGAAGCTATTGCGGTTTATTATTTTATTTATTTATTTTTTGTTCTTTTTACACTTTTATTTACTATTTTGAATTTGAACGCCTATTTTGAAATTTAAATGCGTCCCTGGTTTTGTTTTTCATCACAGAGTTTAGAAGAAAGAAAGGAAAAAAATGTTGAAATCGAAGCGATGAAAATTCCCTAAATCTGGAACTAACTATGCAAAATACATTTGGGTACAAGGTGGCATGAGTTATGAGCTCCACCTACATTTTTTTGCCCTACTGTTAACAACCTGTATGCTATTTTTGCTGCTTAGACTAAATTAAAAAGAAAATTCTAAGATACATTTTATATCCAGTTAAATAATAACGGATTTTAGGTAACATGAACGACATGTGATGATTCTATGCATAATTTGCCGGATGATAGGAGAAAAACGTAAAACCAAGTAAACCGATTTTGTCTAAATTATCCATTTTATTGGAGTGAACCTGTCCAAGTAAACCAGGTTCTTCAGAGTAGGTAAACCATTTTATTCGAGAAAACCAATTTTCATAAATCCAATAAAATAACCCCCACCCGAAACAATAAACCAAAGAGTAGGTAAACCCAAGAAGTATACCATCCCCCTACCCACGAATAAACAAACTTTAATATTCAATTCAATAATTATGTATTTTAACAAAATTTGGTTTATACATGTTCTGTTTTTGGTTCATGTTAGTAGCATTGCACATAATAAGCTTTTGGAAAAAATAAAGTTACAATCTTAATCAGTAGTTAGCAAATTGTGTTTTATTCATTTATAACAAAGCATCTTTATAATCTTTATAACAAAGAGTTTTAGAGCACCAACGACAAAATAAAATACATCTTTCAATTTACGACTACACGACATGTCTAAGAGAACTGTATAACTCAGTCTTATTTGAAAAATAAATTTTTTTTTTCCCTATGGATTGTGTCCTCAAAGGTGTATAGATAGGACATTTAAAAAAGGTTGTTTAGATCTTCCAACTCATGACAGTTCCATAAGGAGCATATCTCTTTACAATTCAACGAGTGCGAAGAGCCATCAATATAAAAATTTACAATTTCATTATTACAGTCTTTGTTAAGCAAAGAGATTGAATCCTGTAATGGTTAAAAATTCCATGACCCCTTAACCCAATCAGTAACAAACTTTAATAAATCGAGTAAACCAATTTTGACCGCGTATACCAACTTAACCATTTCGTCCTAGGAAACTTTTCATAAAATAAATTAACACTTTTTTTTATTTATTTTTTTTAATTTTTTTATTTATTTATTTATTTATTTTTTTTAAAGCTATGAGTTTAGGTATGTAATTGTTAATTTCAACTACATTTCGTAGAATGTTGAACGCAGTTTATTTTATGATGCTATATAAATGAATAAGATAAAATGGTAGGTACATATGTATGTCTTTTTGTTCAAGTAAGCTAATTTTCATACTTCGAACAAAATAAACCATATCAACCAATTTTCATAAACCGAGTAGGTACTTAAACAAACTTCGTAAAGGAGAAACCAAGTACCTAAACCATTTTATTCTGATAAAAATTTTTATTCATGGAGGTACTTCCCCTTTAATTAGATCGTCCTATTTCCAAAAATTCAAATTTTTGAAGTCACCAAAATTTTTCGCTAATTCGAAGCAGATAGGACAATCAAACTATGTAGAAAAGTTGGATCACAATCTTTGTAGAAAGGACTTTTTGGATGTATTTTTTCAGAAACTCGTAATTCTGGAAAATTTTTTCGACCTCTATTATGTTGGGCGCAACTCTCGAATTTGCCCATTGGGCGAACCTACTATGTACACAGGTACACCTTTGGTTTTTGCATACTTGGTTTATCTCTACAGCCTACGCCTTTTTATTAGAAACAGCATTATTAATATCAAAATTCACAGTTTTATACTTCCTGCCTTTCTTGGTCACCCTTCTACCCCGGTCAGTCTTCAAAATTCAGACTTGATTTTTCACGGTCATTATGCATCTCTGAAGAATGCTGATTATGATATCTGCCCTCTCCATGGAATCAATGGGAAAAAAAGTGTCAGTAGGTACCTTGTGTCATTTGTACTAATTTTTTGATTAATTAATTGGAATGACAATAAGGAATAGTTACGAATATTTTGAATTTTTTTTTTTCATATTTTATTATAAAATCATATTTTTTTACATAAATTATATATTATTTTAAACACTGTATAAAAAATAAATTAAATGCTTTCATTATTAATTAATTGAGCTATAGTTCCTACTATTGTTGACTATTGTTTTAATAACCTCCTTGGCTGCTTCTTCCTGATTGGTAACCCCCGGACTGGCCACCAGATTGGTAACCTCCAGATTGTCCGCCTGATTGGTAACCTCCAGACTGACCACCAGATTGGTATCCTCCTGATTGACCTCCAGCCTGGTAACCGCCAGACTGACCTCCTGATTGGTAACCTCCAGACTGGCCTCCAGATTGGTAGCCACCTTGTCCACCCGATTGGTATCCACCAGACCTTCCTCCAGCTCCGCTGCCACCGTAGTTCCCTGAGCGTCCGTTAGCAGAGTCGGAACCACCTTCATATGAGATCCTTGGGTGAAATCCATCAGCGTCAGCAGTGTATTCGACGAGCTGCCTCCTTCCGTCGGGCAAGAGGACGTAATAAGCACCCTGAGTGTTGTCTCCGTCTCTTTGTTCTTGATGACCAAACTCTACACCATATTCCGGGGCGTTGACGTCATATTTAAATTCGTATCTTGCGGGCTCCTAAAAAGTACCGATTAGAAGAAATAATTGACATCCATTGATTATCTTACCGAGTTATCGTCGTTTCCTCCTTGTCTGCCAAGTTGGTTTCCACCTTGATAACCACCAGCGTTTCCATAACCTCTAGCTCCTCCGTTTGAGTATCCGCCAGCCGATCCTGAAGAATATCCGCCAGATCCTCCTGAAGAATAACCACTTCCAGATCTTCCTCCTGCTGAGTATCCGTTTTGTGAGCTTGCCCTTCCGTTGGCTAAGCCACTGAGGGAAGAGTAACCGCTAGAGCCACCAGAAGAATAACCGGACCTCCCAGCGCTCGAGGAACCACCGGATGAGTAGCCACCAGCACCGCCAGACAAGCCACCAGAAGAGTAGCCACCAGCACCTCCAGACAAGCCACCAGAAGAGTATCCACCGTTTCCTCCAGATCTTGCTGCGATCACTCCCGAACCGGGTGCCAGACTGGCAGAGCCGTAGCCACCGTTCGACGATCCTAATCCACTTGCAGATCCGTATCCTGAAGAGCCTCCGTTGGAATATCCGGCCGATCCTCCGGCTGATGATCCTCCATACCCACCAGCACCAGCACTACCCCCATAACCTCCAGAGCTTCCTCCATATCCTGATCGCCCGCCACCGTATTGGGCGAAACAGACACCGACGATACTCAAAATCACGAAAGCCTGAAAAAAAGAGCACTTGTAACCATCGAAGAACTTAAAAACCGATCTCAAGGATCGGCTCTCTATGAAATTAGAAGAGACAAGTTACCTTCATCTTGGGATGAAATTTGGAACTGACCACTGAAGATTCGCGCCCTCGTTATATACCTCGGAGGGACAGAAGGATGATGCCACCTCGTTGGAGGGGTCGTTTACATCACACATGAACACTAACTGACCGTCAAATAGGCTTCATGAAATCTTACACTTTCACGTTTTGATAGACACGAATTTTCAAAGAAAAATTACGTATAAAAATTAAAAAGTATCTAATGAGCCAGAAGCTTCTTAAACGTATCTTAAGAATTTTAATTCTTCACAGGATAAAATGGACAAATGGCTTGATCATGATTCATGACCTTCGTTCGAAACTCCAGCTTCTTTGTTGAAAGGTACCTACTTGCAACTTTTATTTTCATTCAGCTTTCATTAATATTTGAAATAAGTACTTATAATTTTGTAAACAATTTAATGCCTACTGGTACAGACTAGTTAAATATGATGTATCTCCTGTAAATTGTAAAATTAGGTAGGTATGTCCGTTCGTTTTGGTTAGAGCCAGAATTTTTCGATCTAAAACAACCAGCAATATATTATGTCATATTAGGAATTTGGAATATCATGCGATGCTCCAGAAATTCATTTCACACAATATAAAATTTTGCAGTGCAAAAATTTGTGGCTACTATAATTTGTCACCAACAGAAATTCTGTGACTTGTAAATTGGATCAAATGGGCCTAAAATTAGTTTTAGATGTTCGAAATGAGAGTTTAGAGTTAAGACTCAACTCATAAAGGACAAGGCGATCAAAAATGCGACTTCTTAGCTCTCTATTGACCGATATACTTGACATTATTAGGGCTTTCCCTTACCCTTTACTTACTTAAGCTTAATAAATTTCAAATTTTCATTATGCTGGAAGATAAGAAACGTGATGTCCTTTTTGAGTTGAGTTTCCATACCGGATTTTCGAAGTCGAATGAAATTGACTCCCTGAGGACCAATCAACTTGGCATTTCCACGGCTATCTCATTAGGGAAAATCTGCACCAAATTTCAAGAATCGTTCTTCAATGTCTTGTTTTTTTTTGTTTTTTTTCCCTGGCTTGACTTAGTCATTAGTGGACTAAATCTTCAAAAAGAGAATAGCTTTATTAGGAAAAAAGATGTTTGAAAAATTTCTGGTCGGTTGTTTAATTTTTTTTACACTTCAGCCCTGTTGGACTGACCGGGTTTTTGGAGTTGAATATTTAGGCTCCCTGTGAACCGATCGGCTTGAAATTTTCAGGGCTTCTTATTATCGTATAAGAGAAGATCTTTTGAAAAGTTCTGGTCAATCGGTCCTCAGAAAGACGAGATCTGGATACCCCAATAATGTAAAGCGTTTCGTCACGTCCAGTAACATACACTTGGTACCAATCATACAATTTCTGGGTTTTGTATGGCTAAGCGGAACGCTCGCATCTTCCTAGATATTGATCAAAATATGCAGCATATTTGAACCTTAAAATCTAATGGGAGTGATTCACCAAAATATTAAATAAATTCAGGGTACTATTGGGCAATTTATAGCAAATTTGGCTGTTTCTGTTGATAGTTCAAACTGGCAAAAATATCAAAAGAACAACTTTGTTGGATTATAGGTTTGCCAGATCGGCTGGTTTAAAAGTTACTCAATTTAAGTTTACTAGTTTGTAATATTCATTTTACCAAACCTAATAATCGCTCCTCGGAGCCACAAGTTCAAACTTTTTTTTTTTTTAATATTAAAACTGGTCTATATAGACCAACCATTGATTTTACAATAACATAGTTAATATTTCAAACTGGTTCAAACTGAAATAAAATTTATAATTTTATTTTCCCAAACTGGCAACATTTCAATCTCATGTCCTCATCATTGGGTGACCAGATGATCCTTAAAATTTATGGGCCACTAATTGTAAGTCATAAGGATTTTCAACCCTTGTGAACGATTTTATGTCATCAGATATGATCAGAGTTCTGAATTTAGGATACGATTTTTGTCCTTGCGATGTAATTTTGTCTAATATTTGAACTTCATTGAAATTTCGGAAATGGTTAAAGGATGGGGGTTTATTGAAAGGGTCACGATTTTTTGTTTAAATGTCAAGTCTTCAATAAATAGATAGTCGATTAAAGGAAAAATGAATTAAAATCATAAATATTCTATTTTATAGGTAACTTTGACACAAAATGAACGTGTACATTTTAGTATGGTCCAGATTGAGATCCTGACTGATATCCTGAGTTCGATCTTCCTCCTTGGCTTCCGCTTTGATATCCGCCGGAGTAGTCGCCCGAGGCTCCTTCGCCGTTGTAGCCTTCGGCACCGAATCCGCCATCTCTTCCTGAGCTCGCTTCTTCATAGGAGATCTTAGGATGGTACCCGTCGACGTCAGCAGTGTATTCGACTATTTGACGCCTTCCGTCGGGGAGGAGAACGTAGTATTTCCCGCTGGTGTTGTCTCCATCTCTTTGCTCTTCGTGGCCGAATTCAACATTATCTTCAGGAGAAGACACATCATATTTGAATTCGTATTTCGCCGGTTCCTGAAATTTTTTAAATTAAATCATTTTGAATTTTTTTAAATTTTGATTGTGAAATACCGATTCTTCGTCTTGAGAACCACCACGACCGTATCCTCCTTGGTTTGCGTCGTTTTGGTATCCTTGTCCTCCTCTAGCGTAGTCATTTCCACTTTGGTAACCTCCACGGGCGAAGTTGCCTTGTTGACCTTGCCTGGAGTAAGAATCTGAAGCACCACGAGCTGCATTGACAACAACAGCGTCGTTGCTAATATCATCAAAAGATGATCCGAAACCACTAGATCCAGTTGGAGCGCCATAGTTGCTGCTTGGGGTTCCATATTGAGGAGAGGGTGCAGTAAGGCCGGTAGTTGGTGCACCATATTGAGAAGAAGGAGACGCAGTGCGAGATCCAGCACGGAAAGAAGATCCACGGGATGGAGCTCCATATTGGGAGGAAGGTGATCCTCTTGAGCTTGGAGCACCGTACTGAGATGAAGGAGATCCAGGCCGTCCTTGAGACGATCTTAAACCAGGTGCACCATACTGAGAGCTTGGAGTACCTCTGGAAGAAGGAGCACCGAATCTGCTTGGAGCACCGTATTGAGATGAAGGTCCGCCAATGTTTGACCTTGACGGAGGGCCGTATTGGTTCGAGGGCGTTCTCGAAGAAGCGCCGAAACCAGAAGCCGATGGAGCTCCGTATTGGTTCGAGGGTGTTCTAGAAGAAGCGCCGAAACCAGAAGCTGATGGAGCTCCGTATTCGCTAGAAGGTGCCCTCGCACCGAAGCTGGAACGTCCCGGAGCTCCGTACTGACTTGATGGAGCTCCAAATCCAGACTGAGCGAATGGGCTTGAGGCACCAGCCGAAGGGGCACCGTATTGGGAAGAAAGACTACCGAAGCCTCCCGAAGGTGCTCCATATTGACTCGAAGGAGTTCCTCTCGCAGAAGGTGCTCCATACTGCCGAGACAGTGCTGAAGGTCCTGGCGGTAAGTACGAATTCACTGGCGGCTCCGCCAACACCACTCCTAAAGCACATGCCAAAAGGAATACCTGCAAAAACACATTATTTCTACTTATCCAAAGACACAAATCAACTGTTTCATGAACTATAAGAACTTTTGGATTTTCCCTGAGCCAGTGCATTCAAATTAAAGACTATGTTTTTTAAGGGCGAATAATGAAACTCTCTAAATAGCAAATAAATTGGAATAAAAATTTAAAATTTGTCACTTGAATTTATTAACACGCGGATTTTAGGGGAAGCTAAATTAATAAGAGCACACTATTCGTCCCCTAATCCAATTTTTCTGCAATATAAATGATTTATGTGATTCAAAATTGGTTTTTGACGCGGTTTTCTCCCTGGGGCGAAACGACACCTTCATGTTACACTCGAACACTATTTTTTCACTTCATACACGGTATCCGAAACTCACCCTGTTCATGATGTTTGGTGTAGGCGATAACTGATGCTGCGTCAGAAACGTGAGACGGTTTATATACTCGATGAAAAGAAAGATGATCTCTTTGTCTATGGTGGGGGCCATTCGTAACATTCACAACCCTTTATTTATCCCCTCATTTCGGCTCCCATCGTCCTCCCTCCCTCTCATTCTAATCATCTTCCCATAATGTTCTGATCCGATCATTCATAGAAACATTCTTTTTCCTCCATTTCAAAATCGATAGAGCAATACTTTTTTTAAAAACTTAAACGTGTTATTAAATAATCAAGTTTATAGTAAATGAAACCTTTTGTGGGATCTTTATTGCTCAAACCGCAACACTGGTAACCCAGTTATCATTCTGTGATTTAACATTTGTTGGTTTTCTTTTTGAACTGCATTCATCAATATAATATGCCACACATTGTCATGGCAAAATGTTTCAAGTTCAACGTTTCTAGGATCGCCACATCGTTTCTCCCCGCCAAGCATATTGTATAGTGGATGAAAGAATGTAGGGAAAATTTGAATTTTGTTGTACCACTTTTTGAAAACAAGTACATGACCAAAAGTTTTAGTTAATGTCTTAAAGGAAATTTCATTAAAAAGTGGTATGTACCCTATTATTACTCATTTTATTTTTGAATCTCAAGGTTTTTCTTCGTTTACCCTATCGAACTAATGAAGGGGAACCTATAACCTCATAAATCGACCTATACAAAATATAATATAATAATAAAGGGTTTTAATTTTTCCTACACCTTGACATTTCAAAACTTTATTATTGAGGTATCATTAATTATTTTTTACATGTTTATTTAGTGAAAATAGCTTATCCATACTCAAATTATTGTGGACAATCGACTTTGTCAACACAAATTTTTGAGGTAACGCTCAACGAAGTATATTTTGAATCCCCCACTTCACTCAGGGTCCTCTTTGTTGAAATGGACCAAAATATAGGTAAAAGGGCCCCTCTTGTTTAGGGGGATGGGAATTTTGCTGAAAAAGAGTTCTCTTTTTCAACAAATTAATATTAAAATAAAATATCGAGATTTTCGCGATGGTTGTTTCGAACATGATGAAATTTAGCAAACATCCAATTTTCTAACAGGGGTAGTTTACCTAGTAGGTATCTAAACTGATAACAGTAAAATATTTGACCAAAAAGATGCCGTTATCAATTTTTCTTTGGCTTAAATTCGTATATCAGAGTGATGCCTCGCATCTCCAGGGAAGCTTTGGATCTCAGTGGGTTAGGGGGCATTTTTAAAATTTTTTTCTTCGAATCGTCTATTAGCATTCATCAATTCTTTGAGATAAAAGTCATAGGCTTTGAAGGTAAGCAAGTTTTGGTTTTCGATTCAAATTGAATATTGTTATCTGTGATCGAAGCAATCACGACATAATTTTAGGTCCAAGTTAAAAGGTAGCATCCTCTCACCTTTCCCAAAATAGTGAAGATTTAAGAGGTCAAAGAAGTACAAATTAAAACATTTTATTGACAAAATTAGCAGTAACAAAAATAGAACAAATTAAATAATTGAAACGAACTAAATGAATGGAACTACTAATATCTTGGTTGGTTGTAATAGTCATTGGTGTTGCCTTGATATTGACTTTGGGGACGTTCATGTTGATATTGGTTCTGCTGGTTTTTGTTGTATGAGTTGAGTGCTTCGATGCTTCTTGGATCGTATAAAAACTGTGCGCCTCCTTTTTCTCGGTCTCCGACCTGCAAAACTTCTTGACCTGTCGGATAGAATTTGTCTTCTTTCTCGTTGTATTCGACTCGGTGTGAGGTCCCGTCGGGTAAGCGGACGACGTATTCTACATCGTTCCTCCCCTGCTTTCTGATATCCTACGTAAATTAAAATAACTTTTTTTTCTGTTGACAAATCGTTTTTGATATTATTCGGTTACTATTTAGAGGCGCAATTCTGGTTAGTTAAGCTTGTTGATTATAGTGAGCACTTTCTCTATAAAGCGATTGATCCTGTTTAGATTGAGAAGAAACCTGAGAAGGAAGCATTTCCATAGGCATTGACCTAGGATCCATAGACATAGGGAGCATTGCCATAGGTTTGTTAGTTTGCTGCATAAACTGCATGTTATTGTCTGATTCTATGTCTTTCGAACTCACGGAATAGTCGTCTTTTGAATAACCAGCCTTTGGTTGGTAATACCCTTGGTACTGCTTTGAAGGTTCGACAGCGTAGCTTCCTTGAGAGTAACGAGCGTAATCCGCTTGCCCGACGTCACCACTTATTTCTTCAACATCGCTTTGCTTTCCTTGATTTTGCATAACCGCATAGTTGGACCTGAATTGTCCTCCGCTTGGGCTAAACTGTCCATTGGAGACCATCTGTCCTCCGTTTGAGCCAAATTGTCCGTTGGAGACATACTGTCCGTTAGGGCTGTAAGCTTGCTGTTGAGGAACAAATTGCATATTTTGTGGTCTGGCGAATCTAGACATTTGGCCTGGATGGTACATCATCATATTTTGTCCACCCATTTGGCCTCCCATTTGTCCACCGTGTGGCATCGCACTTTGGTTAGCGGACACCAAAGGTACCGCTAAAATCACGAACCAACATACGATCTACAAAACATAAGATTACGATACTAATTTTCCAATTTGTTTTTTTATTAATGAAATAGATAAAATTTACGTTACCTTGAGAATTTTGTCCATTATAATTTTGCATTTTAGCATCCATTCTTCGTCTTTTATATAAATGAATTTATAGCGGTGGGGATTTTGTTTATAATTAAAAGCACATTGCACTTCCTTAATCAGCTCATTCATGAGGTTTTTAAGAATACGAAATGAAATTCACCTGTTATCGCCTTCTAAGGGTCGGAACGTGTAAACTCCTTTGAGCTGGAAACTAAATTACAGGATTGTTTTGATAAAAAGTCACGTCATCAAAATTCACGCCTTTATTGTTTCGGTTGCATTTTTTGTTTATTTTATGCTATCTTTCGTCCATCCATTATTCGCTCACTTCTCGGGAAGAGTCATGTTAGGCGTGACTCCCTGACCGAGTATCTCACCCACATCTAGTTTACATAATATTCGTAGGTTACAAAACTGGATCGGTGGGCGGGCGTCACAACGCTGATGAGCCGGCAAATCGATTCAAGTAGGGCCCTTGTCGATGATCCTTTTGACTTTAATTTTATGAATAGGAGTCATGCGATACTTTTTTTCTCCTTTTTTTTTATGAAAGAAAAACCGAATTGACTTTTTTTGGAAGGGCCTTGAATTTTGACAAATTCAACACTGGATAATATTTCATGTCATGAGATATGCCACACCTTTCTACTGTAATTCACAATTAGTCAGTTATTTGTTGTTATTACAGGTATTTGTGAATCCTTATCACCAATTTAATGTAATAAATCGATAATTTATGATCCAGGTCACCAACAATGGAGTTCACCGTCATGTAATCGATTACCTAGACCAAATGTTCGGGAAAAACGGAAAATATTCTAAGATTTACTCAGTTTTTACAGTTTAAGACCGTTCTTAAGCCGTTTTAGACAGTTTCTAGAACGGCACAGCCCTCAAAATTTCAAGACCCTTTTTTAGACCACCTTTAGACACTTTTCTGATTATTGGGTCGTTCTTTGACAATTTTTATGGTGCCGTTTTAGTGCTCTGAGACGGTTTTTGACATTCATAGACCATAATCTGGAAATTGCCCGATTTTCCTTAATTAATTTATGGCTGAACTATTAACCAGTGGGAACGGAATGTTGTTATGACATGTTTTTCATAAAGCAAACAGACATTTTTTTTTCTTTAGTGGAGCATAAATGTTTATTTAAGGTGACAGAGCGTTACATAAGACGGTGATTGGACAAATTCAGTGTGTGCGAGGGGTTGCTTATAAACTGTAGCAATGAGAAGTCACGAGCATTCCGAAAGGCGTGTGTGCGGTTCGAGTCGAGTTAATGATTGGGCTCATCTCCCTAACCCAGTTCGAAAGTTGGTGCAACTCTTTTACTTAAATTGCTCGATGAACTCTTCAAGGCCTTTTCGGACTAGAGGAAGAGAGAAAATAAAAAACGCGGAGAGGTAAAGCCCGGTTGGCAAATTAACCTGCCACCTCTGGTGTTTATAAGGCACGAGTTCAAACCGATGAGGGTACCGAAATGTTAGATATCTCAGGTTTTTCTATATTTATGATTCCATATCTTAAGAAGATTCTAACGTGTTACGAAACAAATCAACCAAGAAACCCAGCCTGAATTAACTTTCAGGATTAGCCTTTTGGTAAGGCTGTTAAATTTTGTTTTTATATTATTTTTTATTTGGGCACATTCTATGAGCCTGAGGCCTGTAACAATATTTATGAAAACTTGCGTGATGGTACAGTTCAGATTCTTGGGATGTTAAAGTCAAAAGTTCAAGTTTCGTCATACACTTCCGGATCGGAATCTCCAAAAAAAAGTTTTGATTTAAAAACCATTTTAGCGAAGGTTTTTTTGCAATTTTTCATATGCGAACCATGAGCTAAAAAAGGAATTGTGGGTGTCAAACTTAGGAACTGTATCGTGACAAAGGACCTTGAAGTCCTTGAACCACATCTATTCTAAATACGAGTTGAAGATGATCTAAGAAAAGTGCTCTCCTGTTTTACCGGTGACGAATTGTCATTGAAAATGACGAGTTGAACTACTTATTCGTGATATAGGCAAGGATGTTCCCTTTCATTCTTTTATAATTTCGTTTAATAAGAGGAATGAGTTGACATTAGACGTGACGACAAGCGGAACTTGACGTTAAAACCATTTTGTATCAATCTTTTATGTCTCACCAAAGGGAACTGGTGTGCAGATGAAGGGTCTTAGAAGCCATAGGGACTGATCCATTTCCCAATTTCCCATACCCAATTTGGCCAGGAGGTCATTTTCCGGTGAATTTGGACTTATTTGAAAGATTAGGAAACTTTAAAGTATTTGTATAAGAAGATATATTCGGGAAAAATTTGACTAAAAAGCACTTTGACCCTTTTTTGACCTTGACCAAATTTTTTCTTGGTACCAAAGAAGGTAAAACATTCAGCAAATTAATTTTTCATCACTTGGTTAGTACCGAACGACAAAATTCAAAATCTTAATGTTTTAGGTGATCAAGACTTGAATGATGCTCTAGTGAATTAACCCGTCTCGTTAGTCCTATTCCCAAATTACGATACCTCGTCGTGTCCAGAATAGATAATTTTCGGACCGACCTTAGAAAAAAACATTCAAAAATAAATATGCGAAAAATCAACTGAAGATCCTCATTCAATCAAAATTTAATTAAAAATCATCCTTGCTAAATAAATAATTAAATGTAATTTTCTCAGTAGCCGCTTCTTTTAAAATTCGCATTAATACAAGTCACGATGGTACGTAATGTCGTAATTAATTATGTCTTCATCATAGAATTTACCAAAACATGATCGTGATCATATTTTATGTTATTAAAAACTGGGCATTTTTTCATTTCGTAAACTGGACGAAATAAGTTTAAGGACGTTTAAAATTATAAGGTAAAATATAAAAAAAAAAAGTAATAAAATGTTATAAACGTGATTTGTCTCATAAACTTGATATATACGGAAAGTAATAATTTTGGAGATGTTGCTTAATTTTATGGTTGAAATACAATATGGAAGAGAGCATAGGTTAAATGACAATGTTAATTAAATGAAACCTAATTAGGTATTAGGTTACCCAGGCTATCAATTTGGAAAAGGTGTTAATAAAGGCCTACGAAACCCCTAATAAGTCATCCTCGTCAAGTCACGGAGACCAATTAAACGAGAGAAAAAAATTAAATTTTTCTTTGATACGTCGGGCCACGATTTGTAAAAAAAGAGAAGGGCGAATGAGTGTGACAAGTAGATGAGCTCCCTGAACTTGTGCAACATTCTGACCCCGAAGGGTGAATAGAATGACGTAGGTTAATGGAAGATTATGTTAAAAGAGATACCCTAAATCCGTCCAAGGACGAAAAGTAAAGGGATACGATCCGATGATGAGCTTAGGATTTAAACTTAATTTTTGATGGTCCTTTCGAGTTGTCAAATTTTTAAAATCATTAAGATCAGCGTTTCCAAATTAGCAAAAGATAACTACCTAGTACGTCTGAATTACCCACCTACTTTAATACTAGGTATGTACTGAGGTGTTTAGTATTTATTTTAGTATGTAGGTTTATTATTTTTTAAGGATATGAAAGTGTTTTAAGATATGAAAGTGCGATAAGCTGTATTTTAATCCATTTTGACCCAGCCAATTCAGCGTTCAGCAACATTCTGCATCTTTTATAATGGTTTTATGGTGATCAATGATCATGAATACTTGTACCATAAAGCTCAACAAAATACCATAAAAATATACCTTTAATTTGAACCAATTAAAACCAATTAACTCCAGCTTACTATGGACTCAGATTCATGCTAAGTATTGGGTCAAAGGTTCAAATGCCGTTGAATTAGCTGATGGAAATTGGCTAAAACATTTTAACTTCTAAATTAATTTCGGATGATAAATTTCCATTAAAACTTTTATTTTTAATTTTGAAATTGAACCCTTCAACATTATATTATTTTTAAAATAATAACTTTTTATTATTTATTTATTTATTTATTTATTTATTTATTATTTTTTTTTAAATAATATGAAAAGGAGGGATTGATGTTTAAGCTACGCTATAAATCTACCTTTTTTTTTTGATTTCGGGATGATGCGGGGCCGTGACCTCTCGTGTACGTTAAAAATAAGCTCCCTCACATTTCGTCGACCCCTCATAAAAGGATGAGTTATGAAGAATACACGAGCCCTTCCCACATTTGCCATTTAGAAAAAAAAATTCCCTTGGACCTATCATCTTGAATTATTGTCCGAAATAAAAGGATAATAATCCATGATGTGTATAAAAGTTGCGTATTTATTAATTTGACGGGATCGGTTCAAGGTGAAGAGCGTACAACGGTGACGGTATCGTTCTTGAAATCTGTATCGATTCCTTGCCCTTCACAAAGGCTATAATCTCCGCCCATTTCTTTTTTTGTTCCTCCCTTGAATGATTAAACAACGAATATTTAATTACCTAAAATGTCAACTTTATTAATGGATTTAAAACATTTAAGCCCATGAAAATTTAAAATGGGACATAATCAGGGATAAAATGAAAATTACCATTGATGGAACCATGGTTTCTTTTTGGGGTTGCTGACTTTCAAAGGGCGCTTTTTACCGGAGTATAGATATAGCTAATCCGCTAATCAGCAAAGATTTGAGGGAGTAATGACTAATACAGGAGAAACTATCTTAATATGTTGTTTACCTACTTTTTTGCCAATTTTATTATCGATTGAACTCAAAGCTGTGCTATTAAATAAAATGAGAAAAAAATTCATATGAGACTAAAAATTATATTTATTAGGTTAAAATAATGACAGTTTGTTATGCATTTTATTGAGTATGCGACGTAATTTTAAGAGTGTACACAAAAAGTACGTTACATAACGAATAGATTTTTCATAATTTTTTCAGTTTTAGTAATGTTGGCGGTCACATATTATAAGGTCGGTCTTCTGGATGGTAAGGCGCTCAGCAAGAACCACGGCCAAGTTTTCGATCGTTCAAAAAGGTTGCGAATGCCTTGGAGGGCGGTCCACCCCTCTGAAGACGGCGAGGGTTCCGAAGACGCGACTAGCGAGACGGACGACAATACGACTCGGACCTCGTCCTCCAAACGGAAAACTCCTCCTAGGAAAAGGTCCAGCAAAAAAATCACCATCACAATCTTACTTTGCCTCGTCTTATGGTTCCTACTCCTCGTCGTCGGCGTCTTCTTTTCCGTCTATCTCAAACTATTCAACATGAAACGCCTCGACAGCCTCATTTAAAGTCGCCAAAACTAAACATTTTTTCGGCCAATATTTCCCAAAACATATGTCGAATTAATATTCTAAAATATTGTGAGAAAGATATTGAACATGTTATCTCATGATTTAAAACAATGTGTCGGCGACCTTTACAACTGGAGTAACCATGGGAAGATAATAGACAATGATGTCAGTCGCGTTGAACACGATTCAATAACCGATGTCTATCAATAAAAATATCACGTCTTCACAATATTTTGAAAATACGAAAATTAAAGTGTTTTATAACCTTCTCATAGGAATTAATTAAATAAAGATTCGGTTCGCACACCTAATAAATCAGAATTCGAAATGTAGATTCGTTGAAGGTCCGATTCCAAAAAAGATGAAGATCAGCTCCGCCTTATCCGTGGGTAACACACAATGGTCAAGTGGGTAGAAAAATAGCAGTTGAAGGCCAAACGAAAACGTCAGGTAAAATTGAAATGTTTAACTTTTTTAATAAATTTTTACAGTATTGATGATATTAGGATAAACTAAACTTTCAAACAAAAAGCCTTTGAATTAAGGAAGAGCAAGAAGCCCAAGCTGTCAATCGAGGGTCGTGATAGCGCGTCGGATGGCTCGAAAAGACTTCAATTTTAGGTCAAATCGCAATTGGGTTCGGAAATTGAGAAACGAAACTGTGGGAGATGCGCTTAGCCGGGGGCAAGGCGCGTGCACGATTCACTCATTAGTAACTGACAACTCTGAAATCTCTGACATAACTGAATACTCCCAATACTTTACTCCACATAAAGATTCTTTTCTCCTTTCAATCCCAAATCGATTTTTAACAGCTATACAATCCAAAAATTTCAATTACAAGTTAATAAAGAATTTTTAATTCTGCGTAAAAATAAAAATCGTAAATCTCTTAAAAGGGGTTAGGTAACGTTTTTGATAGACAGGACCTCCAGCATCTACCATATCTAACGAAAAATAAATGCCCAAAATGAAAAACACGAGGTTTACAAGATTCATGCGTGTCTCCTCGAGGGTGAATTCGCCGAAAAAAATTTGAACTTTCTTAAGTATACTGAGTGACGCAAGTTAAATTACCTAGCACTCTTTTGTTGATTTTTTATGAAAAAAATTTAAATTTTTGCCTTGATTACGACGAGAAACTAGATTTTTATTGAGAAAAACTAAATCCTATTTTCACCTTTTATTTATGCCCAGTACCTAAACAAAGGCTGGTCCCGTTCCATCATATCCCTAAGGATAGAAAGGATAGACTGCACTCTTTAGAACTGACCTTAAGGTTCCTAATTCCCATAAGGACACAAAAATATCACAAAACCGTATCATTTAGGTTCTATTATTAGGTATTGCATAGGGAATCGTTAAAAAAAATTATCTACTGCTTCAAATTTTGACTATTAAGAACAAGCCATCTTTACTTAGCTGACAGAAGATATAAAAATTGATGGTACGTCCTTGATTTAGGCTGTCGACTGTCGTAACTCGGATATTAAGCGTGACAAGAAAATGAACGCAAACGATTCTATCGTCCACTTGAATCTTTTCACTTTACTTTTTAACTTTTTTTCGTTAATCGCTTGACATAAAAACGTACAAAACCTTGCATAACATTTAAGACAATTTTTTTCCTCTCCTTATTTAGAGGCGATTATTACGAAAAGTAGACTCACACCTACGCACTACTGTAATTTTCAAACGGAAAAATAATTAAAAATAAACGATTTGGCTTTCAACGGCTATTTTCAAATGGGATATACAGGAAAAAATGATCAATTAATCACACAGGTTATGCTTATTTACGTATTTTAAAACGCCTGTCATAATTACCGCGTACGTAACAAAATACGTGAGCTCAATTAATCAGTCTAATTTAATTTCTTCTCCTATATAAATATTTTAGCACTGTTTATCTTTAGTTTTATTAAAACTAAACCTACTTGATCTAGTAACGCTGTAGCGTTCTGTCAACTCTAGCTTTTGTCTATTTGCTGGATAGAAAGATATAACTTATAAATAAAAAAAAAAAAATTATAACTAAATATGTACTTCTTCGTTTTAAATTCATAATACTGTATAAGGATTGAGTTAATAGATTTTAAATTCAAAGTAGGTAAGAAAAAATTTAGTTCCAGATGAACTTAAAGGTAAAGAAGTGTGTAAAAAATGAATACCTACCTTGAAATATTAAAAAAAATTGTCATAGGAAGAAGATTGGAGAATCAATTTTACTGAGGAAAAATTAAGGCAGTCCCTAATCCCAGGTCATAAAACTATTATGAAAAATGCTTGACACTCCGGATTTGTGGCGCTATCTTGTAATGTCGTTTCTAACTTTGTGATATTTTGCTCTTCAACGTTTGATCTAGATAGCGTGAGAAGTTAAAAACTACAATTCTATTTACAGTGATATGTTCAGTACAATTTTATTTACTGTTTATTACATCTTGTTGTTATTGGGTTACAATAAAACGCAAGAAATGGATTAATTTCTTCATTTTTTGCCTACTTTATACATAGATAGTCATTAAAGGTTGTAGTCTCCTGTAACAGTTCCTCTAACTTAAACTTGAAATAAATAAACAAAAGAATAAGAACTGAAATCCCCTGGCATGGTCTTATTTCCTTGTGAAATCTCAAAAAACGGACACCGTTAGCAAGAGGTTACCAAGAGTCAGTCGATGAGATCGATTTAAGAGACCACGTGGTAAACTGGGCTAACATATTCAAACTCAACACTCCAAACAGAGGTGAGATTAATTAAATTACCTTTCGTTATCCTGGCCATAATTGAGAAAACGAACTAATTAATCAAAATGTACCATTTTAACTTAAACTTTCCTCAATTCTTACTTCGATCTACTTGTTTAATGGTATACCCTAAGAACGCCCTTTTTAATGGATAAGGAATTTTTTTTTTGTTATGGAAAACTCAGATGACTTTATCACCCTCAGATAAGTATCTACTGAAATAATAGCAACACAAAAACATTCTCAAATTTTAGCGGATTTCCGGAGGAAAGCAGGCTATTGGGGTCGGCCTCACGGAGGCTTTCGGCTTAAAGGCTTATATATTTTTAAACATTTACAAAACTACGACTCCTAATTGTGTGACCCCCATTACATTACTGCTTTGCGGGTTTGCTTCTCCTAACTTGGGGCCCATTAGAACTGACTCTACCGATGTCTAGACATCTATTGAATTTCAAATGCACCTCATAGTTTCGAAGAAAACACCAAGAGTACGCATCGTGTTTGGTTTTCGTCAGTTGTGAATCTTATGGAATCTTCAATTAGCGATAAAATATGTATCATTCTCATAAGCATCAACTTATTCATCGCTTAGAATTCTTGATATTTTAAAGCATTTTTTGTAAAAAAAAATTTTCCCTGCTAACCTAGTAAAGAATGTGCTCTCAGAATGTACATTCAGAATTCAAAACAAAATATTGTCAGCTGCATGCCTGAAGTTGGAGCTAGTTATTGAAATTAACAAGACCAACGATTCGCAGATAGCAAATCAGTTGCTGGATTGAGAATGTTCTTATATGCCAGTTCATAGCATGTAGAGTCTAGAGAGAAGGTTCTGTTAATAACATAAAAATGAAGGCGTGGACCATGCCAAGAAATCAGGTCTCTTGATTAGGGAAGCTTCCAGCCTCAAAAAATTGCTCGATATAAATCCACTCTTTTTAGTCCTAAAGTGTTGAAAAATTTCCATCTCCAACCAGACTTAAAACAGTGAAATTATTAATCATTTTCATTTTTTAAGATGACTATTAGGTACATATACAGTTTTTTAATATTTTTCAAGAAGCAACATTGAAAATTGCTTTGGCAGTAGTTACCATAATAGATATTTTTATGCTTTTATGCACACTTTCTAAGGATTTTAGATTTGTCTATTTCACATACCTACATAATAATGTCTTTAATTTGGTTTTGGTCTCTTAAGTCGTAAAAAAGTCGATCTTTCCATTTTTATCGTGTAAAATAAAACGGCGTCGGATCTCTTTTCCGGGTGATGAAGAACCGAGCAAACGACTGCAATCAAACAGACCGCAGAGTTTATTGCCAGCACAACGCCTACACTCATTCCACTTGAAGCGATCAACAGGTTGCAATGTTTCGAAATTTCATTATACGCCTTTAGCTACTCACCTCCGTGGCTACCACACGAACAATGCTTCAACCACCTTTTTATTTCAAACTTCATTATCTTCGTAGAATTCAAATGAACGCTTTTTTATCTAAATCATTTATATGGCTGGAAAATTCTGTAATATTAAACAAATCAAGTTTCAAGAGCTTTTTGTAACGGAGAATTTGTAATCGACTATTGCGACGACGATAGCGGGCAAAGTTTTATGTCGGGTTTGTTTGAGTTACGAGCTTTAATAAATTTCTTTTGTAAAACTTCTTCATAGCCCTGAAAAGAGAGATTAACGTGAAGCTAGGAAGTACGGTTAAAGTGCACGAGGGAAGTCTTAGGGGTTAAACCTTCAAAACATAAAAATTACTTTGAAACTTTATGCAAAATCGATTAAAACCTCAAACTTTAAGATAAGCTCTATTTTCCCTTCGAAGAACCTCTTTAAACTAAAAACTGATTTTTGAATTTCTTTCTATTCTCAAGTTTATTTTTATAAATATTCTTGAGTAATTAAAATTCTTTAATAAATCAAACGAAACAAAAGAAAGAGAAGGCTAATAACTAATAAGACACCAAAGGACGCTAATTAATCATAAATCGTCCTCCCGTTTATATAAACTCATTGGTATTCATAAGAACCGGGAGCCGTCCACTTAACAACTTGTCTTTTATAGCTGAAAGGAAAAAAAAAGGTGACAAATCTCCGAATCTTAATGTGTTAGGATAATTTGATTTACTTATTTTAAAGTATAGCTTTTAAAATAACTCTAATTAAATATCGATTTATGAAATGCATTTAAAAAAAAAGTGGGCTTAAATAATAAACAAATTGTTTTCATTTTGTAAATGACTTTGATCATGGGAACCTTGTGTGCATCCCGTGATATTAAAGAGCCTTTAATGTGGTCAAAATTGCTATTGTCATCCTCGATATTGGGGACCATGTTTACCATAGGAATAACCGCCTACACCGCAAGTAACTCAGTTAGCGGAACCTGGGGTAGTAAAGTGACTATTAATGTCCTTTCGATCAATAATTTGGAACGGATAATGAAAACAAAGTATTTTTGTGTTGGACAGGTTTCATCGATAAATCTTGCATGTACTCATAAGGTTAGAACAAATAATGGGACAAACGTGCATTTTTTCTATGTCCTTGACTATCTATGCATATGTCTTCGACGGGGTCGATGTTTATCTTAAGAAATGTCGATCCTCTCGGGCTCGTGACCTCTCAAATTTTTTGACATGCTGCAGCATTAGCTCCAAAAAAGGTCAAGATTTCGGGATTCAACATTAGTCATGTGAGGGTGTAGTGGTTGTGTTTTGGCTATTATTGTAATCCTCATAATATCCACTATAATCCTCTTAATTTTATATTTTATTTACACAGGGAACTGGTTGGTCTTGTAAGAGCTTGGCCTTCAGAGATAGTGGCTGTAATAGCACCACATGTTCTGGAATTCCAAGTAAAGGTTCACTCACCTATTTTTATTTTAAGTGCAATGTACGATTTTGATAACTTCAACTCAAATTAGCAAATTAAATTTTCATTGGACCTGCGATTTTTTAAGCGAATCAAGGAAGAAAAGTAGTGAAATAGACCAGTGGAAATCATCAGCCATAACTGAGTCCATTTTTTTCTGGGCAACCGATCCCTATGATCCACTTGGATATCTATGATCCTAATAAGTAATAATCACTGGTGAACAGACTTTTTGCGGCCGGAGGTTTGTTAGTCGATTTCGCATCCTTTTGAACTCCTAAATGCGCTAGTATTTCCCGTTTTGGCGAATTGACTCTAGTTTTTGATATAAAGGTATAGGTACTTTTGGTATGTATTTTAGTTTATTGGTATTACTAGTCGGTTATCTACTTCAAGGAGTCGAAATTCATTGTTTTCAATTTCTATTGTTGGTTTTATGTATGAATAAAAATTAGCAAAACCTCTTCTTGTCCGATTTTTTCTGTACGTCTGATTAGGACAATCCCTAATTAACGTTCAGCAGCAGTCTCCCATCATACCTTGATACATTCCTTGGTAGTTTTGTAAGCAATTACTTACCTAGAGAACTAGAGTCAAATGTCAATTAAAAAAAAAAAAAAAAAAGGATTTTGATGATAATACTTCATCATCTCTAATAATCAAAATATGTATACTCAAAAACCTTTCGCCGCGAATTTTGTAGGTAGTTTACAATCTTGTAATTTTATAGATTGTTAGGACGATTCTTCATGATCGAGCACTTTTTGGCTACTCACCGGATACTTCTATTGATTACTCGGCTAAAAAATGTGATGAAAAATTCAAATAAATAAGGAATAATCGATGTGAAACCCGTCTTAAATTACGATTTCATACATTCATTAATTTGCCGGTGAAGACACCCGTTTTCATTGACCGCTTTATATGACTAGAGATAAAGTAAAATTTAAATGCAGTTTTCACTATCTTATGAAGTTTTAAGAAAGTTTGCTCACTCCAAAGATAATATTAAAGTTTTTGTTTTGCTATTTCTTAATAATTAATTTATAATATCATGTTCTAAGTTGGAAGTTAATTTGTTATCCTCATTACATAATTTACACCTGTTCGAGATTTATTTTTGGTTAGAATTACGTAGTAGGTTTGAGGATAATTCTTGTCTGTTTTAATCATGATTTTGATTTGTTTCAACAAAATACAATTAATGGATTTAAAATTACCTCTTGGGGTGAGAGGTTGAATTATTAAAATTGACGCAGAAATAGGGGTGAATGAATATCGACATTTATATTAAAAATACAAAATTATGCTTTATTGATGATAATATGGTTTTACGATGTATCACAATAATAATGATTTTAAACAATTTTATAATCATGTTTAAAACCACGTAAAAAGTTTATTCTATCCATCTAAGTTGATTTTTAAGTCCATATTGATTATATACAGTGTCAGACTTTAGGTATAAAAAAATATTTCTGGTTGTACAAAAACATTGGCACAGGAAAAAATTTAGCGTAATTTTAGGTTCTTTAAAGAAAAAATGAGGAAGAGGAAGTCAATAAATAAATAGAGGATTTAGGACTTTAATAAGGGCCGCTTCCGGTAGAGGGGGGTGAGTTGTAGGATCCACCAGGGCTTGATCCTGGGAGAGATCCCGATCCTCCTTGGGCGGGGTAGGTCGGTTCACCTTGATATTTGACGTCGGCGTTGAAACCGTTTTTCCAATCTGCGGTGTACGTGACGATTTGAAGCCTTCCGTCGGGAAGAAGTACCTTATATTCACCCTTGACGACATCACCGTCAGAAATAGCGTTGTGGCTGTAATCAGTGCCGTAGTAATCATCTTTGACCGCGTAGTTGAAGTCGAAAGGCATTCCAGGAACGTGAACGTGGTCAGCTCCCGAATGATCTTGGTTCCCTCCCTAAAATAAAGGACAAACTTTAGTAACTTTTTACTTAAGTTAATCTTTTAAGTAACAGTTTGCACAACAATTAAACCTGCAAGATTCGTGTGAGAAAAAAAACTCGGTGTGACTTAACGTTGCCTAAAAAAAGCATGAGAAAATAAGTCTAACCGCGCTCCGTGCAATCATCTCATTATTTGAGTCATGCCTTTATCTACGAACAATATTCTTTTTATGGGAAATTAATTAAAATAATGTAATCCACACAATTGCAAGGTCATTTACAAAATTTTTATCGCGTACATCTAGTTTTTAATTGCCAAGTTTTGCAAGAAAAAAAAATTAATTAATAACAATTTTTTGTCTGAAAAACAGTTAAATTTTTCCTTAGAGAGAAGTTAATCAACGTTACGTTTTATACGGTCAAGAGGTCATAGGGCCAAAATGACTATTCGGACATGAGTGCCCGGCGGCAGATAACCACTTTCGCTAAATTGCATTTCTAATCAGAAAATAAAAGAGATCTAAATCATCTGCGACTTCTAAATCATTGATAAGTAAGCATTATAAGAAGGTGATGAAGGTGATTGAATGCCAACATAGTTATGATTGGCGATGTTAATGCTATGGTGACTATATCAATTATAGAGAGAATCGGACTCCGCTTGTATAGGGGTACCCTAGCTCTTGGCAGTTGACTATAGCTTCTCCTTTTTCAGCAAATTGGAATAATACTTACGGGAATCGGTGAGTTTTGAGGTCCTTGAGGTATCGGTAAGACTCCGTTGCCGCCGGTGGGAGGTCCGTAGGTGGGTCTTGGTGGTGAAGGAGGCCCGTAAGTAGGAGCAGGCGGGTTATATGCTGGAGGACGTGGTGCGGGTGCGGGAGGGTTGTACGCCGGAGGACGAGGCGCGGGTGCGGGCGGGTTGTAGGATGGAGGACGAGGCGCAGGAGGACCATAGGTCGGTGCTGGGGGACGAGGAGCCGGCGGTCCGTACGTAGGCGCTGGCGGGCGAGGAGCTGGTGGCCCGTAGGTCGGCGTAGGAGGTCTCGGAGCCGGTGGCCCAGGTGCCGGCGGGAAAGGAGCGTTCGGCTTCGGGTAATTATAACCTCCCGTCGTCGGTGGCAAATATCCGTTGTTTACTGGGGGTTCCGCCAAAACTGCCCCTAAACACAGCACCGCCACACAAATCTGCAACACATAAATATTCACCATGACGTGAGGCTTGTGATTTACCATATCATGCGAGTGTAAATTTTACAATGCAAAGGTCAGACCTTCATTTTCATTAGAATAATTTGACCTTTGAATTTCGTCAATAATGTTTAAAATACAATAATTAAAAGAACATTCAAAGGAAGACAAATTAGTGCCGCTCGACCCTATTACGACATCGGTAATCGTTTCAGAAGCACCTTCGCCTCCTAAATGCGCCACCGCGTCATTTGTCTCATCGAGAAAACGGACGATTTACATTAGAGAGCCACGAGAAAAGGGCAAGTGAAGTAATGATGTAAAACTGTTGCTCGGATTGCAGTCCTTCTGACCTATTCGACACTATCATCTCGAGTAAGAAATACGCCTTCACGATTAAACTCTCGTTTATCATCTTTTTATCGCTTATATCGAATTTTTTATAATCTAATGTAGCTCCTGAAAACATTATAGTTTTATATGAAACTACTTGTGTGGATACAGTCAAAAAGAAAATCGATTTATAGTTTAACAATGAAGAAAATTCAAGGTAGATGAATTCATTATTCAACTTCAGTGGCACGTGAAGATGTATGAATCTGGCAGGAGGCCCATCGATTTCAGGTGTCTCTCTTCGTTTCTGATAAATGGCTTTCTGACTTATTTATTTCAACCTCTGAAGTGGCTGCTGAATGATTTGTCACTTGAATGATTTACAACCTTCCGCCCTTTGATATCTTTGAAATTCGTTGAAAATAATCCCCGATATTTGTGTTAGTCCTCATATTATAAAACCGCTTTAATTGCTTGTAAACAGCGCCTAATAAACCAAACAGTGGCTTTAATGATTCCCCGTCTCTGTTTTAATATTTGTTCTATTCTACTCGGCCCGTATATTTTCATACACAAACAAAATCGGAACGTGATGATCCATAGGATTTCGCCAAATTGATAAAATACAAAATGTTTATCCTTTTTTATTTTTCCTTAGTTTTTATGGTTTAGAAACAGATCATGGCCATAACGCGAAATGTTTTGTCACGTTGTACAGGTCGTGACCCTATTTCATCGAGTGAGATTCCCGCGTATATGAACGTTTCCTTACAAGGGGAAAGACGAATTTCATAAGCGAAAAAAGATGCCAAAAATCTTCTAAGGCTTAAAGCCCCAATTTTCGGGTAATCCAAAATAAGACCATCTGAGATTGTATAAAATGAGAAATGTGGTATGTACCAAAGTGATACCTAGTTTGGTCCAGCAGATCATCAACCGAATTGAGAAAATCTGCTGGCAAAATAACAGAAGGTCCAGGGCCTTCTGGGCAGTGACACTGTTGTTTCTTTATAGAAATACAAATAACTAATCAAAAATTACATAAATGCAAAGATTTACGATGTTTGGTAAGAATAAATGACTACTCGTATGGCTTTTTTTTTCTAAAACGATCAAAAGGGAGTCTTCGTGGATACTTTCATAAGCTGAAGGAAGAAGAAACACCGAATCCCGACAAAATAATGAAAGGTTATCATGTCATGAAAATAAGCCATTAGGAACAAGAAAGATCAAGACGGTTTGACCCTCGGATGCTTACCCGCTTTAACCGAGCAATTTTTTACCTTTCTGATACGTTATATAAAATTATTTCTTTATTTCCCGTTCAATTTTACATAATGGAAAGGATTTATAAAACGGTGAAGATGACACCAAAGATGACCATCATTGAAACATAAAATCGTGGGAAAAGACGTCTTTCTGGCTCAAGGCGTCGTAATGACCACGTTTAATTAAAGGAAGAGGTCAGTATCGATACAAGAATGCAAGAGTGATTTATCCGCGTTTCTGTTTTGGCAGGACTTTCACCTTTTTCGTGACGACGCCTTAGGAATCTTCACAGCGAGCGGTAGGAAAGGAGAAAAAACACAAAAAAATTCCCAAAGAGAGGAAGTGGCGAAAACTGAAAGATCACGATCGCAAGGCATCCGGGCGACATGGAAATTCGCTCGAGACAATTTAAATAGCCAGGCTTTAAATAAAAAATTGCACAAAACCAATTCGTGCTAAAGTTATTTTTGTTTCAGTTTTATAGGTCTAGATCGTGATCAAACCATCCTTTTGAAGATATATAATATTCGTAAATAAAATTGCGTCAGATATGAATAACAGTTCGGCATTGCCTTTGTTACCTAAATGTTCGGTGCTTCCTCACAAAGGTCAGAGAACGAGAAAAAGTACCCGGAAGGAGTGCAGCCGGACAAGATCTCTTGGCTGCCTTCTTGAAAAATCATCGGGCAGCCAACATCTCGAAATCGGACTCGAAAAAACATCGTTTTATGCAACCGAGTCCGTCATAAGGCGTGAGAGAGAAGATGGTCAGAGGAATGCCGAGTTGGCGAAGGTTAGAGAATGTCCAAGGACGATAAAAAAGATAGTTGAAGATCGAAAGAGTTAAGACGGTGAATCTGCCCCCTTGCGACACCTCCCCGGGCCACAACCCCCAAGGGTGAATAGATTACTTCGCCATTTAATATGCGAAAATATGAAATGACAATAAAGGTCGAAACTACTTAATATGCATTTAACGTCTAAATCAATTTATAACATCAATTGACTTTATAATAGACCATCCTTTTACGAGTTTTCTTGACATAAAAAATTCAAAGAAATCATCTTTTGCTGCTCACCAAGGATATCCTTCTAATCCAAAATCAGTCCCTTAAGGAATTTTGCTTAATGAATTCTTCAGGTTTCTAATTAAAGAATTTATTATCTATAAAACTTGTTTTTCAAAGATGTTAAGGAATTTCTTACGTAAAAAATGCAAACGTGGTTCTTCCTAAAAGTCCTTTCCTAGATTAGGAAAATCGTCGCTATTATGAAATAATATGGTAATTTTCGCGCATCCCTAAAAAACCGCGATACTAATTTATGTAGGGAGGTGAAGAGAATGTTACAGCGTGACAAATTACGATGTAATTTCCCACTCGGACCCATCTGTCTCGAAAGATCGTTTTTATATCGCCACCTTTCAAACTGCAACCATCATTTTTTTAAAAAGTGCATTTTTGTTTTCAATTTTTTTTTGTGATTACATAAAAAACGTGTTTTCTGAAAACAGAAAGTTTGTTTTTGTAATCTTTAATTATTTTTATCATGAGCTTTAGAGATTTATGAACGCGAGACGATTGCAATTAGTAAAATCAAATATGCAGATGACTTCAGTGATCATTTTAACGGTCCTACGTAATTATTATTTAAAAAATCAATTTAAATTGATATGCCATAGCAATTACGCCTAATTTTATGACCTTTTTCCTACAAAATATAATTTAGATCTGAACTTTATCGATTTCATAAAAATAACTCCCTCACATTATGAAGCTTAATTCTTTAAGCCTTGCCCTTATGATACCTAAAGCTAATAATTTTTACTTAAAATGGCAAAAATATATTATAAGCCTCTAAGACCTCAATAGCTTGCTTTCTCCAGAAATCCGCTAAAAAAGAAGAAAAAACTCATTCATTTATGACAACTAAGTAGTTAAAAATGTTGGAATCGAAATTAGGATACGTTTTTATAGCAAAATCATCTGCAAAGTGCATTTCTGAGGCTGTAAAAATCATTAGGTAATATTTCAATCCCAAGCATCGTACCTACTAAAACTACACAGAAAAAACTCATTTTGCAAGTTGCAACGTAAAAAATATATATTCAGTTTATGACTTCTAATTATATTTGGAATTTCAAACTTAAGACAAACAAAAAGCAATCGATTTATCCAGGAATGTAAATATTTTTAAAAGCAATAGTTTAACACTTTTTAAATTTTATTTAATTGTTTAAAATTGCCAACAATTTTTAAGTTGGAACTTTAATTGTTTAAAATAAACTTTGTAAAATAAAGATACGTTTTACAATACTTGAGATTTTAATAACCGAAATTTACTGAAATGGAACATCTCCAGAAATATCACAATTTGTGAAAAAATTATGAAAGAGGTTTGATTGAAGCTTCCAGGGGTTTTGAATGGTGTTATCACGCTTCGCCTTTGGCCTAAAATCCAAAATAAGGGGTTTTCGCTTTTTTTCCTCCTATCCTCCTCTGCCATTTGACGTGTGGGAAATTGATTTAATTACAATTCATTCATCAAAAATTTCAATTTATAAATAAATAAATAAAAATTTTAAATTTTTATTTCTATGACAAGAAAAATCAAATTTTGGTGAGTTCGAACAATTTTTAAGTGAAAATTAGTATGTATTTTACTTATTGCATTATTTTAATAAGAATTTGTTTATCCCCATAATGAAAAATATTCTTCTTTCCTCCATGAATCCGCTAACATCTAAATAAAACGATACCCCCACGTGCTTATAAATTTGTTCTTTGCTTAATAAAATTTATTGAGGATTTTAAATTTTAACTTTTTAATTTAATTTTTCTTTATTTTCAGAGTTTTAATTATTATGTATCTAATCAATTAAGCATAAGTAATCTAATAAATTAGAGTAATAGATTTATTTCAAGTAATTATGAATTATAATTTTTTAATTTACTACTCACCCCTTTTATTTTATTTTATTTTTATTTATTTATTTTTTTAAATATTTAATTTTTTTTTTATAAATCTTCTTTTGCAATAATTTTTATTTTATTTTTCAACTTATGAAGATTAAGTTTTTTTTAAATAAGAAATATGTAAAATAAATTGAATTTGTTTCCCTACATATAAGTAATTAAAACTGATTTTAATTTAAAAATTTCTTAATAAACTGATAATAACGATCCAATGTGTTGTTCCACTCACGATACTGAGCAATTGCAGGTAATCCATCAAGTCGGCGAAGTCCTCGAATTATTTGAATACTTGGTTTTTGGATGCTTTTGTTTTGTGTGTATTGTTTGAAACAATGATTACTTTACCTTGTCGAATATCATCCTTGTATCTATCACGAATGGAGACTGTATCCCGAAAGATCCTCCATTGCTCTTTTATATGATGCTGATGCAAGAGGGTTGGGAATCGGTGGTACATGGACCGAAGAGAGGGGCACCTCCTACCTCCCCACCTTTTTTAGGCTTCTTTCAGAAAACAATGTCTATCAAATTTTTAATTTATTACTTTTCTAAACATTTTATAATATAGAAAATACATAATTTTAAATGGACCTATAATTCCAAGGTCTTAAATTTAAAACCTAAAATTCAAAGCCTCTAAATCCGATAACTATTCAATATTTTGCATTATACATACATTTTAAGATATAAAATCTAGCGTTCTATTTTCTTATAAATCTTTTAAATTCAAATAAAATACTAAAATCATTACCTACTCTATCATTCCATTGTCTTACCTACATTGATAAAGTTCACTGCCGAGTTGGGTCCTGAATATTGACTTCATGAAAATTAGAGGATGCTTGAAATCTTAAGTTGGTTAATTCAGGACGTATAGATTTTCTAATCGACAAAACGATTCCTGGAATCTGGGTCTTAAACATTTATTTCGATTATTGTTTTGTTAACTATTATTCTCAAGTTTCTCTCCCTCAAATCAATTTCCTTTTGTGCGAAGCATCTTTCAATTATTCCGTTATGCCTCCCTTGTGCCTTGTAGGCTGTAGCAAATGCTACCTCGTGATTTACAAGTCCGGGATCCTTCATTTATTTATGAGCGAGAACGCCCTCTTGTAGTCCCAAACTTGAGGCCCTAATCATAATTTCTGAGTTAGGGTTTACTTAAATAAGAGTTTAAAATTGACGAATACATTGTCTTCTTGCAATTTATGTTGCCCTTCAGGAGTCCATGGCTTAAAGCCCCCAAATAATTATAAATGAATAAAATACAACAAAACTAATAGACAAAATGGAATCATCACATTCTTTGAAAAAATATTTTTATTGAAGATTGCTGCTATAATTAAGTTTTTTAGTTTAATACATTTTTTCATCATTTCTTTTGAAAGAAAGTTAACCACACGGAAAACCTCAGGGAACCTTGACTATTACGAACGTAGTCTGTGATTCATAGTACTGAAGAAATCCCGTCTGCACCCCAAATTCTCATCCTTCTCTTCTTATTTAATATTTTCCAATTTTTTCGTTGTTTTCATATCAGTTTGGTCACTTACGTAAAAAAATATTGAGGTCGATTAAAAAGCACATAAGATGGGAGCTTAGTGATAAAAAAAAATGAATGATTAATAAAAAAACGTTTTGTCGGATTAGTTCCCCTGCTCGAAAGTCCTTTCTTCGTCGCGGGGGAAAAATAATCGAAAAGAATGGGGAAGAGTGGATTGCATAACGGGCCGATGCCGCCGGCACTAAGCTACGAGGACGAAAGTAAGCCGATCTTCAGTGAGAGTGCAAGGTCAAGGCTCGGGCTCCATTAACAGTCCTACTCCCCACATCAGAAAATGACGCGTCCATCACAATGAAAGCGACAGCTATTATACAACGCCCTTAAAAATTTAGGTATTACCTTAAGCCTGTCATTAGATTTCAATTACCTAATCTACTTATCAATAAAGTAGATTTTAATAAATTATTACTCCAACTAAGAGCAAGCAAAGCGTTCCATCGAGTTTTACTAATTCAAAGCCGTTGAATCACTTATTAGGTCGTAAAATAATTTAATGTGACCTTTTAACCGTAAATTTAATGGGGGGAAAAAATCTAGTCTCGATGTTTTGATGTTTTTTCTTCAGTTCGAATACCTTTGTTGGTTAGTGCAAACCACTGAAACTAAGCTAAATCTACTTTTTAGTCCATTAATACAAAGCTGGGCAAAAACTATAGTTCATCCGCTGTCACAAAAGAATCTTTATTTCATTCTTCTCTCGAGACTCTTGAATGGTATTCATTGTAACTTTTATTTCGAGGTCGCCAATGGTGTTTAGGTCCATAATTTAAATGTTCAAGGTGTAATTAAATTGAACTTTTAAGTCCTATAATTGAGAAGTGGACGTAGAACCTTTCCCAACAGTAAACCCTGTATATAATAATGAAGTAGAGTTAAGGTCTTTTGTTCAATCAGATCGAATTACTTAATAATGCTTTGTAACAGTAACTCATGTCTTTTGATCCTAGCAGTAGGTACAATTTAATGAGCAGATTGTTTTCCCGGCGAGTTCCATCTTCGTATTGCGCTTTATCGACGTTTTAAATCGAGATTGCGTTTTTGCTTTAATTTGATGCACAACAAGAAAAGGTGAACGAACCAATTATCGAAACAAAGAAAAGTTCAAAACCATGGGATCTTTTTTTATTGAAATATGTGGGTCAACACGCGTTCTTTTCAGCATCTTTTTCGTGATGGTCAAGACAGAAGTTGGAGCGTGGGAGGTCTTTTTATCTTCAAGATCTTGATCCCCTTTTCCATTCAGTTTTGGAACTCGCAAGAATCCGTCAACCGAAGAAAGCCAACCTAAATTCGACGACGTAACTTCTCCATTCAAAATAACCATGGCAACTGTTATTTCTTTTCGATAAATTATATAGAAAGCGATTTTAACAATATAAATTTTGAAGATCAATCTCCCTAATGTTCCTTCAAATCGTTCATTGTACAACACTCTCGTAAACACTTATTTTCCTTATGCGAATTTTCATAAGAGCGGCTTTCTTCAAAAATTACGCAAATATAACTCAAACCCTATTGTTATTTTATTAAATCCTGCTCGTTTTTTCGCCTTGACTCACTTTAAAGGATGTGGGAACAGCAGGGAAAAGTATTTGAATATTTTTTAGACTAACTTTTGTTTTCTCTTTGTAAATTAAATTAAATTTAAGAGAACTTGCATTTCGTGTGAAGTTTGTGGAGTCTTTCTCTTCGGGGTTAGGATCCTAACTAGTAGAAGTTTGGAATCCTTGAGATACAAGAAGTTGCAAGTGCTGTTTTATAAGCGTAACTTAATATACATGCCTACCTACGATGTAGAATTTCATTCATTATCTTGTACCATACGAGCAAAATTTTACTTTTTTTTAGAATTCTAAATCTTTTTTCCAACAAATCGATCTTTTAATTACTGTGTCTTTAAAATATTCGTAAAACGACAGGAGCGTGACTGGAGTATAAAGCGCTACAGTGTTATATTAAAGGGTTGGATGGGGTTTAAGTTTCCGACATGACGGAGTAATAGATATCACCTCGAGTGAATCATCCCTATTTGAGCTCTCTGGAAACTGGATGACATCTCCATTGAATGCTAAACAGTTTTAAACTAAGTCTCAAAAGAGACCTTGACACATAAATCCATCTAAATTTTATAGAAATAACGACCCTATTTTTAGGTCCCCTATTTCTGGAACGAATAAATCCATTGCTTGTCAGCTCATCGAGGGTGAAGTCTACCAAAATTGTTAACGCTTCGAACCCTAGAGTGCAACTAGACCTATCGATGAAAAATCTTGATTAATAAAATGAAACAATTCTTTAGCAACCGTGGTCCATCTTAGAGTAGAAAGTGAATTCAAAAATGAGATGATTCATGTCCCTGTTTCGCCACGTTGAAAAAGTCATCGTTGGTTTTTTCGATGATTAGAACTCTTTACGTTTGCTGAACGTTTCTAGAACGACTTATGTAGTTCCCATCAAGCCAAAAGAGGTCAATTGTCAGTATAAATGATGCTTTCATAAAGGAAGAAGAAAATTGGACTTCTTGAAGTTTTTATTTCGGTAGTAATCATTTTTATAAAATTAAAACGTCAGATTAGTTTAATGTTCAGTGTTGAGTGTTGACATTTCGAACACTTTTACTTTTTATTCAATGAATCACATCGGGGGGACAATCGATCAAAGTAGCAACGTAATCTTGAATTTGTGATGACACTGATGACTTTATGACAATTAGAATAATCGAAGTGGCGCTAGGAGAAAGGGCCCAAAGTTCGTTATAGATGATATAGTGGATATAGAGGATGTATAGGATATAGAGGTGTGATATAGATGATAGATGATATGAGGATTTAGTGATATAGAGGATATAGTGAATTTTAAAATTGTTAGCTAAAAATATTCTCCTAACACCTTCAGCACCATGGAAAGCATAAAATCCTGCAGTGTAAGTATGAGGATGGTTGAGGAGGAGTGGTGGGACCCCAGGGAGTTCGAAATACTCGGCCCTTAGGCTATTGGAGCTCATAAATTATGATGAAGTTGAATGAAATTTGGTTTTTTAAATGTTGATTTCTTGGATTTCATCAATAATTTTCTTTTTTATGGGCTTGTGGTGGTGGAGGATTGGAAGGGAGGATTGAGGATGGGAGTGGTGGGTTGATGGAAGTTATTTGGTGTTGATGGAGAGGTCTGTAGAGCCCTAGAATCCTAGAAGCGATCTGTGAGAAGCTAAAGATCCCTAAAACGCCTCCGGACCTCTGAATCTAAAATTCGAGTGAACAAACGGAGAGATGGCTCACATTTGTCTAATGTGAAGGTCTAGCGGAGATTGCGAGTCGAATTGTAACTGTCGGAGGTGTGACGACCTTGGCGGACGTTCGCGTAGGAGTGAAAGTACGCATCAAAAAGTGCCATCATTCTCCGCTTTACGACCTCCAGGATCCGCGTTCATGAATTTAATCGTAAATTAAACCCAACTATTCTGACAGCTCTAATGGCAATAATTAATTGACATTTAAAAATATTTCAATGGCACCGAAAGTAATTTTTTGTGTATTATGGTCACGTCAAGCTTTAATTTATTGGTGCTAAAACCTCTTTACTTTTAAATTTGCCTAAAAAGGATCCCGAAAAAAGGCCAAGGAAAGAAATATTGAGAGACTTCTACAGCAGAATGTCTGCACATTTTTGTCTCAAAAAGGCCCCAATGTAAAGAATAGTTCGGAATTAGTGTCACTGTATTGTACATGATAATCGCCCACTTATGAGAAATAGATTTGCCAAGTTTGAGAAACTTGGGAGGCAAACATTTCCACGGCCGCATTCTCCGGGGTCTCCGCTTCGAACTCAAAGCGCCTCCCCCGCTCGCTGGAATCCCTTTACTTCGCACGACACGTAATTGTGGACATTCTCATTGTGCATTGTTAATAGTTTCCGGGCCCTTTCCCGTATTGTATCCCGTATATACTCCCATTCAAGGCCCTTCAATTACAGAATTTTATTTTAAACGCTTCAAAAAACAGCTCAACCAATATCCCAACAAATTGAAATGAAAAAGATTCTTCCAACCTCAGGAAGCAATCATCGTTGGCAACGTCCACAATATTTTTGATAGTTTCATCACAAGGAAAAAACTCCTCTTATCCCTCTCGTATAATAATTTAAAATGCAAAATATCTTAATGACTTATAAAATTTTACGCTGAAATGGGAAGAAAAATAATATGAGCAGTTCCTTTTATAGAAATATTATAGTTTAAAGAAGTTCCTTATCAAGAAAGAAGAATCGCCTCATAAAATGACCAAGATAGGGGATAAAAAACTAATTACATGTATTTGTGTTAAAAATCCTTTAACGTCCAAGTTTTTTGTACCTTTCACTTTCCCTCTAAATGGATGAGACTTTTTTTATACCCTTCAATGAGGGTTACAAGACATCATTAGCCTAGAACTTTTTGCATTTGAGACATCGCAACAGCTATTTTCCAAGAGGCTCGTTTCAAGGATGACGTACCATTTAAGAGATTTTCAGAAAATCATGAAAGTCCGAAGGAACGCTTTTCTGATTTATTAGGAGTTGTCTCGATTTATGAACATTCTTTTTGCCAATGCAAGTGGAATATTTTTACGCCCCTATTTCGCTTCAGTTACGTAAAACTTCTGGAAGGCGTCTTCTTTATTTCACAATAATCATTCCGTTAGCTAATACGATCGCCAAATAAACGAAAAAAATTTCGGCTTTTGTTTCGAATTGACCTTTACGGTCGAAATCATTATTTTTTTGACCTTTTAAGACGTTTTTATCGAAGATTATCGTTAATTTTAGAAGCTTCGGGTTTTGATGAAATTTCAAGATGCGTTCGGGACATAAAACAGGATTTCCCCGTTTCGAGATTAAAAAGATGTCCTTGTTTTTGTTGATTTAGGATTTTCCTTTAGGGCTTCTACATTTCTTCCGGATGAGGTCAGAATATAACCTTCGTCCTCCCGATGATTTTTTTTTAATACAAAACGTCTTGATTGAAATATAAAAAAATGTTCATACTTCAAGCAAATTACGCAGAGTCATCGTCCTTTAAAAAAAATATCTTCTGGGCTTCTGTCATCACTCAAGATAAAAATAAACTTTTAATGAGTATTTTAATGATTTCTTAGGTTGTAAAAATTCTTTTGATAATATAGACAACGAATAATTATCCTTTCCAAATTAGAAAAATCAACAATTCTAAAAGTGTGGAAATGGCTTAGCCACTGGAACGTTGCATTGGTTGAAAAATGTAGGTGCCAGGGGGGAAAAAAGATGAAAGTCACTTTTTTCGTGGATTATGAGATATTAGCGCTTTCTAGGGGCATTTAGTGAGTTCTGTCGCTTCATTGTTTATGGAATACTTTTGAACCCATCTAAACATGATTGCGGCTTAAAAAATAGCATTCTAGACGATCTAGACTTCAAATAGAAGGAAAAAGTCGGAAAAATTTTATAATACTAGCATCTAGCAACAACAAAAATCGTCTGCATTTTATTTTGGATTTTTTTTTATACATCATAAAAGTTATTTCCGGTATTAAATAATATTGATTGACTTAAAGATTTCGGAATCGAATATAAAGCGACAAATTATTGCATAATGGTTGGGACTTAATTTTTTCTTGTTCATCTTCCTTATCAGGTCCGAAAAATGAGGGGCAGTCACGCTTTATTCTTAACAGAACTATTAAGAAACCATAACACGGAAAAGGCCGCTTCCTTACAAAAGACCTTTTATCATGGGGGTAGGGGAGATTCCTTGTGATAAATGCACTCCTATAATTTATTTCCTCTGACAGTACCAAAGGACGGAAACCGCAAATACAGGTTACAGACTTGAAGATCTTCTTCAAAAAGACCTTGCGTAATCAAGGTTTATGGTCAATCAAAAAAATAGTATCACTTTCTCCTTGCGACAAAAAGTGATTCATCTTCAATTCAAGGTCACGAGAAAGTCAATTTTTTCAAACAATATCCATAAAAATATGATTTTCCTGGTTTGAAAAAGCGATTTCGGCCAAACCGACGTCTAGACAGGTTGTGTAAACTTGAAATTGATTCAACTCAAATTTTAATCAGGAAAACAAATTTACATAAAAATACCATACGATGTTTCAGTTCTAATTTTATTGATAAATGGATAGTCATTGCTTCCTAGTCTGTTTTATAAAGCAGTTTTTGTTACGTCGCCTTTTTTAAACACAAGTACTAGTCATTGTCACGATTTGTCATTTTAATTTGACCTAATTTTATTCAGATTTTGGCATATTGAATCAAAATTGTTTTATAACAAGAAACGCCTTGAAGTTTAATATATTTAAAAACTTAGGCTGAGGTACATCGTACTAACAGCAAACGTTTAACTATAAATAAGTCTAAACTTACATGCAAAGCCAATACATGAAATCTTAAACCTCAGTCATATTACCATATAGAGGGTCTTAACAATCTCCTTCGATGGTTTCGAAGCACTAAAGAAGGGTTTTGTGTGGAATTGCGTAGGCAATAAACTTTTAGGCAAATTAGTGCGACAGATACGAAAAAAACAAAAAACATGCTGCATTTCGCTTTAACCCCTTTTTAGGATTCACGTACACGAATTTGCTTCATCTTCCAGCTGAAAAGGTCTGTAAAGGCAAATTTTTCTTCTTTTTTCCTAGTTTCTGCTTAATTTTTTAAATCATGTGTCTGAAGGTTATGGGCAATCTATCATAACGATGATTTGTGGCATAAACTTTCTTGCTTCTTCAAGATAACTGAAGAATGATCATTTTCTGAAAATCTGCAAAATTTTCCAAATGGTCACTTGCAGATAATCCCGGAACTTTGGGCTATTGGAATGAATGCCCTGGAAGAAATGGCAACCAAATATGGGGTCAGGTCCTGGTTCTCCCCACCACTGTTTCACCTTTTTATCAAAGTAGTCCCCTTGCCTCACCCCCTAGGGTTGGCCGTGAATTCGAACTGAAGGACACTCATACACATTCCAACCCCTTTTCAAAATGTGAAATATGGATAGGCGACCACTCTAGTTTCATCCATCTTCCAACTCACATGATTGAGGAAATGAGTAGAACATTTAGTGAGGTGTAAATTTGTCACAATTTAAATGATCGCAGGGCGTAAAATAGGCTCAACATGGGCCACAGTCCTTCATAAACCTCTGCAAATTGAATCTAATCTTCCCCAGTGGGCAAACAGAAATTTATATCATAGCTCTGCTTTCCATAATAATTTGATGTGAGTGAAGAGTTAGCAGTAGATGGACATAGCAGTGGACAACAAAGCTAAAACATCATAAAGACGTAAGAAGGGCAGTGAAGGTCCAAATTTTTTTTTATTGAAAATTGGATGTTCACTCTTCAGCTGTTTTAAAAACTTTTATTAAATTAACGATGAACTAGAATTTTATTTATAAAAAAATTCGGTTTATTTAAAGAGTGAGATTTATTTTGGATTCGTTCTTATTAAGAATAGCTGAGGGAGGCTTTGGCGCGTGGGTGTGTACGGTGAGTCAGATGCGGTCACGTTTAGGCCGAAATTGGTTTAAATCTCAGTGCAAGTTTCAGTTCTGTTTGCAAAGGTGTTTAAATGGAAGGATTCGAATATGAGGAGCCGATGGATACTTCGCAGAGTCCCAAAGAGAGAATCGGAGATTATCTTTCAAAAATTGAAAGGCACGTCGAGACTTTGAGGCGGGAGGCGTTCGTGCTTGAAGGGATGAGGAATAGACTTATGGCGAGCCTCGATTCTTTAAAATGCAGCGATCTACTTACGAAACTCGAAGGGAAAGATCAAGAGGAGATGACGACCTACGTGGACAGAGTAGCTAAAAGATGTCTCACGGTCGAAATTTCCGTCCGGACGATGCGAAGCACGGAAGAAGAAGACGCTCTTTACAACCTGAACGGCCTCATCGACGATCTCATCGTTGTCTTCCGTGAGAATAGCGTAACAGGGCAAAAACTATGCGAGTCCTACCTTTCCGCCTGCTTCCCCATTCAGGGCGTCTACCCAAATCAAAAATTCGAAAAAATTCTTCAAAAATGCGCTCAAGACGATCAAAAAGTCATCGCGTCCAGAATCGAAGGACTCCTCAACTACATCAACGGAATCAATAAATTAACAGTAAGCGAAGTTGACTAAATCGGTAATTTTTTTTTCCATTTTTCTATAATTTTTTTATGCACAAAATTTTATAATTAAAACTGTCATTTAAATGGTGCTTTGAAATAAATACAATGAACGCCTAATTAGTTATCACAATTATTTTGTATCATCATTAATTAAAAAAAAACTTTTAAAAATACACTCTCTGTTTGAAAATTAATATAAAGGATGCTAATTAATTAGAATGAACTGGTTTTGCAATACATGATCCTCTCATTTTTTACTTTGTAGAGTACTTTTAATTAGAGTTTGTTTAATTTTTTTATATTAATTTTTATGCATCAATAAAAGGATTTGATCTCCTCGATCATATTTTTATGTTATCGATTAATTCCTGCGTTAACCGTGAACTTCTTTTTATTGGAATGTCGTGTGGATAATCGCTGGGGAAACTTAATCTTTTAAAGAAGCTCAGAGATTGTAGCTGAAGGACGTGTCCTTTTATTATTATATAATATTTCATTTATTCGAAGATGTAAGTCAGTAGGATGACATTTTTTTTTCTTTTGAAAAATTATCTTTTAATTTGTTTAAGTCTTTCATTCAAGTAAGGCCAAATAGTGTGATTGGCTTTCGGGAGATGGTACCTGGAGAATGATATTCTAAGCGACCTCGAGTCTGAAAACAATAACATCGAAAACTGTGGCTATGGATCGTTGACCACGAGCCGAGATTTACTGGAGTCCTCACCACTCCAAGGTGCCTCCACCGTTTACCGGCCCTCGAAAGCGACAATCGATGATTCGACTTCCCGAGATCCCCCATCAAAAAATTCTATATCACCTTCAACTCCTCGAAAACAATAGAAGATGAAACGCGCAGATCCTCTTTGTAAATCTTCATAATTATTACCATAAATCATGACTCTTAAAAGGGAGTTGGGCCCTCATTAAATGAAACCTTGCCACACTTACAAAATTAACTCTATCAAGGGTGAGACACAGATCTTCACCTTTAACATTCTAGAATTAGCATGACGGTAAACATTAAAAACAAGTTCTCTACCTAGAAATGTGTAGACCTTTGTGATGAACTTTTTAAATTAAATCTTTATTATTATTTTAATCACTTGATAGCCATTTTAAGAACGTTAATAAACAGCACACAATGTCGGCCTTCAGATTGAGTTATAAAGGAATTTATGATCTAATTTACCGATGGTGTAAACAAAAGGGCTTTTCATTTCATGAACCCTTCTCTAGTGATAAACTTAGGTAGAGCCGAAAAATGCGATTTTATGACCTAAAAATGTTCCACTGTATGGTAGGTATTGATATCTAGGATTTTATTACCCTGGAACCCACGATTTTGGGAAGGGGTCAAGGAGACCCCGCAGGGTCAAAACGACCCAAGTTCTTTTTCAGAAATGAGTTTTTTCGCCATGCAGTCTGTCGCTTATTTTTGGGCGTGATTCTGGACCAATCTCCCTATAAGATTACATTTGAGGCTGCCCAACTATCTCAGGTTGGAAAAGAATGTATAGAAAAGCTTTGATAAGGCAAAATAGCACATGACCTACGAAGTTTTTTGTACACTACCTATATTTTCCAATATACAATCTAACAAGAAAAGGCGGCTTTTTGATCCTTAAATTTCCACATTTCCTTTTTATTTTATTTTTAGTATTAATCCAATTTGTATTTTTAAGTAAAATCCCTTGTAAAATGTGGGAAAATTTGTAGGCGGTTAATGAGCTTCCTATCTGCATTCCGGAGACTAAAAAAACCAATGAATAGGGTAACATTTTAAAGGGATTAAACCAAAGTAGTAAAATGCTCCCACGTTTTATGCAATCCCTACTTTAAATCACCTCTAATGAAGGGTGAACGGCCATTGGCCACAGAGGAATCTCCTGCTTCTAGTAGAAAGAAAAACAAAATATTTTACATTATTTTTTGGCTAAATTAAATCATGAATATGCACATTATCGAAAAGCGTTTGCTCAATTTAACTTTCACTTGATTACCACCCTCATTGAGTCTTGTTGGGCAACTGCCTCTGAAAATATTGAATCTTCGGTATATTTGTACAGAAAAAATAAATTAACGAAACGCAAAGAAACTGGACGTAAATCTAAGAAGAGAGGTGAAAAAAAAGGTCAAAGGCAAAACGAGAGATCGCTCCTCCCCCGTCAACCGTGCTAAACGTCTTTCAAAGCCTAAGTTCACATGACTTTTTCCCTACTTACCTTGAAAGTCTCCCTCTCTTCTACTTAGGCCTAGATAAAAGGCAAAGAAAGAAAATTCACCTTGACCCCTACCTCGGATAGATTCAATTTGTCAAGAGAAAAGACAGTTTTTCGTTGTCATTTTTTCAATCGTTTTTCTCTCGTTTTTACGATTTTCCGGCTAACTGTGAGAAAAATTCTAGCTACTTCAATTCATAATTTTTTTTTCACATAATAAAGTTGATGATTATTATTTTCTATATTTTTTTAATAGCCTATAATTTTCTATTGTTATTTAACGTATAATAATTATTTAATAACTGGTAAATGTCAGGAGGAGAATTGAAATCTGCTACTGTATTGTGGGTTTTTTAGGTGGATTTTGGAACTAGTGGATTGAAGTCGATTCACAGAAAAAGTGACGCATCTGACCCGGAATCGGATTTAAAACTTGACAATTATCGACTCGTCATTGAAAGTCTAAAGTGCTTCTAATTATCATCTATTACCCTCTCCCGCTAAATCGAAAGTGAAGACGGAACGGTCGCATTGATGAAAGAGCCAAGGACATACAAAATTTTTCCCCCTCGGTCCCATCCTGTAGATTATTTACATTCGAGTACTTGAGCTTTGAAACCTCATGAAAACTTAAAACGTCAAATCGCAAGTTTCACAACTGAATAGCAAAAAAATTACGTCACTTTTTGAAGTACGCGTACAAAGAAGGGACTAAAAAAAATCAGAAGATATTGATGATATTCACTGACGAAATTGTATCCGCTAACGATTAGCGGGAGGGGGTCATAAAAGTCAAAAAGGAAGGTGTAAAAGGTTTCGTCGGGACGGTCGAGGGGGCATCACCTTGGCATTTGGACAATACAGAACTGTCTTTCACCGCAGGTCATCACGATCCTGGACATTCCTCGGACTCCCCCGCTGTCGATTCTACGAAAACGTCGTTTAAGCCGATCTGGACAAAGCCAAGCCTCTCGTTAAAGACGCTTTTAAAAATCGGGCCAACAAGGCCTTTGCGTGCAACCTTCGATCTTTCACAACCAAAAGTTTTTTTTTCACAAATGAAAGCGTTTCACAGGGTTTCCACGCCTTTGAAAAGTTCAATCTCGTAACTAAGAAAGGTCATTAACAATAACTTTATTTAAAGCAAAACTCATAGCCACTTGATAACCCATCTATGATATTAATAATCTCATCCTAATAAGATTAATTCTATATTCCTCTTTTGTTTCGGAATATGAGAATACAAAGCTTTGTACTAGATTACTTGAAGAATCATGAGTAAACGTGAAGGTCGCGTCAGTCTCAGGTTTCAATATAGGCGATAATCGTTCCGCAATAGACTTCAAATATCTCACACAATGTGTGAAAGCGAAGGGCAATTTTCTTCAAAATTAACATTAAAAGAGAAAAACCTCAATACTTATAAATCCTGCATTTTTCATCAAGTTTGGGAGGTTTTTTCACAATGATAATCAGACCCTAACTTCCCAATAATTCAAAAAAATACGATATTTTTTGTCCAAAATTCGACCTTTTTGGTTTTGCTGCTGTCGAAATTTGATAGAGTCCGATTTCTGTTTACATGGCACAAGCAAAAATTGATTTATGGCTCCTTTTATCTTTTATTATCTGATTTTCAGGCTGAAATCAAGAGAAATAGAAAATTCCCATTAGTACTTTTTCTCTCTTTCATAAAGGTCCATTATTCGCGGGTGAATTCACATTATTAAAATTCTTTTCCCCTTTAGGCTCCCTATTAGGTAGACGGTTGTTTTACAAATGTTTACAAACATGCTTGCGACTTTTTCCTCGTTTTGTGGGAGCCGAAAGAAGGATAGCTCACACCGGGTTCCGCTTGCCAGCCTCTCCGTAGGAATTTGGTAACTAGGGAGTTTATATTTTAAACCTATTGTTTTTAGGTGTGTTAGCCGTGAGAGTCGCCAAAATTAACTCGCGTCCTCATGGGAATAATAAGAAAAAACATTTTCTGGAACTTTATCAAAAAGTCATTCATCCTCCACTAAAAATTGACACTACCATCATAACCATTAATGTACAGAATTGTCCCAGTTATATTTGACCAACAACCTTTTCTTGAGAGAATTCTGAAATCGTGGGATGCAGGATAAAAATTGTAAGTTTGATCAAATTTAAACTATTCGAGTCGATTGGCCAACAAGGAAGAAAATAAACGAAGCTCGTAGATTTCGTGGTGCTTTTAAGATCGAGTTACCTTCGCCCTGGATAAGAAAAAAAAAATGTCATTTTGGATTCTTTAGAATTTCCTGGCGATCACGTTTCGGTCTTATTGGCTCTAGAGAACCCTTCTTGTTCTCCCAACTTATTTAACCGAATTTTAATTTATAAAAAATAAAACAAGAAAAGCTCGTTTTTTGTCATTGTTTGCGAAATAGAACGCGGAACGGATGAGTTGCTTAATTTCGTTTCTTCAACAGGTGATTCACGACTAGGAAAATTTGTCTACTTTTTTCAAGTCACCGAGAAAATTAAGGTAACTTTGACTGGGACGGGTGTCGAAAGAAGGCATTTTCTCTACTAACGGACACTTCTACTTTCTATAAAATATAAAATTTTGACACGAGAAAGAAAACTTATCGATGTGAACTTCCTTGATGCCCCCTGTGGATAAAAAGAGTTACCGTGCAAGTGGAATCTCTCTTCAATCCTTACGTGTTTGCCCAGCGATCACGAGCTCAAAATCACCGTTTCAAAAAACGCTTCCGGACGTCAGCTGCTAAGTTCCGAAGAAAGTGTCCTTAAAGTAAACATTCAAGAACTTCATTATACGTTTTTTTTAGTCATATCACGAAATTAAAAGACTTCAAATAAACAATTTATGAAAAAAAATTTATCGATTGAATTTTGATAGGTTTTCGAAATAGTGAATGAGAATCTTCTCGCCCTTGGCCAATTCTGGCAACTTTCCATTTCTTACGGCTCACGTATAAGAAGGCAATTATTTTTTTTTTCTTGTTTCAAACATGGGGGAGGGAATAAAAAACGGACTCTCGTTTATTTACCGTATTTGTCCGATGACGTAAAATAAGTGTTCCTGAACCTCAAAAACCGGTTAAACATCCTCAGGAGTTGAATCAAGTCAAGGTCCAACTAATCACTTATCAAGACGTTCGCCAACTCTTTTATGGGCATTTCATCTTCGGAATGGTTTTTTCTTCAAATTAATTTTTAATTTGCAATTTCAATTGGTTTGAATTTGTTAGTTTCGGAATGGATTGGTATTCGTGTCGTTCCATTATCATAAAACCTTCATGTTTATAGCACAAAATAAATTCTTTCTTATATGACTTAGACTACTTTGTCATCTAAAGTCACAATCAAAATATAGAAGTAGATCATTAGGTAAATATAAGGAAAAAAGTTGATTTCAATAGAGTTACTTTGTATTACAACTGAAAACCAACAGGTCAAAAGTTCACCCTAAATTTGGTATAATGTCGAAAGGCAATTTTCATTGAAATCAAATCAAACGCAAATATAATTTAATTTATATAAATTGGACGGCTGATATAATTTGAATATTTTATTTCCATCTCTTTGGTTTCACTAGTTGCATCACAGATCCGGTTCAAATAGTTAAAAAAAGGGTTATGAGACGAAATATTAGGGACTTGTCACTGTCGTTTCCGAGCAAAAACAGGAAGTCGAGTCAAAAAACAAACATAGAAAAAATAAATGTTTGACGTAGATAGGGATCGTTAATAGACAAAGATCCGACGGGAGGCGCCCCGGCCATCGCCTGCTCCGCCACGTCTTGGGCGACACGTTAGGTAAATTTACGGTCTCAACGTTATCTAATATCGGCCCCGCTTGACCGGTTGTGGAATTCCCTATGGGGAGAGGATTTTTCCAAAGAATGCTCCGATTGTTGTCATCTTTAGGAACCGTAGGAATTCCATTTTTTGTAAAATCTAGCGTAGATAAAGCATGTAAATCAGGAAACTCTCGAATTTTTTTTCCTTTTCCCATCAATCTTGGAGCAATCGCCACTTCGTGCTGCATAATTCAAGTAGGTTCGTATTTATGAAGGTGCCTGACCTAGCATTTCGGCACGTACTTTTCGTAGGTCGTTTTTTCTGAATAATTGACAATAATAGACTCATCTAATCTGGACAATTTTCCCCAAATGTGGGATCTCTCTAATTTATCAATATTTACTCTCTTGTTAATCACTGAAGTTATTATTGCTCAAACAAAAGGCGAAACGTTCCACTAAGCCCACATTACACAATGACAACGATGGCATTAGTAGCTCTTTTCAATAGGAATTTTTATCCATCCATAATAATAGTTAGTTCATCCATAATAAAGATAATTTTCTATTGACGTCAGAGCCTATAAATTCATGATCTGGACTCTCTGGGGATACAACGTATGTTCGAAAAAATAAGTGATATTGTATTCTTCTAAAAAATGTTGAAGTCCAATAAGAGCGACTTTATGATCAAAATGGCCACTAGTCCTCTTATAATTGCCTTTTAGGTAAAACCGAACAATTAAAAGGGATGTTCGGCAACCATAAATTACAATTTTACCTCCTGCAACATCAACTGAGCAGTCCTGCCAACACGAACATTAATTTCATGCCCAAAAAGTGCTAAATAGCTGAAATATCTCAAGAAATTAAAAAAGGATCCAATTGACCAAAAACTTCTGCCTAATTCCACGTATAAATGATTTTTTTGCTCAAAAAATGACCACATAAGAATTCAACTCTCTCATTAAACTGTTTGGTTAAAATATTTTTCGAGTCTAAATAGGTAGATATTTGAAGGATTTAGAGTTTTCTGGAGATATTTCCTTGTTTTGTGAGACTTCCACGGTGATTATAAATTGATTTTTCACTCTTCGTGGAAAAAGATTGACAAGTGGAAGAGATTTCAGTTCATAAATCAATAATTATACGGCTGGAGCGGCATTTTAGTTAATTTGACGGTGATAAAATAGTCGCGCCTGACAGGCATTTATTATGAAAAATAGAGATTATTATTAATCAATTTGTTAATGGAAAATTATTAAAGAAGGGGGGAGGGGGGTAAAGATATTTTGGTATGCGAAGGGTCACAACGGGCTCTTGACCAACCGTTCCCAGGTGTTCCCAAGGGCGGCTTTCTCCATCTCCCTTGAAAACAATTATTTCGTTAATTAAGACTGTTTATTACGTGCGAAAATTGTGGAGGGATTCACATGCAAATCTCCACCCTTCTTATGAGAATAATATTTTTTCAAAAACAATCGGCCACTTTAATTTAACCGCGCATTACGACCTTGGGGGCTGTTGCGTTACCATTTTCCACTCGAGATTTCCACAGAACTCTTTATTACGACTCGTAAAATTAAAAGATCTACCAATCTTGCGTGAGTTTAATCTTTGAAAATGGAGAGGGAAAAACAATCTGGACAGTGGAAGACTCTGATTAATATTAGGTGGATCCCCTCGGCACCCAGGACGTTATGAGCGGCATATTTTGAAATTGATGGGATTTCTGGTCGTGAAAACCTAAAAGCGTGAACAAAAGAACAATTGCCCTTCCAAAAGGGGGAAGCTTAATAACCGTAAGCCTCTATTCAACTCTAGATTTGGACGATTGGTTTCACTATCCGCTCATAATGAAAACTCCCCCTTTTCGGCGTTCATTAATTTCTTTTTTAAAACGAAGATATTATTTTATGTAACGATTTTAGATAAGCAATAAAAATAATATTGCTTAATAATTCCGATTATTTAATCCGAAGTTTATTGCAGAAGTCCTTAAAAATTCACATTCGACCGATTCAATTATTTCTTTTTTGTAGGTTTATTCATCCGTTTAATTCAGGAAATTATCCAGAAGAAATAATATTTTTTTTCTTCAAACCTAATTCCACTTTTTCTATTCATCAGCACTTTTTTTTTTTGAATTTGTAGAATATTAAAATTGTAAATTATTAGCATCATCCATCATACTTTTCTATAGATTTTGAAATTTCCCATCAACCATTGCTGGGTGGGTACCTTCATGCATTGAGTAAGTACAATACATCATGTTGTACATATTTCGATTTTCTTTCATAATGAATTTTGATATTTCCCTGCAGTAGAAAATATGCGTTAGTTCAGTCTCAAAATCTTCCGGTTTTCCAAACCAAGTTTTCATAAAAAATTATATTTCCATTCTATGACTTCACCAATGATTGTTGACTGTGCAATGATGTTTTGATCACGGTTGAAAATTAAAATTCTGACGGGCCGACAGGGTTTTTCAATATCAAGGTGACAGGGAAGATTTCGTGACAGCAATCTCATCTATCCAGTATTAGAGGATGAGAAGAGCAAGGATTTCGCCTTCAAAACTCCCTGCAAATTACATACTTTTCAAATAGTGTATTTAAGCTCCTAATTTGGGATCCGTACCGTTCAATTTGGGTATCCTTCAAAAAGTTGGCCGGCAGACCGCACCGGTAGTTATTTGTCAGTTCACCCTTTGTGATGATGAGTGAATAGCCCCCGTAGGCGGACCCATATGACGCAACACCTTTCAAAACATTCCCATTAAAATAACCCCCCCTCCCCGCCATTACACAATTTAAACACAAGATGATCTTAATTAGTAAACAGGGTTAAAGCCCTTTTCAAACCCCAATAATTAAACCTTTTTTTCAAAATGTAGATTCTTGTCAAAAAACCTGTTAACCAAATAACTATTTTTACGTATTTTTAATATAAGAGGGTTTTTTTTCCGCCTCCTTTTGATTACAAAAGAATCTGACGTGCTCTTTGGTCCTGGCAGGAAAATTGATGGTTTCACTTTGTTTACGAGGATGGTCAGTGCATGAGACAGAAACTATCTGATTGTAATATTATATTATACAACGCTAAGGTAGATGATGGATTGCCTTTTGCTACTGGGAGGGCTATTCTGGGTCAGGCCTCAAAATTACGACTTGACTTTATTGTAGTGCACGTGAAGCAATATTCATGTACGATGACTAAAGCGACGCGACGTCTTCTCTATTGTCCCACTCAAAGGTTAACATTTTCTTAGTCTGGAATTTTCAAACCGCATCCTTTTTTATACCAAGGTTAGTTTTATGCGCTTTTTTCATATTTGGTCGGTGATATATCATGGTTGAAAACGGTGCCGAGGTGTTTTATTTTCGGTTTTACGAAATTCCCTTTCATGATAATTTGAAAGGTGTGATGAGCAACCAAGAATTGTAAAAAAAAAAGATCGTTTGAACTTTTTATGAGCTCATAAATTAATTTTGTTTTATAAACCACAGAGGTAGGTAATTATAAAAACAAAATTTGTAAAATAATTTTTTGAACCTTGGCCTAATCCAATTATAAGTTATCGTTAAAAAAAAGTTTTTTATTTAGACCTATTGGGAAAAAAAAATTCACTTTTATTCTTTGTACATATTTCATTATTTGAAAGCGTGCGCCATCTGTGGAGAATGGCTTGAAAGTGAATGTGGGTGCTCCAAAGAACTTGACCTCCTTTCACCCATCTCCCACGCCTGGATGCTACATCTTCGCGGTGACGTAATCTCGCGCTTCTCGCGGCCTCATCCTTTTGTTCTGTTACAGAGGGCGCAATCTCGCTGCAAACCCCGGAAAACCCATTTCATTCACCCGTCATCTCTTCTACTTCTAGGGCTCCAAAAACATTTCCTCCCAAAATATTGATTCCCAAACGAAAACTCGGTTTTTTATAACCAAAAAGTTGTGAGAATCCGCTCTATGAATGATTCAACAAATACGTTCATCATAAAAGGCGTAGATTTTTATATTAGATTAGCAAAGAATCTAGCGATAATAATTTTCAGTGTAGGGACTAGGGAGGCCTCTTTTGATCTTCGATTGTGAAAGTGAAAGCATCGATACGCAACAAACTAGGAAATGCTGCTTAAATCTTTCCATCTAAACGAATCAGTTGCGAATTTCCAATACAAAGTCCCCACCTACCGTCAAACAGCATTTCAAACATAATGATCACTGAAGTGCGGCACCGTTTGCGTATTCAGAATCTGTTTGGTATTTTTATATTGGACTTTAGTGCTGGTGTTTGGTATGGCAACAGCTCCTGTCTGGACCCATTTTGTTTTTTCGTGGATGTGGTGCCATCACACAATCTCAAGGGTTTCACCGTAAAATTGTAGTTTGTTGTTCTTGTAGTTTTTGCATGTAAAGTTCGTCATTATGATCTTTCCGCTGCATGGTTCCCTAAAATGTAGGAATAAAGAGAACTATGCCTATGGGAGGACTCCAAACAATAGACAAAGTCAGCTATTTTGGAAATGGTCTACTGAATGGACCAACCGAGTCTGCACTTAAAACTAGAAATTTTCGAAATCGATTTGGAATAATTAAGGTTGGAAGTTACATAAAATGAGGTGAGAGGAGTATATTTTATCGTGGGGTTGTCGAATAATGTTGAGGGGAGTAGGAGCGTCTCGATTCGTGAGGATGCCTCCTCCTCCAACCCCTTTTTCGTCCTATTGTGATGCAACTGCATTCGGAATTCCTCTCGGGAGTTTAAATACTAGGTCGCTCTAATCCTTTGGGTATCAACCCGACGTCTGACCTTTACACGACCCCGCAGGTCCCTTTGTTCTAGATCCATATCTAGAGGGCAACCGTTTTCGGACCACCGAACTTTGTAATCATTTCGTCAATTTTTTCCTCTTTGGACATTAAAATATAGGTTGGAAATTCAAAATAAATATTTTAATTATAAAAATATACAATTTTAAAATTTCTAAGTAGTTTTAGTCGCTCTTTTTGGTTTTTGAGGTCTTTATTTGCCAGGTGGGAGGTAATTTGAATTGGGACGTCCTGATGGGTAACCTAAAAATAATTTTTTTAAAAATCGTTTTATGAGAAATGAGTATGAAATTTACCTTGTCCGCCGCCTCCTCCGGAAGGGAAACCGCCACCGCCACCTCCTGATGGTCCGCCTGATGGATATCCGTTGCCACCGCCTCCACCACTTGGACCTGACGGGTAGCCACCGCCTCCTGATCCAGTGCCGCCACCTCCTGGCCTTCCTCCTGGGTAACCGCCACCGCCTCCGCCTCCGCCACCACCGCTTCCTCCTCCAGCTCCAGTATTCGCTTCTCCTTCATATTGAACGTCCGCGTTATATCCCTGACTATCCGCCGTGTATGTGACTTTTTGCCTTCTCCCGTCTGGAAGGAGGACGTTGTATTCACCCCTGACAGTATTTCCATCGCTTTCCGCTTTATGGGAATAGTCGTTCCCGCTTTCCGGATCCTTAACTTCATACGAAAAGCTAAAAGGTTCCGGCTAAAAGAGTATGATTGATCAAAACTATAAACTATTTTGGATATTACTTTTCCTCCCTCTTCTCCGCCGCCGCCACCACCGCCGCCGCCGCCTCCGCCTCCTGATGCTCCGTAGCCGCTTCCACCTCCACCAGTACCGCCGAATCCACTTCCGCCTCCTCCTGAATGACCTGCACCACCTCCGCCTCCTCCTCCGAGTTTATTTCCTCCGTACCCGTTACTTCCACCTCCGCTGTTGGGTGGTAGATAGGAAGCGGCCGGAGCGTCACCGCGTACCCGACTTAAGCCGAGGATCAAACATGAACAAACCAGCACCTATGAAAAATTTGAAGTCAGATTGCACAATAAATTTGCAAAATTGAATAGTTTTAAAAGTTTGTTTATCTTAAATTGGGTGGAAATCCTATCTCTAGTCACTGGTCCGAGTTAAAAAGATCTTTTTTTTCTCATAAGGAGCCCAAACCAGAGTTGCCAAATAGGGCGATTTTAAAATTAATCCAAGTTGATGAACAATTTCCACTGATTCTTTTACATATTTCAATGTCAAGCTAACTATCTAGAGGGAATTAAATCCAAATTTATAAAATCCTGAGATTATATTGCAACGTCTAAAAAGCCTCTATAATGGTTACCTAAATAGGTACAATTGTTAATAAAATTGGCTAAGTTCTCTATTTAGTCTAATTTGATCATCAACCAAGAATTATGCGTTCCCACGATTCCTACCATAATGCGAATTCTTGGCAAAGTCCTTGTCTTTCCATCTAAAATACGAGTACATCCTCGGATGTGAACGTACTTTCACGCATTTCAAGATGTGCATATGCGTTTAAAATACGACCCTTTCATTTTATCTGTAAGAGTTAGCTAAATCTTTTACGTTCTAAATTAGCATATTTTGTTTAAGGAAAAATCTTCCTATTAATGCTACTTCCTATTAATATATGCTACAATAACCTTTCTACATGTGTAGCAACACATTAAAGCGACTATCTTCGGACCATCTCCCTCAAGACACGACGCCTTGCACAAAGAGGTCGGCTTTCAGCATCCATGGATGAATTTTTAACAATTTCATATTCACTAAATTGGCGATAAGTTCGATATTAAGAATCTAACATGAAAAATTAAGTTGCGTCTCCTAAGCTACCTTTGACTGACTTGAAATTTTGAAATATTTTTCATATCATAGCAAAGAATTTCGTCAAAATATTACGTAGATCGGTTAGGGAGATGTGGAAACAAATTTAATGTCCCTTTTTGAATATTTTCTTTACTCATACATACTATTTATCTGAATCGTCCACTAGAAATAAACTTCAGTGGAGTATCTGTACACAGCACAATTTTTTTTTAGGAGGTGAGGTAAAAAGGGCAATTTTTAACCTTCATGAACAACATCAAACGGTTGTATGGGCTTTTTGATTAACGAATTGGATGGAGTTTGTTAGGATAAATTTTAAATCGAGTAAACTAAAAAAAAGTTGGACTGATATTTTCCAATGAAAATTCATTTAATTGGGGTCTATTAGCTTTTTTTTTCCTATAAAATCATAATTAGTCTACAATATTCGGATCAAATTATGTTTGAACACACCCTCGTGGAAGTTCTAAATTTATGCATATTGCGAACATCCTACGATACGGTTCTGTAAATTTCATTACATAGAAGGGTTATCCTCGCGGGATATCCACCCTAGTTTTGGCTAATGTACCGTTCACTAAAGTTTCACTTGTAAAATTTCCAGACTCGCCGGGATACTCACCTTGGGAATCATCGCTGGTCGATCGGCGATTAAAAACTGACTCGATTGTCTTTGTCACCAAGAGTATTTATACGACGTACGGGGTTCGGAGCGTGTAGGGGCAAGGACAGACGTAACCCTCTCTCGTTACCACGACCTCTCTCGTGACATCACGACACTAGGTTACACAACGGTAGCACTCGACCCGGGTCGCATCTTCCACCCCCGCCCTTAAATCAGACTACAGGGCAAAGGACAGGAAAAAACAACCCGAAACGAATAAAAGAAATCCAACACTAAAAAAACCGAACAACCCTCGACATGTCTTGCGGAATGGTATAGCAACGCCTTAAATCTTTCATATTAGCTTCCGATGTTAAAAAGTTACTTTTTTCTATATAAGTCACAACTAATGCTTACAGAATGCAAGATCTAAGCAATTTTTAGAACGAGTTCAAAGGCAATAGAACAATTTTTGGAGAGAAAGCATTAAGGTGACGAATGTTAGGTTCAACAATACTGGCGTCAAGAATGTCAAATATTCTGCCCATTGGAAGTGTTGGAAGCTTCATAAAAATCGCTTTCTTTGCAGCCAGAAAAATTAGGTTTGTTGAAAATCTTCTCACACTGTTGACCTAGATAAAGAACCTATGGAAGCAATGAACAAAGTACATATCCATCGGCAAAATCTCGCTCTTATCACCTATGATGATTAAAGCAAGAAAAAGTCTTCTATTTTTACCATAATATTTTAATTAAAAAAAATTTTTTAATGCTTTTTAATGTAATTTCAATGTTGTGCAAGGTTTTACCAAATATAATGCTAAAACAATATTTTTTCAATATAAACAGCGAATATTAAAAATATAATGGTTAGAAAATTCTCTGAAAGGATAGTTGGGAGACCGTAGAAGTAGATATCCTATTCTGGTAGATTCTCGTTATTGATGTCACAATCTATTGACTCACAGCATAAATTTTACCCTCGAGACATCGAAACTAATCAACACCCAGCATAATTCGCATTTTGGGAACTAATTGCAATAAAGTGAGTTAAAAGGACTTTTAAAAATAGGTTAACAAGATAAAAAGAGGAAAAACTTGATAATGAGGGAGTAAACTTCTTTAACTCGGATCTACTGGGCCAAGGGCAGTCCTCCACTATTAGCTCCATTATAATAAATTAGATTTTATAAAGAAGCCATTAGTTGAGTGCTTATTTAAGAGCCCAATAAAATAGCAGAAAACGAATTATTGAAGCTGACAGGCAATTTAAAAAAAAGAGGATCTAAATACTAACAGGATTCTCAGTCACTTTTCAATTCAGCTTCTACTTTTAAGCCAGATTACCTGTATTGGAAAGTAGCTGACAAAAAAAAAAAAAAAAAAAAAAAAAAAGATACTATTAAAACAGTTTTTAATAAAAAGGACAATTGCTTTATATGTAAGATGTAAAAGATTAGGACTATTAAGTTTATTGTTTAACCTTTTACTTATTTATGATATTTTTAGGATGTCCCTGCCACTCCTGAAGAAGCAAATGTGCCTTGAAGATGAGTCAGACCATCCTTATTTCGTCACGTTTATTTCTTATGCATTGTGGTTATTGTCTTGAACATTCCATTCATAAACTTACCTTCAGTAACCTTTTTTTTTTATAAGTAAGGAGTTGAGTGCATTAAGTTTGCTTTCCTCTTTGTATAAAAAAGTGGGTGTGATGTTTAGATTCGACATCACGAATTTTTAAAGTTTGGACCATTCCTTTGAAAAGAAGAGAGATTCTTGGATAAAGAAAAACGCACAAGTTGTTTGTTGGATACTAATAACCGTTACGAAACAACCGATTGATTCGATAAGTTTCACCTCTTATAACTTTAATCCCATCCTATTAGCGAACATGTAATAAAATACAAAAAAAACCATCATGTTTTTAGTGAACGTCTAAATAACGAATCTTGATCTCATGTTACACCTACGAGACGCAATAAAGAAGGTATTGAATAGAAAAATATGAATTGAAAAAGACAATCGATGAAAGATAAGACAAAACCGGATGCAATAAAGCTTAAGATAACTTTCATGACTCGAAGAATCCCCAGCTTTCAATAAATCCGAGGTAATGAGTGTTCCTGTTAGAAAAGGAGACGATCCGCACAATAACATCAAGGCTGCATACATAATAGATGCGTAAGTTTAAATCCCGCACAAACCCCTTCTTTTAATCAACAATGCGATCATTCCTCTTGCTCAATTGACCTTTGACATTGTATTTAAAACAGAAAAAAAGGTAATTTTCTTTATAAAACGTTATGGGATGTCTCGATCTCAAAATGGCTTTCGGAATTGAACCGATTGGTATTTAGGTGGATTTTCAAATCGTTAACAAAGAATCGTGTCTTGAACTCTTTGAACGTGAGGCATGGGTAAGAGCTACCTGGCAAACCTCATGAGACAAATGCTATCCTCATCCTAACTTATTATTGTTTTATTTTCATCTTCCTATACGTATATGCAAACCTAGAATGAAAATTTTCAACATTTTACTTCCCATTCATTTTAATATTTTGATGGCTTTAGAGGTGTTTATAACATTTATTTCAAAAAAATTAATAAGAAAATGGTAATGCATAAAATTTGATGTTTGAGACTCCATTGGTAGTCCAAAAACATTAAAAACTTCATAAATATCAAATATTGTATACCTCCTTGGATACCAGGTAACTAATATAATTCTTTAAAGCAACTCACGTGACGTAAAAAGATAAGAAAGAAAAATTCAAATTAATATCACTCAATAATAACTCCAACGAAAGAAATTGCTAGTAATTCTATACCTCGCTTTTTTAATTATTACCCACGCTTAGTTCCACAGAAAGTGGTAATTTTACAAAATTTATTAGTTTATTACTTTTTCAAACAGGATACCTAATAAAGGGTTATAACTTTTACCACGGAACACTTTAAAGAGTAGGGGTGTTCTTACTTCTTACACATATTATCATGACCCCTAAAATGACTTTTTCGCAAGAAATTGGGAACTGTGTTGGTTATGTAATCCCCATATATAAGAGGAATCCCCATTACTTGCCCAAAAATTTGGGCCTCTACAGACCTCTTCTCAACCACCTTCCCCCACCCATACACCACCCCTGGCTCATATCGATTATCCGAATATTTCAAAACTTGTTTAATCGCCTAATACCTTTTGGAATCTTAATTCGCTAAAATTACTAAATTTTAAGTATTGAAAATATAATAACATGATTAATCGCAGTATTGATTCGTCTTTATGATGAAATCTGATCTTTATCATTGAGTACTTTCTTAGTCCCTCTCTTCCTCTCATCTGGAGGTAAGTGAAGCAACCCGAATAGGCGCAGAGCTCTTTTTAGATGGGGTCAAGTGAGAGGCGCATATATACAATGAACCCATCATTTTCCCTTTTCCTTATTACTGTATTAAAAAATTAAATACAAAATTTAGCTTAAACAAAATTCCATCTATTTATAAAAAGTTCTTTTAAGCTCCAGACAGCAATTAATTTTCACAAAATCGTGATGTCAAACATTTTTGACATACATTTTTCGAAACATTTGAATAAAATTATCCGTGGGAACTTTTTAACATTCAGTTTCATGAGGCCCTCTGATCTTCTTTTCTTTGCAAATAATGACATTTTTCCAAAAAGAAAAAAAAATTTGTTTAGTTAAACAATTTTTTGACTTCAGATAGTCGCTTTTACTTGCAAATAATTCTTGGAATACCCCCCAAAGTCCACTATGCATATTATCATACCTACTCGTCAAAATGTATATTCATAGAAAGGGTTATAAACATGATTTAATCGGAAATGTGCATAACGTGAATTTTCCTCTTTGCATTTTTTAAATAATAAATTAGAAGATAAAATTAACTTAAAATTTAATCGATGAAATTTACTAGAAACAGAAGACGATAGTTATAAAAACAACCACCCTCAAGAATTCATAATTCTAGCTTAGAGAGAGAGAAAAAAAAGAAAACATCCATTCAATTTGAAATTACACGTTAGTGAAAATATTGACAGTAGGTATGACCTATTTTAGAAGCCACCTCACTTTAGCAAAATAAAAGTTAAAAGAAAAATGTTCTCTTTTAAGAAATCGTTGAATCCAATTCAGGATTTGAGTGCGTTACATTTAAAAATAGTGAAACCATTCTTTTTTGGAGTCGATCTTCAACAACTTGAAGGATATAAGAAAAGCATTTTTTATTTTATGTTTTGCACAGTACAAACGTATTGCGTAATATTTTATTTTATTAGTATCTTTATTGGAGTTTACTATTCAGATTCTGCGATAGTCTCTCTTATAACTTTTTACTCTTTTTTTGCAATGACCCTTTATCCTTTAACCGGTTTATTTTTTCTGTGCCGTTTCGAAGACGTTGAGGAATCGTCTGTAAACTTGAGCTGCCTGTATTCGACAAAGTGCGATATAAAATCTGCCACAAAACTGGCACAAAAGGCGCTCCGGACATCGTCAAAGACCAGTCTTGTTTATCTGAGCCTCATGATATCGAACATCTTGTCTTATTCGATCATCATCATTTATGAAATTTCACTCAACGTTTTCTTCGAGAAGGGTGATTACGAGCTGTTTTTCCCGAGGTATTTCCCGACAAATAGGGCTACGAGGGCTTTGATTTTTTACTCGGACACCATTGCGCTATGTTACGTTTGGGTGGTGTCGATTTGTTACTTTTCCTGGAGTTTAGTGTTCAGTTCGGTTGTCAAAACTCAAGTCAAAATCATCAAAAATGCTATCCTTCACAATTCCGTTGAAGTAATTGAAGTCGCAAAGGAACATCAACTTCTTTTAAAGTAAGTTTCAACAAAGACCCGTTCACATTTTATTTCGTGTTTTAGAAGAATCCGAAAGTTTCAAAGGATATTTGAGCCAATATCTGAAATCAAAATTTTTATGGGGGCTTCTTGCATGGTGTTGGAACTCTATATGTTGGTAAGTTTTAAAAATTATTTTGATTGATGGAAGTAATAATCGATGATTGAAAAAATATTAAAGTACATAACATTATCCAATATAATAGGCAACGGGAATCGGGGGCTTAGCCACAGCAAATTTAGCAACGGACATTGCAGACGGTTTTTTTCAAGTAAGCCTCACCTGCTACATCGGAACGATGATCTCATCATCCGTAAGCTATCTTCCTATTTCGAAATATGAAACGAGCAGTTATTTTATTTATTAATTATAATTTTTCTTTTTTTTGTTTTTAGGTTGACGAACTAACGACCGCATTTTACAATATCGATTGGTCCATTAAAGATTTCAAACAGCAAGAGGACTTTAAAATTTTGATGATAGGATCTCATATTTTACCTATTTCAAAGGTTTTTTTCAAAAGCGTGGAACTTCAATTGCCAACTGTAGTAAACGTTAGTAAATATTTTATTTTATTTATTAGTGTTCATAAAATACATTTATGACTTTCAGGTACTTCAAATGTGTTATTCTACCTACACTGCGTTAACATTTATCGATAAAATGGGAGAGTCAAATTAAAAGTTGGCATCATCTATTCAGTTATTTTCTTGAATCAATCTTGGAAAAAAAACCATTTAATTAAATAGAAAATTCAGTCTAAATATAAATAAATAAAAATCTACCTAAAAATATGTTTATGCATTTTTAGCGGATTTCCGTAGGAAAGTAGGCTATTGAGGTGGTCTTCACGGAGGCTCCCAGGCTAGAGGCTTATATATTCGTGATCTGGAAGCTCTGGGGATCACAAAAATATAGGATGTTCCTTTCATACATACATGTTCATCGCATAACTGGAGCAATTTTGATATGAGGTAGATTAAACTCTGTATTTAGGGCCCAAAAAAATTGAGAAGGAAACCTATTGAAAATGGCTTGAATCGAGCAAGCGGTTCTGGTACTTCGCTTAGGGCATAAGGGACATTTTCGTGATTTTCTCGGAACCTGAAGGTTTGAGATGGTTGAAAATCGTGACGGGAAGGTCCTAGGGGCCGAGGATCATAGTTAATAGCAGTTCAAATCTCAAAATCGGTTCTGGGACTTGGCTAAGGGGCCTAAATGGAATTTCGTGATTTTCTCGGAACCTTAAGGTTTGAGATGGTTGAAAATCGTGATCTGAATGTCTGATGATCCGCAGACCGTATGGAGGCTCCGGGCTCAGAGACCCATTTCATTATTTTACTTTGGGGGGGGGGGGACCAGGACATCAAAGATAGGATTAGGGAAGGCCTTTCCGGAGGAAATCCGCTGCTTCTCGAGTCTGCCTCGAGGCTTTTTTTTATTCGACCTACCAACCTGATCCGAGGATCTCAGCAACCAAAGCTAGCAACAACTGCCTATGCCAACTATAGTCTTATGGGGTATTGTCCACGAAATGGGCTCGACATTTCTTTGCTGGTGTTTTCTCATTTACGTTTAAAAATCATAAAAAAACGTCAATTCAGAGCCCAGTACATACAGACAAAATAACGCAGCCACTCCTAAAACATATGCCACGCTGGACTTCAGTTCAGTTAACAGAAATATGCAATGCCGTCCTTCGCACTTAGTTACGAGATGAAATACGATAAATTATAATCATTCGACTTATTACTTAATAGTCTTCTGTCGATTTTCTCAAATGTTCTAGAAAGGCTTTCTAGTGCATACTCTTCTTTCTTACCTTTCTTACCTCGTCTCACCAAATTCCCAATTTTCGCGGTGTGGCGAAGTCGTTAGTGGCTGGATCGCCTAGTTATTATAGTAAATATCAAGGGTAAGCACACTCGTCCACGACACCATTGGTAGCTGGAAGTAAAGCCCGTGTCAAGAAAATGCAAAAAAATAAGTCGGTGACATTAATATTTATTATTTTTATTATTATTCCAAATTTTCATTTAAACCGATGCACCCCTGGTGGAAAAAAACTCTTAGCGTTATAAAGGAAATGAAATATCTTCATTTGGTAAGTGCGCCTGTAATTTCTTAAATTTCGCTAAACCATATCTGTGAAAGATGAATAACGGTGTTCTTCAGTTGAGGTTGTGAAAAGTCAACGGTAACGAGAGATAAAATTTTGTTTTAAATAGATCAAATATACAATTTATATATTTAGTGCTGTGATTTCTAGGAATAGTGGATAGCAGTGACAAGTTAATAAGCATAATTAAACAAATTTAAATAAGTATTTGTAGGTTTCGAAGTGCATCATTCCCATAATGTCGGTAGCTTTTAGTTAATTAGAAATATTCGTGTCACTTAATTTCTTTTTGTCCATAAACGACAAAGCAGTGTAGCAAGAGTAGCACATTTGAAGTACCTAAAAATAGTTGGATAAAAAAAAAAAATTAAAACGGGATGGAATAGACAAAGTAATAAATCAAATGAACATTTATATACCCTTAATGATATGTACATGATTTTTACGTACTTTTATAACAGTTGGCAATTCCACAGATATACTTTTGAAAAAAGCTTTTGGAATCGGTGCAATTCGAGATCCACTCATCATAATATTGACATTTTTTTGTTGTTTTAAATCTCTCGATTTCCAATCGATGTTATAAAAAGCTGTTGTTAGTTCATTGATCTTAAACAAAATCCGTATTAATAATTTTACATAAATAAAAATATTAGGTATATGAGGATTGGAACCGAAAACTTACAGATGAGGTGATCATATCCCCCGCGTAGCAAATCAAACTCACTTGCCAGAAACTGTCTGCTAAATCCGTAATCAAATTAAATAAGGATAAACCTTCCATTCCGGTAGCCTATTATAGAAAAATACATAACGTTGATAATTTATTGGTACCATAGAACAATAAATAGCCTAATGCCTACGGATATCCGAAAAAACATGAACTAGCTCGTAATATCAGTAGTATAGGTTCCTGAATTAAAGAAGTAGCTGCAATAAATATGTAGCGCAGCTGTGTGAAGTTTTAATTTAGAAAGATGGCACTGAAGACTAATTTTCAGCTGCATCCTTAATTCAAAGATAGACCCTACACTGAGTAATTCTAAAAGGTTGTTTAATTTTGTTAATTTTTTTGTGTGGAAAGTATGATGACCTTAGAATGCTACTCACCAAACAGTAGAGTTCCATCACCATAGAAAAAGCGCCCATAAAAATTCTTACATCAGCTACTGGCTCAAATATTCTAAAAAATCTCCTTACTCGTCTAAAATCACATTATAAAAAAAATACAAATTACATAACAATTGAAAGAATTTTAAGCACCGTAATAAAAGCTGATGCTCCTTTGCAAGTTCGATTAAGTCAACGTCAATTTTAAGGCAAGCATTTTTGATGATTTCCACTTGCGTTTTGACAATGAAGCAGAATCCTAAACTCCAGGTAAAATACAACATGGACACTATCCAAGCATAGTAGACAGAAAATGTTTCCACATAGAATAAAAACACTTCCAGGTTCCAAGACATCGCAAAGCCCCTCGGTAAAATCATCTCGTAGTGTCCACTCCCGTAGAAAACATTCAAAATTATTTGAGTGACGAGTTTTTCCGAATAAGAAGTGCAGCTGAACATGGTGATGGTTAAATACATCAGACACATAATCGTACATTCAAAATGCGACTTCTTGGCTACCCTTGAGGCAAATTTAAAATCGATTCTTGTCGAATATAAAGCTTTTAAATCAACGAAAGATTCTTGAACGTCATCGTAACGATACAAGAAAAGTAAACCTCCCAAATAATAGCATGTCATGTAAACGGATATGCAAACACTGAAGAGGAAACTGATCACCGATTCAAAGTATATCACCGACAAAAAAGCATTTATAATATAAACAATAATTGAAAATGTTAAAATCGAAGAATACGCAACATAATATATAGTTTTTTTATGACCTCTAAGCCCCTTAATATCAAATCCAAAAAAAATCGCTTTAGCAGCACGAAATTGTAATGCAGGCAAATCTTGAATTGGGTTCGAAACTTTTAGAAACGAAAACATGTTTTGTCTAAAGGAAACGACACTGAAATATGCGAAAGATAACAACTTTCGATTATTTTTTGTACCAAAAAGTGTCGAATTTAGAGAAAACAAAAATTAGCAGGTAGCTCCGAATAAAAATTATATGTAACTTAAACCAATACAAACAGTTTTTATAATAACAGTTTTTTAGGCGTATTTTGATTACGTCTTATTGATTTAAAAAAAATTCCACCCTTCAGGTAAAAAATAAAAATAAAATAAAATAAATAAATAAATAAAAATAAAAAATATATACGCCTCTATACCGAAAGCCTCCGTGAGTCCGACCCCAATAGCCTGCTTTTCTTCGGAAATACGCTAAAATAAATAACTAAAAAACAGCGCATCGCGAAGTAGCGGAGGTAGCTGATTTCCAAATAAAAGGAAGCATTTGAGGCTGCTTCTTGGTAATTTATATGGCAAAAAAAAGTTTCCATGAGAAGAGGTGCTGTAGGTTTAAGACGTTAACACTGACGTTACGGTAACAATGACGTTATCTCCCTATTCTTTGCGGACGACCCAGTAATTCTAGGATAATCCCCGATAGATCTCCAAGCTTGATTAAAACTCCTCGAAGATTTTTGCTCATTGAATAAGCTGGTCCCTAACATTTCGAAATCCAAAGTTGTAGTTTTCCGACGAAAGGTCACCTCCTACAAGGACTAAATTTAAGGCTGAATAATAATTTATTAATAATCTTAAACTAGTTAACAAGTATTGCTATCTAGGTATATTTTTCTCCAGTTCCGGTTTGTTTTTTGAACACGTTAACTTTTCTATTAAAAAATGGAGGTCTGCCTCCTCTATGCACTTCTATCAATATCTGGCGTAAACTTCTCTCCTTGATCGTTTCCACTACCAATCTCTATGGATCTGGGTCTTCCCCATAGCGATGAAATCGAAGAAGGTCAACTTTTTTAAGTAGATTGTTCATATGTCCCAAAATATATATTTGTAATCATTATGTACTTCGTGAACTCGCCCTTCCTCCTATGAAAGTGTTAGTCTTAAGAAACGCTCCAACTGGTGGGAGAGGCTTCTGGAAATGGATCGAGGCCCCATCGATCGAGAATTCGCAAATCTCATTTCTTCATCGAGAGATCAAAAAGTACAATTGGGCATCATCTTTAAGACAATATTTTAAAGACATTTAGGCTGAAACTATTGTCCCAGGATTCTCAATTCATTTCCGACTCCTCCTTTAACTCATACTTCAAATCCTGCTGTAGAACATATCCTATAGAAAACAATTTCCTTGACTCCTTGTAACTTCCCTACAAACGTCTCCTTATCCAGCTTAGAACCGGCAACTCTAATTGTAACAGCCGAGGTTTTTTACAAATAAAGAAATACACAAAAGATCCAATTTGCTGTATTTTCTAGGAATAGCAGGGAAACAGTGACAATGTAATAACTAATAACTAATACGACGTAATAACTACACTATAATCAATTCTCTTCTAATATTTTTGTAAGTTTCCAAGTGCATCAATCCCATGATGTCGGGAGCTTTTAGTTGTTAGAAATTTGCGTGTCACTCAATTTCATTTTGTCCATAAACGACAAAGCAGTGAAGCTAGAATAGCACATTTGAAGAACCTGAAAATTGTTGAAAAAAATTAATAAAACAAAGTGGAATTGATAAAGTAGGTAACAAATCAAAATGAGCCTTTATACATGATATTTATATTTGTTTTTTACGTACTTTTACAACAGTTGGCAATTCCACAGATATACTTTTGAAAAAAACTTTTGGAATCGGTGAAATTAGAGATCCACTCATCATAATATTGACAATTTTTTGTTGTTTTAAATCTCTCGACGTCCAATCGATGTTATAAAAAGCTGTTGTTAGTTCATTGATCTCAAACAAAATACGAATTATTAATTTTACATAAATCAAAATATTTGGGAAATATTAGGAATTGGAACCGAAAACTTACAGATGAGGTGATCATATCCCCCGCGTAGCAAATCAAACTCACTTGCCAAAAACTGTCTGCTAAATCCGTTATCAGATTAAATAAGGATAAACCTTCCATTCCGGTGGCCTATTATTGAAAAATGCATAAAAATATGTATTATTAATTTGTTGGAAACTTCAATAAAAAATTAGGTACCTATTTCGTAATATCTGTAGGCTCCTAAATTGAGGAATAAAAAGCAATAAAAAGGTATATCGGCAATGTGAAGTTTTAACTTCAAAAGACCACACTGAAGAATCAGTTATAGCTACATCCTCAATTTAGGATTAGACCCTACAGTGAAGCAAAAGGATTGCTTAATTTCATTCATTGAATTTCGAATGTATGTAGAACTTCGAATAGTACCCACCAAACAGTAGAGTTCTATCACCATAGCAAAAGAACCCATGAAAATTCTTACATCAGCTATTGGCTCAAATATTCCAAAAAATCTTCTTACTCGTCTAAAATCACATTGAAAATTAAATTGAAAAAAAAAAATTAAAAAAATTTTACGCACTGTAATAAAAGCTGATGCTCCTTTGCTAGTTCGATTAAGTCAACGTCAATTTTAAGGCAAGCATTTTTGATGATTTCCACTTGCGTTTTGACAATGAAGCAGAATCCCATACTCCAGGTAAAATATAACATGGACACTGTCCAAGCATAGTAGCCAGAAAAGGCGTCCACGTAGAATAAAAACACTTCCCAGTTCCAAGACATCGGAAAACCCCTCGGTAAAAGCAGATCGTAGTGTCCACTCCCGTAGAAAACATTCGAAATTATTTGAGTGACGATTGTTTGCGAGTAAGATGAGCAGTTGATCATGATGATGGTAAAATACATCAGACACATAATCGAACATTCAAAATGCGACTTCTTGGCTACCCTTGAAGCAAATTTAAAATCAATTCTTGTCGAATATATAGCTTTCAAATCAACAAAAGTTTCTTGCACGTCTTCGTAACGATATAAGAAAAATAGACCTCCTGAAGAATAGCATATCATGAAAACGAATATGCAAACATTTAAGAGTAAAGTGATCACCGATTCAAAGTATATCACCGACAAAAAAGCATTTATAATATAAACAATAATTGAAAATGTTAAAATCGAGGAATACGCAGCATAATATATAGTTTTTTTATGACCTCTAAGTACCTTAATATCAAATCCGAAAAAAATCGCTTTAGCAGCACGATATTGTAATGCAGGCATTTCTTCAATTGGGTTCAAAACTTCCATAAACGAAAACATGTTTTGTCTAAAGGAAAAGGCACTGAGATAAGAGGCAGCTAACTTTCGATCCTTTTTTTCGTACTGACAAGAGTTTAATTTAGAAGAAAATAAAAGTAGTAGGTAGGTCACAGTTGAAATTACACGTAACTTTAAACCTATACAAACAGGTTTTATAATAACAGTTTTTTAGCCGCATTATGTTTACAATTTATTGATTTAAAAAATTTCACCCTTCAAGTAAAAAAATTAGGATAAAAATTGTGACCCAGCTCATCGTGAGGTAGGGGATTTCCAAATAAAAGGAAGCATTTGATTCTTATTCTTACAGAATAACGCAGCTACTCCTCAAAAATATGCAAAGCAAGGTTTCAGATCAGTTAATAGAATATGCAATGCCATACTTCGCGCTACGTACTTTCTGACCACATGAAAACACAATAATTAATTATAATGATTCGAAAGCCTTATTACTTATTACTTTATTAGGTACATAATAATTAGTCTTCTTTCTTTTTTCCCAAGTGTTTTTGAAAGGCCAAAAGTCCCTTTTCTTCTTTCTTAGCTCGACTTGTCTTACCGAATTTTCAGATCGTACTACTGACGGCATCAAACTCATTGGTTTATAAATAAATAAACTAAATTCTTCATTCATTAAGTGCGTTTGTAATTTCTTAAATTTCGCTAACCCATTATGTATTGTGAAAGATGAATAATAATCTTCTTAATATAAGGTTGTGAAAAGTAAATCGTAACAATAGGTCCAATTTTTTTTTTAAATTTTATTAATTTATATCATTTATTTTATTTACTTGGTGGTGTATTTTCTAGGAACAGTGGAAAGCAGTGACAAGTTTTATAAATAAAATTAATTAACTTCAAATATTTATAGGTCTCCAAGTGCATCATTCCCATGATTTCGGGTGCTTATACTTAATTAGAAATTTTCGAGTCACTCAATTTCGCTTTATCCATAAATGACAAAGCGGTGAAGCTAGAATAGCACATTTGAAGAACCTGAAAATTAGTGAAAAAAAATTAAAACGGGATAAAATGGATAAAGTAATACAAAATCAAAATGAGCCTTTATACATATTTGTTTTTGACGTACTTTTACAACAGTTGGCAATTCCACAGATATACTTTTGAAAAAAACTTTTGGAATCGGTGAAATTAGAGATCCACTCATCATAATATTGACATTTTGTTGTTGTTTTAAATCTCTCGATGTCCAATCGATGTTATAAAAAGCTGTTGTTAGTTCATTGATCTCAAACAAAATACGAATTATTAGTTTTACATAAATCAAAATATTAGGGAAATATTAGGAATTGGAACCGAAAACTTACAGATGAGGTGATCATATCCCCCGCGTAGCAAATCAAACTCACTTGCCAAAAACTGTCTGCTAAATCAGTTATCAGATTAAATAAGGATAAACCTTCGATTCCGGTAGCCTATTACATATTAAAAAAACATAATATTAGTAATTTATTGGGGGCAAAGAAAAATGAAAATGAACTTATTCATAATATTAGTTGGCTCCTAAATTCAAGTATTGTAGCGCTGCTGTATGAAGTTTTACGTAATTTGAAAGATGACACTGAAGACTCGTTTTCAGCTACATAATTAATTTAAAACTAGATCCTACTTTTTTTTTTTTCTCTTTTTTTTGTGAAGTATAAAGACCTTTGAATGCTACCCACCAAACAGTAGAGTTCCATCACCATTAAAAAAGCACCCATGAAAATTCTTACATCAGCTATTGGCTCAAATATTCTAAAAAATCTTCTTACTCGTCTAAAATCACACATTCAAAATTAAATAAATTATTTTAAAAAAAAATTAATGAATGTTACGCACCGTAATAAGAGCTGATGCTCCTTTGCAAGTTCGATTAAGTCGACGTCAATTTTAAGGCAAGCATTTTTGATGATTTCCACTTGCGTTTTGACGATTAGGCTGAAACCTAAACTCCAGGTAAAATACAACATGGACACTGTCCAAGCATAGTAGGCAGAAAAGGTGTCCACGTAGAATAAAAACACTTCCCACTTCCAAGACATCGGAAAGCCCCTCGGTAAAAACAGCTCGTAGTGTCCACTCCCGTAGAAAACATTCGAAATTATTTGAGTGACGATTGTTTCCGAATAAGAGGCGCAGCTGAACATGGTGATTGAAAAATACATCAGACACATAATCGAACATTCAAAATGAGACTTCTTGGCTACCCTTGAAGCAAATTTAAAATCGATTCTTGTCGAATATAAAGATTTCAACTCAACAAAAGTTTCTTGAACGTCTTCGAAACAATATAAGAAAAATAAACCTCCCAAAGAATAGCATATCATGTAAACGAATATGCAAACACTGAAGAGGAAACTGATCACCGATTCAAAGTATATCAAAGACAAAAAAGCATTTACAATATAAACAATGATCGGAAATGTGAAAATCGAGGAATACGCAACATAATATATAGTTTTTTTATGACCTCTCAGCCCCTTAATATCAATTCCGAAAAAAATCGCTTTAGCAGCACGAAATTGTAGTGTAGCCAAATCTTGAATTGGGTTCGAAACTTTTAGAAACGAAAACATGTTTTGTCTAAAGGAAAAGACACTGAAATATCTAACCGCTTTCGATCAAATTTTTTTCGTACTAGCAAGTGTCTAATTTAGGCAAAACAAAAAGTAGAGGTATAGTTCCGAGTTAAAATTATATGTAACCTAAACCTACCGACAGGTTTTATAATAACAGTTTTTTTAGGCGTATTTTGTTTACAATTTATTGATCAAAGAAAAAAAATAAAAGAAAAAAATTTAAAAAAACAAAAACAATTTTATTCTACTCTTCAAATAAAATAAAAAAAAGAAAAAGAAACGCAGCATATCGCAAGATGGAAGATTTTATGCTCATTTTTTATCCAAAAGGCTTTAAAAAATAATAATTTTGTTTGAAAGTTTCCCTCAAAATATGTTCTGTTTTCGAGTTATATGAGGAAAAGAGAAAAAAAGTCAAGGTTTTTCGACTCCCAAAAGTTGTGCCGTAAAAGCATTTGTTAGCACTATTCAAAATATTGGAACCCAAGCGGACCTTTTAAAACAATAAAATCAGGGCCCTTCCCTACGTGCGTCTATACCCATTAACTTGTAACAGTTTGAATTTTTTAAAATATTCGAGATAATTTCCAGATTAATTTCAGACTATTTCATAATTTTGTTATATCTGATTATATCTGATATTAAGATAAAAAGTGATTTTTTGAGCTCAAAAGTAAGATCGTTTCAATTAGATCTATTACTAAAAACTTGGTTAGTACAAAATAGTTTAGGTGGCTTATAATTTAAATTTTTTAAATTAATACATAAATTGAGGAAAAATAATTGTCTTGTCTTAAAAAATTGTTATTATACGACTCATTTTATGATGATAGGTTTAATAACATGCAATTTTAACTCGGACCAATTATCGTTTTTATATATTCATTAGGGTTTGGGGGTATAGGATTAGGCACATTGTTAGTGTGAAAAAATCCTCTAAGCTGGTACCTAGCTCGATATAATGTCTTCGCTTATAAAATCTTCGAACCCAATTCAAGATTTGACTGCATTACAGTCGCGTGCAAGTAAACCTATTTTTTTCGGTTTTTATCTCGAGGGACTTAAAGGTTATAAAAAAACTGTTTTTTATGCTATATTTTCCTCGATTTTTACATTTTTGATCATTTATTATATTTTAAATATTATTCTGTCAATGATATACTTTGAATCGGTGGTAATTATGCTTTTTAATATTGACGTATTCGTTTACATGGTATTCTACCCTTGGGCAGCTTTATTTTTGTTATATCGTTACAAAGACATTCAAGAATCTTTTGTTGATTTAAATGCTTTATATTCGACAAAAATCGACTTTGAATTTGCTTCAAGATTAGCCAAGAAGTCGCATTTTGAATGCTTAATGCTGTGTCTGTTGTATTTTATCCTCGTTATATTCCTCAGCGGGTCATATACGATCACCATCGTTGAGGAAATAATTTCGATCGTTTTCTACGAGAAAGAAGACTACGAGCTTCTTTTTCCGAGAGATTTTCCGTTGTCTCGGGGCATGAAAGTGTTTGTATTTTACGTGGACACATTTTCTGCCTACTATGCTTGGGTATTGTCCATTTTATATTTTATCTGGAGTTTGGGATTCAGCTACATTGTCAAAACTCAAGTGGGAATCATCAAAAATGCATGCCTTAAAACGGACGTTGACGTAATTGAACTTGCAAAGGAGCATCAACTTTTATTAGAGTGCGTATATCACCCACTTTATTATACATTTTTTTACTTCCTAGCTTTCTCAAAATAAAGCAATCTGTATTCGAAGCTATTTTGGGAAGGGGTCAAGACCCTTTATAGACCCTATATAGTCAAAACATTCATTGTTATTTATCGGATATTAAAATTTTTTACCAAATCTTCCTTTCGTAGTTATCTTAAAAATCGAGAGATTTTTGGATTTCTCAACGCAACACATTTTAGCTACATATTTGTGTTTTTGAAGCTTGTAGAGAACCAAATTTTTGAGAAAGTTTGGAGTTCCTTTTCCCTTCCATCGTTTTATTAATTTTTTATTTTAATTTTAGACGGCTAGGAAATTTTATGAAAGTATTTGAGCCAATATCTGATATGAGAATTTTTGTGGGTGCTTTCACTATGGTGATGGAACTATACTGTTTGGTAGGTACTTACCTTTTTTTCCCTTTTTTATCAAAACCTTTACCAAACAAACTTTATATACAAACTTTACCAAAAAGTCTGCTAAAAAATGAGGACGTAGTTCCCAATAGAGCGGTATCAGAGACTTCAGAGCGGAAGCCCTTACCATGGGTTTAAACATCATTTTGACAAACAATTGTTAACAATAATAATGAACATTCTTCCACTAATTAGTACTTTATTACCTTTATAGGCGACAGAGATAGAAGGTTTGTCCTCATTCAATTTAATAACGGATATAGCAGACGGTTTTTGGCAAGTGAGTTTGATTTGCTACGCAGGGACTACGATCACATCTTCCGTTAGTAATCGATTTCAAATTTAGCGTACAATTAATCCTATCACGTATCTAAAATATCTTCAGGTCGAAGAGTTGACGACTGCTTTTTATAATATCGATTGGACTTCTAGAGATTTAAAAGAACGTAAAATGGTCAATATTATGATGAGTGGATCTCAAATTACACCGGTTCCAAAAGTTTTCTTCAAAAGTATAATCGTGGAATTACCAACTGTCATAAATGTACGTTAAAATCATAGGATGATAAATTATTAATTTTATTTTTTATTTTTAGGTACTTCAAATGTGCTATTCCTGCTTCACTGCTTTGTCGTATATGGACAAAAAGAAAATGAATGACAAGTAAAAGCTCGCAACATCATAGAAAAGAACGTTGGAAACACAAAAACAATCAAAGTTAATTATTGCTATTAAGTTAGTACTTATTAGTTACTTCTTGTTTATTATTACTTACTATTTATCACTTATCCTCTCATATTATCCACTCGTCACTATTCCTATAAAATACAGCACCAAATAGATAATCAAAATTCAAAAAATTTGATTTGTATATCCAGATAATTTTCACTATCTTACATATTAAAGTCAACTTTAAATCAGCTTTCACAGCGATGGTTGACTGAGTAAATTAAAGGCGTATTTACCCAATAAAAAAATTTCGATTAAGGGACAGTTCTGTTAATTTGTAATACTTCTGTAGTTCATTTTTGAGGAAAAAAAATTTAGTTGTTCTTCTATAGCGAAATATAGTAGCGATTTCTTACGGAAGACTAAGGAACTACGAAGTGATTCTTGTTTCCAGTAGATTGCACCATTTCTGTAGATACCTAGCTTGATGAAAATGTTGAGTTACGTTACCTATCGAAGTTTTAAATGGCCTAAAAATTAACAGATTCAATTTTGTTTGAAACGTTTATACGTAATAAATAAATAAATAAATTAGTAAATTCAAAATTTCTTAACTGGTTATAGAATAAGCCAGAGAGGTAAATTTTTTGAAGTATTCTTTTGACACAAATGAGTACCTATTTACAACTCTACATGGCTACATCACACCTGAGGCCACGATATCGTTTTCCATAGCTCCAAGTTGAGGCATCCAA